>OU343223.1:17037377-17085486 GCA_910596185.1 Chrysanthemum makinoi
TTCCATTGGAATGGAGGAACTACTACCACACTACACCAACGACTAATCCCAAAGGAGATATACTCCTTTACAACATCATCAAGGATATCAATATCCTTGGATCTAATACTAGTCTATCTTGTACATCAAACACACCATATCAATGTACATCTAAGGCACCTTTCACTAATGCCTTTGACTAGATCTACAAGACACCTTCACTAATGTCTTGTGTCTTCACTCTAAGCACCTTGTTAGTGCAAATATTACGATATTTAATCTATACAGTCTCGCTTATTTTGATTGATGACAAACATGTAACTTGTAATACATAACGTAAAATGTACAAGTTACTTGTAATCACACTTTGTCTCAACATACATTCAACACCTCTCGATGACTCAAAACCATGCATGAACTAATATGATGATGATGTTATTAATGATATGTAGACTAAATCTAGTCTATATGAAATGTCCTCGATGATATGTTCATGAATTCGCAGCTAAACTATTAAGGTTACGCTGACTTTGATACTGTAAACCTAGTTTACGATAAATGATGAATAGTAACCGATGAATAGTAAATTCCCAAGATGAATAGTGAAATTTTCAAAGTTTGTAAAATGACCTAAAATTGAGAATTGTGACATTCTTCCCATGTCGGAGGAATCACGTCCTCGCGATTGATTCAATTAATGATAACTATAGTCCCAACCTCGATAAGGGTTCTAAAAGTTCATGCTCGTATAGTCTAAATGATCATGTCAATGCTCGCGTGCATATGAGTTCCTCATCCAACTAGGTATCGCTTGTGCTATCGTGACTATTTCCCATTCTAAAGACATGCTCTCTTATGGTTAGGTTTGATGAGGAAAACTTTCCCATTCTCGAAAGCAAAACCCTCAAAAGACTTTTAGGTAACCGATTTTTACTTAATCCCACAACTAATCAAACAAGAACTGCCATAATGCATTAGGTTAAATCGTTTTAAGTAACAACTTGTTTCTAGCTTGATCTTTGCAACTCATCAAACAAGAATCACACCGGATCGATCGAAACAAGTGGTTTGAAGAAAATCTTTTGAAAATTTGGCTCGATTACGAGAGTGCTACACATATGAGACTACTACTCCCTTCATTGCATGATTCTTCCTGAATTAGACATAGGTGATCACGCTATGTATAATTTAGGAGTAACTATGCAATGCTTGGACTAATCGACTCATATGATGTTGGGTGTTGAATCATAAGCCCGCATGTATAATGAGTATGCACTTATAATGATATGATGAGATGCTATGATGATGTAGTTATAGTCTAGGGTCAATGATGCAACCTTGTTCTGTATAACCGATGCTCTCGATACCAATCATCACACCCCCAAATTACCTATTTTGCAAATGAATGGAATTCCCGGGGATGATCACATAGCATCAAAGTTACAGCTTATATCGAACGACCTAAAGTGTCGCTTTTGATAATATCGCTTTTGATTAAGTAAAATAATCAAAGTTTACAAAACATAGGTCCCAAAAGATTTCCAATTTACCAAAATAAGTTTGTTACAATCAAACGATAGTTAAATGCATAAATGTATGTGAACTTCGCCGTCACCGCTGACTCTATGATAAGTCCACATGCATGCCATGAAGTGAATGCCTTAGATACCGGAGATAAAACATGCTAAAAGTGTCAACACAATGGTTGAGTGAGTTCATAGAGTTTAGTCAATGTAAAGCCTTTCAAAATGTTCATGCAAAGAAAGACTAAGTTTTTGGTCATTAAGAATAGTTCAAAGCAAAGGCATTGTAATCCACCTACCCAAGTTCTCCCATACAAAACTTTGCAACCTCGTGTTCACAACCCATTGCCAAAATATGTATAGTTTTCAAGTGCACGTTATCATAATAGTTCACAATATAACACCACGTATATAATAATTCAGTGGATGTTCAACATGGGAGACTTTGCATCTGCTCCAACAGTGGAGACTCATTTGTCACTCGACCACCTAGGCGAGAATTATTGAGAACACTCCACCATTAAGGCGAGAATTTTTGAGAACACTCCACGGCAAGGCGAATTATTGTGAACACTCCACCGACAAGGTGAGAATTTATAGTGATGCTCAACAAGGGAGACTTTATAGGATGCCCAATGGGGGAGACTTTATAGTGATGCTCGAACAAGGGAGACTTTATAGTGATGTCTCAACAAGTGGAGACTTTATAGTGATGCTCGGATCATGGGAGACTTTAGGTCAAGGTCATAACACGTATGGTTCAATAAGTTCAAACAAGTCATAAGTTCGTATTTAAGTTCAAGGGTTCCATTCAATAGTTCGTAATTAAGTTCAAGCGTTTAAGTCGAGTTCAAAAGTTCAAAACAAATAAAGAGCTCAAAATATATCAAAAGGTTCAAAATATTTAAAGGGTTCAATATTATGACAAACAAGTTCAAAATAGTCAAAGGATTCATTATAAAGTCAAACAAGTTTAAAATGGTCAAAGGGTTCAATATTACGTCAAACATGTTCAAAATAGTCAAACGTTCAATATTAAGTTAAAAGAGATTACTTATATGTCAAAATGTTTTAAATCAAGTTAAAGTGTTCAAATCTATGCCAATATGTTCCTATCAAGTTAAAAGAGTTCAAATATATATGCCGAAGGGCTCAAAATCACTGAAAGTGGTTCCAATAGTAGTGTTCTATAACATAGTGATCAATTTAGTTCGCACATCTACTTACTAGCATAAGTAGTGAAACAAAAGGGTAACAAGTTCATGATAGTTCAAACAATATATTTTAAGTTCATATAAGTGTAAAGTAAAAGCATGAAGTTGAGCATGTATCTCCTCAAGAGTTTATAAAACAATTAAACGAGTAAAAGTGGGGCTACGAACTCACCCGATGCAATGATTATGATGACAAAGTAGATACCTGAAATGAGGCACGATCTCTAACCGCAACCTAATATGAATGATATGATCTAATGTAAGCAATGAAATGATGCTACACATGCAAATATGTTATGTTATCTGTACCACTCGTGAATTTTGAAAATATGTTGAAACGGTACTCCACGATCCTCGTTTGGTGTTTTATTCGTAAATATAATGTTTTCGCTGTAAGATGACACTTTTCATACTTTGAAAATATGCCCAAAATGGCCTCACAAAACTAGTCACAAATATTGTACGTTAAGGGTTAGTGATGAAACTCGGCGCTTTGAAAACCTTGCAACAATGTCTAGAAGTCGTATCATTTAACTTTTGACCATAAGGGTCTCGATCAATGAGAAAAATGGCTCTCAACATGACGTATTACAAAAATTGTTTTAGACTTAGGATTATTTGGCTATTAGAAGTCAGCCAAAATAAATAGAGTTTCGCGGGTTTCAAACGCGGTATATCTTGGTCGTTATAAGCTTGTTTTCTACGTTCTTTATATCCACTCGCTTCAGATTAACATATACTAATATATTTTCAGTGGTCGGCTCCTACAGATCACGCCTAACCACTGCTTTGTCCGTTTAAATTCGTGCAACAGCACATATATTATAAGAAAATAGTTTTTGTCGTTAAACTTGGAAAATCATAACTTCTTCAAGTTATAACCCGCTTTAACCCATTCAGCGCCAATGCTGCTTTAAAGTATATTTTCTGAATATCTAGCCCAAAATATTTTACAAACTGTCGAATTTTCCAGATTTCACAAATAAGATCAGACTCTTATTTATAGTTGTCTAAAATGATTTTCTCAAGCGTAATACTTATTCTAACCACTTCAAATCAACGCCAAAGCTATTCTACACCTACCATACACCTTGTTAGGGTGTCATGGGTTCCTAGACATCATCAAAAATGATATGTTTCAAGGGATAATTATAGGATGATATATATTCATTATAAGTACTAAAAACATTAAAAGTGGTATAAATACTCATATAACTTGCATGTTTTCTAATAGGATCATAAAAATAACTCATGAATGATCAAGAAAGATTAGTAAAATATATGAAAAGCTTACTTGGATGATGAAGGGATTTTTATTGCACATACATAATCAACCTAGAGGTTTATATTTCAAAACCTTAAGGTATATAGCTAATAGAGATTGATAAACACATGAATCTTGAAAAATTATTTGATCCCTCCTCTTGATCCTAGCTTGGCCGGTTCTCAACCAAAGAAATGAGAGAATTTTATTTGCTTTACACCTTAGTATAAGTGAAGTGTATGTGTTTTTATTAATTAAAGTACTTGTACATTGCAAATATCTAGTCCTAAAGTGTATATGTGTCTAGGCTAGTATAAAGATCTTTATGAAATTCTTGTGAGTCATGTATTTGGTCGAATCATGGGTAAAAAGAAAAAGGTGATGAACTTTTATATTAAAAATGTAATATAGTGTAAGTAATATAGGTAGTTGTATGTATAATTTAGTATTTAGGGTAGCGTTAGCTAGAAATAAATTTTAACGGAACAAAATAAAATATAATGAAGTTGTAAGAATTATAAAATACATTTCTGCAAGAATTGAGTGAATAAATAATTATCTAGTTGAATTTCATTAAAACCGTCAGAAATATTTATACATAGCAATTTATATACAAAATAAATTGAAAACATCTGGTAAACTAATAATATAATTTTTACAAATTTTAAAATGAGTATAAAATATATTAGGATTATTTTTGGTAGTGTCCGATCAAATGTTCAAAATAAATGATACATAGCTGATAGCTATTTAATAGAAAATAAACGCTTAATGAAATATACAAAACCATGCATGAACTAATATGATGATGATTATTGTTAGGAATTAGAAATTCCCGGTATTAAAGAGTCGGACACCTCAAGTATATGTAATCGTTAGAATGCTCGTAGTCATAGTTATATTTAGTTAAGTAGTATATTGTTAAGTAACACCGGAGGACGGACGTCTTTACCCATCAGATGCCTGATCCACGTTCTGTTGTGTGCTTTATGTAAGACTATAAATACTCTCTACCTCCCAAGGTAGAGAGTTGGAGCTCATAATAAGAATTTTTTTTCTCTCACTAAAGTTCCCTAAACCTCTAACTTTCTCTCTCTAGAATTCCACTTATATGCCTACTTTGTGTTATGGTTTGATGTGTATGTGAAATCCAATATCCTACAATTGGTATCAAGAGCCATGGTTAGATCATATCTTGCACATCTTTGGATTTCTAGTGGTTTTTAGGTGGTTTTTGAGTTTGAAAAAGTTTAGTGGTTTGTGCATCATTTGGTTGATTTCTTGTGTTAAAGCTTGGATTTTGTTAGTACTTTTATGTTTAGAATCATCACAAGTGTTTAGGTTTTCATTTGGTAAGCTTGAATCATCTTGGTTGGGTTGTTAAGTGATGTTTATGTGTTTTTCTTCTAGCGACTTGATATACTGGATCTCTTTCTTCAGAGTAACTTGCTTCACAATTTTGTAGCGAAGTTACAGCTTTGGAGCCAGCTTAGACCTAGCGACATCAAGACAAGTAGTGGACTTCACCACTGCAATGACTGGGTGGTAGCGACTTGGTCTCAGAGCGAGTTGCTCTTAGCTTAACTTGAAGTTTTAGCGACTGAGTAGCTTAATCACGCCAAAATTTTGCTAGCTGACTGAGGCTTAGCGAAGTTACTACTTAGTGACTTGCATTTGTCTAGCTTAACTTGGGACTTTAATTAACTTGGGGTGTAGCTTAATTAGTGTTAGCGACTTGGTGCATTATCTTCTAGCTTACTTGGGTGATTGTTTACGTTTTCTTGATTTAGTAAAATCCGTGAAAGAATCTATTTCCGTTTAATCATAGAGTTATAAAATCCCGTATAATCTGTTAACATGTCTACCAACGTTCATACTATCATCTCCATCGCTGTCGAGGATGTTCAAGCAACCGGTTCGAGATACTGCCCACCCATGCTTGATGAACGACTACGATTCTTGGGCTCAACGAATCGATTGTACGCTTTGAAAGGAAAATGGTGTCAACATTCTCAAATCCATTGATGAAGGACCGTGTCGAGTTGAGACGACTAGAGATGTACTTGATAATGCGAAGATGGAACTCGATTTACGGAATGGACAGACCAAAGATGTATGATGAGCTTGATGATAAGGAGAAAAAGAGATTCGATGCTGATATCGGGGCTTCTAACATTGTTCTTCAAGGTCTTCCTAAAGACATCTACAAGCTAATCAATCACAACACCAAGCAAAGGCGTATGGGATAATGTCAAGATGCTTCTCTCGTGTTCGAATTAACTATGGAAGACAGAGAATCACAACTCTATGACGAATTTGAACACTTCAAGATGAAACCGGATGAGAGTGTCTATGAGTACTATGTGAGATTTCATAAGTTGGTGAATGACTATGCCTAACATTCAGCCGAACTCAAAATTTGTGAACAACATGAATCCCGAATGGCACAAGTTTGTCACCTCCGTGAAGCTCACTAAAGGATTGAAGAATACAAACTATGAGCAACTCTATGCCTTCCTCCTTTAGAATGAGAGACATGCTATGTTTGAAAAATTGGTTCTTAATCAGCTCAAAACCAACCAGGGAGAGACAAGCTCGTCTAATGACTCAACCGCCTTCTATTCAAACATCGGAATCACAACCAAAGCCTCACAAGTCATACCCATGGGTAATGGTAATCACAAACTCATTCCCGATCCAATGTTCAAACAAGCCGATGTGATGCACACGGGTAACTTCATTAATCAACTAGCTCTTCTGATTAGTCAAAACATGAATTCTCTCCCACAATCCAATAACAACCTCACAAAGATCTAACCCACACAATCAAGCACTGTTAAAGATGGGAGGATCGTGGTGCAACCAGCCGGAAAGCAAGATGATCGGGGAAGAGGTGGAGCGGTAGAGGTTATGTTGGTAATCGAATCGAGGAAGGAATGGTAATCAAGGTCAAGTTGCTCGATCAAATGTTATAATTGTGGTGGTGAGGACACATTGCGGAACCGCACATCTCCAAAGCGCCCACGTGAACGTGATTACTTCGAGAGATAAGATGCTGCTTGTGCAAGCTCGGGATAATGGGTGCTGCTTGGATGAAGAGGAATTGTTGTTTCTAGCTGAGGGCAATGCCAAGACCTATGATGTAGATGTGGATGAGCATTCTATTCAGATAGGTCACAATCATCACAATGCCTTTCAAGTCGCTGATTGTGATGCATACGACTCTGATGTGGATGATGGACCTACCGCACACACAATCTTTATGGCTAGCATTTCTCCAATGGTTTCTCCCAAGGTCTCTTCTTCACCACAAGCCGCCCATCCAAAGACAAACTCATCTCCGAGGTACTAAAACTATACGATGATGCTGATGTGCATAAGATGCATGACAAAGTATTATCAACTGAAACTTGAATCAAATATTGAAAATATGGGTAATATCAATGTTGTCCCATATGATCAATATGTGAAACAAAGTGAAAGTGAAGTTGTACCAAGTGATGCATCTCCCGCAGTCAACAATGACTATATTTTGATGAATACATCGCCCGCGATGATGATTCCGTAATGTCCGAACTAAATGCCTATAAAGAACGGGTTGCTATTTATGAACAACGTGCTAAATTTGAGTTGACCACTCGTGAGCAGGAAATGGATGACCAAGTGCGCACAATCATTAGAAAAAGTAATTTTTTAGAAGAAGTATTAAAACAAGAGTTAAATTCCTTGCAAGAAAAGCTTTCTAAAACCGCTAAGCAAAAACAAGAACTTCAAGAAAATGTGAAAATGCTTAAGCAAGAATTTAATGCAAAGGAATCAAAACTCTTGAAAGATTTTTCTAATCTTAAAACTTTGAAAAACAAACTTGAAAACAAGTTGTACATACAAGGGAACACCATTCAGATCGCCACATGATCACTAAGCATAGGGTCCTAAGCGATAAGCATAGCATTCCCTTGTTGAGGAACCAAATCCAGAGGTCATTAAAAGGGCTAGAAATGCTCATAAGGTTCTTTATGATGGCAATGAAATCCTTAAACCTAGAGAGAAACCTAGTTGTTGAGTGACCGAGGAAGATAAGAAATCGATGAAGTCACTAGGAAAAGATGAACAAGAAATTAGATGATCCTAAATGTAGAGAGAAGAAAATAAAGATCACTCCCCATGATTACAAAAAGGAAAACTGGATTTCCTTGAATATGTTTAAGCCTCTGACATTGTTGACTCCCGAACAAGTTTTCCGAAAAATGGATTTAGATAAGCGTAAAGTCGAAAATATTGTTGAAACAAACCCTCCTCTTGGAAAATGCCTAGAGCAATCGTGTATCCTCCTAATACACCAATGCATCTTGTTCCTAGAACAATTGCCACTAAAAGCAAGACCTTAATTAGCCAATATGTTATACTTCAACTATTTGTTGATTTTGAGAAAACTTGCAAGAAAAGGATCACACCCACCGGTATTACGGAAGGAGAAAGGGGTTTTGAGCAAATGAAAGAATGTTATTTAAATGAGGTCATGCCTTTCTTTAAACTTCTAAAAGATCACTTTGAGAGTCTTAAAAAGGGGATAGAAACTGAGATTAAGGGAATGGAAAAGGAATTTGATGCAATGATAGTTGAAGTTAGTGACTATGAGCGAGCACTAAAATATAATGAGATTGAGAGGAAGAACTTGCATAAACTAAATGAGAACCTCGATTGAATGTATTGCTCAGATGTGTTTTTCATCTACAAATTGTTCCATTAATGCTTCCAAATTTCATGAATTATCTGGTACTCGAAAGTCTCCCATGATCGTGTCATTGAGCTTGAAAAAACAATTTTTGAACTAAACGAGAAAATTGAACTGATGATCACGACAATTTGGTTAAACATTTTTCTAAACTAGAAGTTGAGCATTTTAATTTACAACTAAAATATCAACATCTTAAAGAAAATGTCAAAACCTCATATATCAAGACATCCTCGTGATGCCTGAGTTTGATGCGCTCAAATTAACAAACGTGATGAACAGATTCAAGCTCGTGCAACACGATCGAAAGTTGAAAGCCCAAATCTCTCAATTAAAGGGTCAAACGAACAATATGACAAGCTCCCAAATGCCTCCTCCTTTAGATTCTCAGAATTCTCAAACTTTTCATCTTCAAAACTTAGTTGATGCCTTACAAAAGGAAAACGAGAGTTTTCTAGAAGAAAATGAAAAGTTAAACGACATTTTAAAGAGTTATATGATTCAATGAAAGTCACCCGTGACCAAAACAACGAAAAATAACGTCTTTACAAAAGGAAATTGAGAATCGGAAGTCGTGGAAATGGGAAACCGCCACTTGTTTTCAATAAGAATGTTGTCTCAAAATCACCCTTAGACTGCAAATACATCGCGGATGCTTAAATATATTCCTCCTCATCTTAGGAATAATGAACATGCCTTTCATGACTATTGTGCTCACCTTAAGGATAGTCTAGAATGTCTCCGTGAGATTGTTGAAGAGGATTTCATTAACAAACCTCTTGATAGTGAAATTAGGTTTGCTTGCCTCCGGGCCAAACGATCTCAAGAGTTGCTAGAATGTGTAATTGCAACATGTCCAAAACCCTTAGGTGAAAAAGGCAAGGTCTGGATGCCTTGTTCTATGCCTAGTGCCAAGCAGAAATCCGTTCTATGCCCAGTCTTAAGAAAGGAAACACTAATGTGCCTTCAAGTAGTTCGATTCCGATATGTTAGTGCTAAGAAATGAACTTTAGTGTGCCTCGCAAAAACTCAAATCACAGTATTAAGAAAGTATACACTAATGTGCCTTCTAGTACTTCAGATCCTTGCACATCAAGTTCAGGAATGCAAAAATTAGATCAACCAAATAATGTTCCCATTCCCTACGGAGTAATCAATGACATTAAAGCAAGCCGGTCAAAGTCTCAAGACAATACAAGGAATGATAGGACCTTGCAAGCTAAAAATGTGCATTGGAAGAGAGTAGAAGACCAATCTAGGAACTTTAAGCTTGAGTTGAATAAAACGAATCGTGTTGATTCTAGTATTAGCCTTATGTACTGTAATTAATTCAATTCGATACTATTTGCAAACCTTGTAATGATGTCTGCTTGAATTCTGTTGCTAATCATGAATGTGGTGTGAATGCTTTGTCTAATGATGTCAAATGCCCAGTTAAAATTGTTAATGCTAATAAGGCAAAAAGGCAAAAACAAAAGATTGTTAGAAAATAGTGGAAACCCACAGGAAGAACTTTTATAAAGATAGGTTATTATTGGATACCTTTTGGCCATAAGAATAATCAGTTTTCCTCTCAAACTGCTAAGATTATGCCCACTAGAAAATGGATGCCTACTGGTAGAACTATTCCCTTAAGAAGTGAACATACTTTGAATAGGTCAAATACAGACACCAGCATTGCATCTATTCCCAATGATTCCATTGCTTCTACTTCTGATATGGATGTTTCTATTTCTGATGTGGGTGTTCCAATTACTAACCAAGTGGAACCCATTCTTGCATGGGGATCCCAATTATACAGTTATCCATTCTTGTCTGTGTTCAACTGCAGATCGTTCAAATCGTTTCGTGGTACCGGACTCAGCTATTCCAAGCATATGACCGGAGACCGGTCGGCTCATGAACTCGTGAGCAAATTCATCGGGACAGTTAGATTCGGTAATGATCATTTCGGTGCAATTATGGGTTATGGTGATTATGTTGTTGGTGATAGTGTTATCTCTAGAGTATACTATGTGGAAGGTCTTGGTCATAATCTGTTCTCTGTTAGTCAATTCTGTGATTCTCGATCTAGAAGTAGCCCAGAAAACATACTTGTTTTGTTAGAGAACTTGATGGTAAGGAACTTTTAAGAGGAACTCGTGGTTCAAATCTTTACACCATCTCTATAGAAGATATGATGAAGTCTTCGCCAATTTGCTTGCTGTCAAAGGCTTCAAAACAAAGTCATGGTTATGGCATCGACGTCTCAATCACTTGAACTTCGGCACCATCAATGATATCTCCAGAAAGGACTTAGTTGTAGGTTTACCTCGACTAAAGTATGAAAAGGATCATCTTTGTTCAGCATGTCAATTGGGAAAAAGCAAGAAGTATGCCCATAAACCCAAACCTACTAACTCTGTCACAGAAGTTCTTCATACAATTCATATGGATTTATGTGGACCAATGAGAGTGGAGAATATCTTTGGGAAGAAATATGTGTTAGTTATAGTTGATGATTACTCTAGATTCACCTGGTCAAGTTCTTAAGGACAAAGGATGAAACTCCTGATATCATCATCAAACTCATCAAACAGCCGCAGGTTCGACTTAACAAAACCGTCAGAATTATCCGGACAGACAATGGAACCGAGTTTGTTAACAAACAACTTAGTGAATTCTATGAAAGCATTGGAATCACCATCAAAGAAGTGTTCCACGAACTCCTCAACAGAACGGTGTAGTTGAAAGACTAAATCGAACTCTTGTAGAAGCCGCTAGAACAATGCTGATTTACTCAAAAGTTCCAATGTTTCTCTAGGCTGTAAGCTATTGCCACTGCATGCTACACACAAAATCGTTCCCTGATTCACATTGTTCATGGAAAGACACCATATGAACTTGTCCACAACAGAAAACCTAATCTCTCTTTTCTTCGTGTGTTTGGAGCATTGTGCTATCCAACTAATGAGGGTCAAGACTTAGGCAAACTTAGAGCTAAAGCGGACATTGGAGTATTTGTAGGGTATGCACCAAACAAAAAGGGATACCGAATCTACAACAAAAGAACCCGAAACATCATGGAAACAATTCACGTTACGTTTGATGAGTTGACCGGTCAAACGGCTCCTGAACAATTCGGCCTGGACCCGCACTTCAAATCAGTCCAATTGGTTCATCCCTTGTTCCAAACTCTTCTCAAGAAACTCCATATGTACCTCCATCCGAAGATGATTTAAAGAAATTGTTTGATCCTATGTTTGATGAACTTTATGATCCAAGTACTAATGAGGCGTTGATCCCTACAACATGTAGGCTCATATTCAAGTGAATGAAGTCAATCCTCAGTCTCAATATCTTTAAGTCAAGAAGCACCTCGCTCTGATCCTTCAGTCTCATCAACAAATCATCATTCTTCAAATGTACATCATGGAACTGTTTACGGCATCAATGATGAAGTTAATCCCTTTGCTACTCCTGAAGATGCTCCATTTGAAAACATATTTGCTCCTGAATCTTCATCAGAACCATCTTCTTCGGGAGACATCGACTCTGCTACTTCAGTCCTCAACAACTACCACATGAACACCTCAGAAAATGGACTCACGATCATCCATTAGACAACATCATTGGAAATCCCTCTCGCCCAGTATCCACACGGAAAACAACTTGCAACCGATGCCTTATGGTGCTTCTTCAACTCCGTACTCTCTAAGATCGAACCAAAAGATGTTAAAACCGCCATGAATGAAGATAGTTGGTTCAATGCTATGCAAGATGAAATTCATGAGTTTGATCGACTTGATGTATGGGAGTTAGTACATGCTCCAGATTGTGCTATGATTATTGCTCTAAAATGGATCTTCAAAGTGAAACTTGATGAGCATGGTGATGTGTTGAAGAACAAGGCTCGATTAGTTGCTAAAGGATACCGTCAAGAGGAGGGTATAGACTTTGAAGAATCTTTTGCTCCTGTGGCTCGAATCGAGGCAATTAGAATCTTTTTGGCTAATGCCGCAAGTAAGAACATGGTAGTCTATCAAATGGACGTAAAGACGGCATTCCTGAACGGAGATCTAAAAGAAGTCGTCTACGGCCAACTGAAGGATTTGTAAATCAAGAGCATCCTACTCACGTTTATCGTTTGAAGAAGGCCCTTTACGGTTTAAAGCAAGCTCCAAGGGCATGGTATGATACACTGTCAAAGTTTCTTCTATCAACCGGATTTTAGCAAAGTTGATCCAACATTGTTCACCAGGAAGTCATGCAAACATTTAATTCATGTTCAAATTTATGTTGATGATATTATTTTTGCCTCGACAGACCCAATGGAATGTGATCGCTTTTCTAATGAAATGAGTTCAAAATTTCAAATGTCAATGATGGGACAAATGTCATTTTTCTTGGGATTACAAATTTCACAAAGTCCCGGAGGCATTTTCATAAATCAATCTAAATATGCAAATGAGATCTTAAAGAAATTTGGATTTGATTCAAGTGACCTGTTGACACTCCCATGATTGATCGAACCAAACTAGATGAGGACCACTCAGGGATCATGATTGACCAAACAAAATATCGTAGTATGATTGGATCCCTGATGTACCTCACGGCTAGTAGACCAGACATCTTGTTCGCTGTTTGCATGTGTGCTAGATACCGGGCTAAGCCTACTAAAAAGCACCTTGAAGCGGTTAAACGGGTCTTTCGGTATCTCAAGGAACCATCAATATGGGACTTTGGTACCTGAAGGACACCGGTATGTCACTAACAACCTATGCAGATGCCTGATCATGCAGGTGTCAAGATACTCGTCGAAGTACATCTGGAGGTGCTCAGTTTTGGGTGATAAGCTTGTGAGCTGGTCTTCAAAGAAGCAAATGAGTACTTCTATTTCCTCTACAGAGGTGAATACATAGCCATGTCATCTTGTTGTGCTCAAGTCTTATGGATGAGATCTCAATTATCCGACTATGGCTTTGAATTCAACAAAATCCTCAGACTGTACTGTGACAATAAAAGTGCTATTGCTCTCTCATGCAACAACGTTCAACACTCAAGAGCAAAGCATATCGACATTCGACATCATTTCATCAGGAACAAGTGGAAAAAGGTGTGGTGGAACTCTATTTTGTGAGATCTGAATATCAGTTAGCCGACATCTTCACCAAAGCTCTTCCAAGAGAACGTTTTGAGTTTATTCTTCCACGTCTTGGCTTGAAAAGTCTTCAACCAGAAACACTCAAACGCCTTCAGAGGAAGACGAGGAGTAAAGGTCTATCCTCATCTATCTCTTGTATATATCTATTCGAAAATCAAAATACAAAATTATAAAACCTTCAAAATCCATAAAAATCAGAAAAATTCGAAAAATCTTCAAAAAATATTGTCTTTTGTCATGCGTTTTCTCGGTTCGATAATATCTACGGTCTTGTGCTGTCATTCAAAGAATGACACGGGACTTTAGATGTTGTTCGAATGTTCATTTAAAAAAAATCAAAAAAAAATCAAAAATTATTTTTGGGAGAAAGAGAAACAATGGTTTATTGTCATTTCAGGCAGGAACCCGCTTTTTCAAAGAAAGAACAGAGCCATACTTTATCATGTTTTTTTCAAAATTCCATGCTCGATTCTTAAACATTTATCTGCTGAAAACTAACCGCTTTGAAAAATAACTCAGTCTCTATTTTTGATAATCATCTGGACTTATTTGTCAAAATATCAATCTCTCAATCAACAACCTATGTCATTGATTGAGGGGAGAATGATTTCAATTAAATTAAAAAGTTATTTGGCATTCAATTGTTTTCAAAAGATATTCATGCATGTTTTATCAATGGAGTTTAAAGTCTTAAAATCCGATCATTATCGGTTAAAACGCTTTCATAATCAAGTCACAATTCTCCTTAAATGCTTTCAAAATCAATTTAAATCTATAAGAGATCACAAATCTCAAATGATTTGATAATTGTAATCGGGGGAGAATGTGTGATTTAAATTGGATTTAAACTGATAATTCGGTAAATGGTTTTATAAGGATGTACAAGCTCTCCTTCCCACATATGACAAACGATTTCAAATTTTCCATGCACATGTTGAGGGGAGCATCTATCTTAAACCTATGATTTGAAACGCGATAACTTATCTCAAGGTGCAGGTTCCCTCTAGTATGTGCAAAACTCTTTTCAAATCTCGAGGCACATATTGAGGGGAGCAAAATCATGAAAACCTCATCCTTCCCCAAAATGCTTTATCTACTTGATTCGATTAGGGAAGTGATGTTGATATTTTTAAAATGGTAATCAAAGAAGTTAATTCTTTCTCTTGCCTCCGTGTGGAAAACTATTTCAAATACTTGATTCACATGTTGAGGGGGGGTTCTTCTTCTAAAAATATCAAAACAATTCAGGTACAAAATGCTTTGATAAAATATCATAAGTATCTGGATTGATTTTCAAATGGTTTTCAATTGGTTCCTATGGCAGATGAACAATACCAAAAAGACCGACCAACTTTACATTATGTATGGTGATATAAGGACGATAAGGTTAGGTATGTGTTCCCATGATCCGCCATAACCGGAGGGATCTACCCAGGGACTATCCACTAGTTAGTGTAGAGTTCTTAGGTATGATGATAAAAGGAGAAAAATGAGATATGGGAAGAGTGCGGACTAAGACTGAGCTAGTACTGGAATAAACCCAACAAGGTTCTTGCTATGAAGTCTCGGTAAGCACTAAAGGGGTTGAAGAATGAAAAAGAATTGAATGAGAAAAGGGTGAAAACAAATAGCCCTCCATATATTCAACCTTAGGGCAGAAACCGGGTTCAATTCAAATGCTACAGATGGTAACATCGGTATTGAAGACAAGACGTCATGGACCCATTGACGCACTGCACTTCAACTTTCCAAACCACTCAAGTTCCTCTTAAAAGGACTTGTTTCATTCTCACGGGGAACCGACATTATCTATCAACCTTCTCTTAGAGATTGTTGATATTGAAGGAGGAGACCCTCTCCCTAGTCTCCGATATAGGATCCAAATATGCACAAATTGAGTCTAGTGCCACGAGATCATCAATAAATCTCATTAGGACACTTTCAATGAAGACTCTCTGTTTCACACAATGTGGAAAGAGAGATTATATCTTTAGAGTCCTATGCATTATCCTTGTGGTATTGCCGTAACATCCGAGTGATATGCAAACATACTCACAATGAAGATGGAAAGCCTTCTCGAGCCAACATCTAACAAGCTCCTGGTAGGTGGCATGTGAGATCTATTATACAGATCAACCATGTGACAACCGAACAGAAACAATGGGGCGATTCATTCTTTTGAATCAATCCTCGTTCAGGTTATGGATTGACGGATACCTTTGAAAACCGGTCTTTGTGCTTTAAAACTCTTTTCATTAAGCACGTCGACCGTGTACTAATTTTTCAAATCAAAAGGTGTTTTATGATTGATAATTGATTTTCATTAAAACCTTCGTTATATTGCAAAACAATTTCTATTGAGCAATACACGATTGTTTTTCAAATCTCTTTTTCATCAATCGCTGGACTTAAATTCGCCGGGTTCACTCACTCGTGTTGTCTCTTTGAGACGTTCGGTTTGAGAACAGCTAGAGCACCGCGAAACCCATCAAGGAAATTCTTCGTAATTATTCCCGATCACAGGCAGATTCTTGTACGATCAACGGGGAACCGTGGGCCGTGTACCTCAATTCAACGAAAGTGATCAAAGACACTTTCGTGCGATTAATTGCTAACTGTTGTATGCAGTGTACACCCGACGCTTGCGTATGATCGTAATGGAGCGGTCAATCCATAGCCGCATGCTCACACAACACATTCATATCAAAAGATATCATGATTGGTGCATCAATGACTTGATATTCTAACTCCATGCTTCGCTACGCTGGCGCCAATATCATGAATCAACTAAAGCTTCCGCTACTCCGATGAGAAGATATCATGATCCAGAATGTGAGCATGTCGGTCCGAAAGTCACAACATCACATAATACCAACACCACAATGGATGTATCAGAGATTTTCTATTAGCTGATGATCTCAAAAGCTGGCCCAACATTATTATCACGTGGATCAGTAAAGACCTCCACTTGGATTAACCAAACATGCAATGAGTGGAATCAATGACTACGAGCTTCGGAGCAAAGTACTACATCAAGAATGCAAGATCAATTGTTAATGTAATATCTGATTGTATTCAATGTCATTTTAGTATATGGTTGAGGTGACCTCCCTTAGGGGGAGATTGTTAGGAATTAGAAATTCCCGGTATTAAAGAGTCGGTCACCTCAAGTATATGTAATCGTTAGAATGCTCGTAGTCATAGTTATATTTAGTTAAGTAGTATTTTGTTAAGTAACACCGTGGAGGACGGACGGGTCTTTACCCACTGTATGCCTGATCCACAGCCCGTTGTGTGGCGTTTTATGTAAGACTATAAATACTCTCTACCTCCCAAGGTAGAGAGTTGGAGCTCATAATAAGAATTTTCTTTCTCTCACTAAAGTTCCCTAAACCTCTAACTTTCTCTCTCTAGAATTCCACTTATACGCCTACTTTGTGCTATGGTTTGATGTGTATGTGAAAACCAATATCCTACAATACTAATGATATGTAGACTAAATCTAGTCTATATGAAATGTCCTCGATGATATGTTCATGAATTCGCAGCTAAACCATTAAGGTTACGCGAATTTGATACTCGTAAACCTAGTTTACGATAAATGATGAATAGTAACCGATGAATAGTAAAATCCCGAGATGAATAGTGAAATTTTTAAAGTTTGTAAAATGACCGGAAATTGAGAATTGTGACAATGTGTTTATGCCATAAAACACAAGGTTTATTATGTTGGGCCATAAAACATATTGGGAGTGGTTGTACCCTTGTAAAAGAACTCGACATCTAGCTTAGTGTCGGAAATATTGTATAGGCGACGTTAGGTTGGTTCTACCTCGAACTAGAACCCGGTATTTAGCTTTGTACCGGAAAAAGTGTAAGCGACGATTGTAAGGTTTTCTCCTACGAGAAGGGAGCTTGTTGATTTAGTGAAGTAACTCTCGAGTTGGGTACTCGGGGAGTGGAGTAGGGCGGAAAGGAGATCCGTGACCGAACCACTATAAATCCTCGTGTTCGGTTTGCAGTTTCCTTTCTTTATCTCTTTACTTTTATACTTGCACTATACTATTGTTTGTGATGTGGTTTGATGTTCATGATTGTGTGACAACTTGGTTTACCATGCTTTATATTAGTCACAAACAATAATTGGTACTTTCATATTATAACAAGCTTCATAAGCGATTTGATACTAAAGATCTAAAGTTTTTAAACGGTAACGTATTCACCCCCCCCCCCCTACGTTTCCACAATTGGTATCAGAGCCACGTAGCTCGTATTTTCAAAACAAATGGTTTTTAAAATAGAGTACGATCCATGTATCAAATTACCATTGAAGCGAAAAATAATATGAAAAATGCTTTGCTTGTTATACTTAGAAATTTTGTTGTTAAATGTAACTTTGTATACAAGATTGAAGGTTTTCTTGAAAAATAAAATAAAAGTTTGTTGAAAGAACTAGTAAGTATTGTATTGTGTGCTTATAGAAAATTTACGAAGAAATATGATTTTAAAGGAGTGTTTGGGATAACTATAAATTTAGTTAAAAAATCACCTCCGTAAATGTTTAAGATAAGTTACATAAGTAGATATGTTGTTAAATATGTGTATTATATGTTTACTATGAAATCTAGTAAGACACACACGTTTTCTCTATGTAAAATACTAGTTTTGGTGAATCTGTCTCAGAGGACCATGGCACCAAATCTTATAAAGGGCGGATCCCTTTATTTGGTTCTGTGGAATCCGTGTGTACAAAGATGCTTTTGGCAACTTCAAAAAATCATAACTAATTAACCGTAAGTCCGTACGAGTCGAGCCACCTATCATTTTAAAGGGAATTGAGTCTACTTTCACTTAAAAATACTTTCATGGCCTGAGTCTAATTTTAAATAAGTGAAATAGACTAAATACTACAGTATGTCTAAAATATTGAGTTTCGCTTTCACATAAAAACTCAAATTTTTGAATCAAGCAATTTAAGTTGGTATTCTTAGAACTTTGATACAACTTCCTTTGAAACTAAATAATTTGGTAATATGTTTAAAGGAAACTAATCAAGCTTGGTATACATCGTCATATTTAAACGCAAAATGACGAAAAGTGTCTTTCTTGTTATGCTATGCTAAATGACCACTTGTTTATGTTGTTTGCATATATGTTGCTTGCTTATTTTCAAATTGTTGTTTACACTTGTTTTTTTGCATAATATAAGTGTCAATCTTGCCATTTTATTTATTCGCTTGCTTGACGATTTCTTGTTTATGCACAATAGGACATTTGGTAGATTTTGTGCACTTAGTTGGAAAATTGTTTTACCATCACTTATAGACTTAGATCACTTCCTTTGCATAGGTTATACTAACATCTCGCATAACTTATGAAATGTCATGACTCGCTTAGCAATGAGTACTAAGTAAATTAGTCAAGTACTTTGAAAAAAAGAGGTTTTAAGAGAGTGTTTGGTACAAGGACAAAAACAATGTTGTATGATGTAATTTATTTGTTTTTACTTTGTAGGATGATAATATGACTTAAAACAATGTTGTATGCTAACCGGTTTATGCAGGGGATAGCACAAGTGTGTTATCAAATTTGACCCATTTTCACTTTTATGTGAAAATCATTAGCCTTGGTCAAAGTCTATGCTCCACTATGTTTGTATATGTGTTATCGACTTTTCCTAACTAGAAGTAGTTAATGTCACATGTTTTAAGCAAAATTTCAGGTTTCGGAAAACTCCCCGACACCTAAAAAGCGGGTCTGTGAACTTTTCTGGTGTCCACGGATCAGACGGCACCAAAATGTTGGTACCGTCTTTTATGCATTTTGGTACCGCCATACTGCAGGACCAGCGGCACCAATTTAAGGGTTCGCCGTGTAAAGAAATGGTGTCGTGGATCCTACAGGTAAGTTGTTGAATTTTACTAAATCCCGCAATCTAATTTACCAAATCTCGTTTCTAGGATACTTGTTAATGCATATCTTTCATATCTCACTCAAAACATCCTCAATGGATTAACTTAGGATGTTTGACATGATCTTAGACACTTCCATCTCATTAGAAACTACCATCTTTGTATGGGTTAACCTCAAATAAGCCACTTAAGAAAACCACTAGAATTAGCATTCGATCTTGTTGTTTCATTAACTTGAACTCTTCATCCTTGGACTCGTTACCTCTCAACATCTCATCACCCATTCAAGATATGAACTTTATAAACTTAAGTACTCCAACTCCACCACCAAAATCACCCACCATTATGACTACTTCACAACCATCCAAAACACCTTCACTACCAAAGTCTCCAAAACTTGTACTTTGTGCAACACCACCAACATCTCCTCACCCGTTTACGGATGACTTAGATGACTTACCGAGACTAATAAATCTGGACTCATTATTTGCAAAGATATCATACACAAAGTCTAACATATGACTATAGATATTGTTTTGTATCAACATGTATTGCCGCACTTGGTTAACATGAAATAATGTGTCATCCTTCAAGACGATAAGTATTTACATAGAGTCATAACTCACACGTATGTTAAAGACATACTATCAAGTCTTGTTATCCTTGAGTTCAATCTAAGCTTTATAATCTCAACAAATTAGGATTGACAACTTAAGTATTTCATCTGAAATATTCAAGTATATGCGACTTACGATTGTAGTCATTAAAAGTCATATCCGAAAAATCAACACCCAAGTATTTTAACAACACATGTTGAAACACTTATCCAAAACAAACAACCCACTGTGCCACTTATCCCTCTTTGACACCTACTATCCCTCTTCCATCTTTTGGCACCATTAAGCGTATTGCTCATGAACTTCCAAGAGCATCCTTTAAATCAAACGTGCCCTTTCAAGGTGAACCTATACCTCATCTCCTAAGCTTCCTAGACATAACCAAAACTTCAAGCACTTCACCCACTAGTTGTATCAACCAATGAACCATAAGAACTAGTATCCGTACTTGTTGTGTTCAACATCTATGAACAAATAATCAACCTAAGCACTCCGATAGCACAACAAACCTCTACATCACCACATCCTTATTTAGACACACTAGAAGACCTACCACCTAGATCAACCAATCCACCATCCTTACCATCATTTGAAATCATTGAGTGTATTGCTCAAAAAGCCCTTGAGTCCAACACTTGTACGAATCAAATGCATGTTTGAACAAACTCAACCATCCTTTCCCACATATAAGGACTTAGATAATTCATTACGGCTAGAACCTCAACTATCAATAAAGCATGGTGCTCTTGGTAATTGTTGTCAATTTCCACTAGGTATAAGTAGTACTACCTTCACAAATTATCAAAGTATTAGTAATACTTTGTCGTTAAACTTCTGCATAAATTTCGTTAAACCTCAAATCAACATTTTAACAACATATGTTAAAATGCAATCTCAAAGCCAACATCATACACCTCAAGAAACAAAGACTTTTGAGGAGTATACATAAGAAACTCGAGTGAATTCCTCTTGTCATCATCTAGTGAATATAATCTTGAGACCAAGTTTATTTAGATGGGACTATCCGATTCAAACACTTTGGCTTCATATCTTCATTTAGGAAAACATGATGTTTTGAAGAACATTATGACTAAGTATTCATCTTGTTAAAAGGATATTGTATATCCTATGCATTATTCTCTCCTTGCGACATAAATGGTTGTGTTACAAGAGATCTCATTACATTGGCTAAATGATCTTGAAACGAACAAAGTTCTATGAACTAGCGTATCCAATTCATCTTGTCATACTTATTTTCATAAGCATGATAACTTTATCCCATGCGATAATCTCATTTGATGAAAGATACTATTTGTATACATTACCTTTCAAGCATACATCATAACCTAACCTTGCTCAAACCTTGTGCACATCCAAGGTTAAAACTACACATCACTAGAACATACACATGATCTATTGAAGTTAGTAACCTTATTTATATTCTTGTCAAATAAAGTTCCAAAGAGCTTTCTTGAGAACATTCTTAATTTAACATATTCCATTCCCTAGTCTTAGATAGTATACATTTCAACTCAACGCAAAAGATGTCTGATATGTGTCTAAATACACATATATTTTATATTATTTAAACCCACAAAAACAACCAAAAACACACAAATGACCATATAAATGTTACAAATATCATTGAAATGTGTTTTTATGTGATTCAGGTACAAAAATATTGAAAATAAGTGAAAAGCATGCAAAGTTCACAAAACTGTCATTTTCAGTCCCTGGAGTTTCACAAATTGACAAAACTAGTCCCTGAAAGTTTAAAATGTATGAAAAGTCAACTTTAGTCCTTGGATAATCAAACATGTTCACAAATAATCCCTGGATAAAAGTTTTCACATAATGGCAACTTTTACCCCTCAAGTTTCAAAATTGGCAAAATTAGTCCCTGGGTATTTAAAAATGTAAACTTAACAAATAATACCCTTGTACTATTCATAATTTATAATTTGGAACCTTTTGATAACTTTTGGGAAATTTACAATTTCACTCCCTAAAAATCCAAAATTGACACAAATGGTCCTTAAAGTTTTAAAATGTTAAAATTATCAACTTTGGTCTTTGTGTTATTGTTTATTGGCAGGTTTGGTCCTTATGATAACTTGGGAAAAGTTGGCAACATAAGTCCTTGAAAAATCAGAAATTACAGTTTTGGTCCTTGTGATATAAACTACAAACCAACCGGACCCTATATTAAAACCCAAAATAAACCCAAGCCCAACAACCAACCCAGCCCAAACCACGGTTTAAAAATAAAACCGCCCTCCACTGTTCATCTCCCTCACAACTTCGCCTAAACCAGAAACCACCATTCCACATACCTGGTTTCTTCACCACCTTTCCACCTCACCCCCATTGTCTAACAACTTTCACCACCATCTCTCCACCTATACCAATTCTACAATCATTTAATGCTTCCCCACCATCAAACACTTTACCTCACCTCACATACCCTGGTTTTTGCTTTACACCTCTACCTCCAGCCCATAAACCCACCAAACATGTCCCCTCCACCTCTATAACAAACCAAGAAGCATTAATTGCGTTAGAACGCCTCAATCTACTAGTATCACTTTTGGCGCCAAAAGTGAATTCAAAGGCTAGGATCATCTCTGCTCAATCAATGGTCAAGAATTAAAGTGGGATTTGACCAGGAAGCTAGTGGGAACTCAAATGACTATAAAGATCAGAGGAGAGGCAAAGAGAAGATTACCTTTGGATTAGCCTAGGTCACGTAGTTAATTAATTTTACTGCTTTCTTTAATTTCAAGTCATTTTATTGTTTTCAATGTTGTATTCTCATCAAAGTAGTGTAATGAAACATCCTTTTCAGTTTAATTTTAAGTTTCATTTCAGTTTCAAGTTTTTGCTTAAATTCCTTTAATTTTCAAGTCACTTTAAATTCTTGTTATGTAGTTGTTTAATGGACTTCTATAGCTCATATAAGCTCCTGACAAAGCTTTAAAGCTTTTAGAAACCTTAAAACAAGTTTAGTCTTTAAAATTCAGAAAACACTAAAAATCAAGAAAAACAAAAAATAATAAAGTGATATTGGTGAAACTGCATGGAGCAAGGTTAATTGTGGATTGCCTTTGGTTTAGAAGCTTTGTGGAAAGCCTTAAGATGTGTTCTGTGGCCATGGTTCTCATTTTCAGCTTGGATTCACTTGTAAGCTCATTTTTACCATTTTTGCATTTTACTGTTTCAGTGTTTTAGATGCTACAATTTTCATGTTTCTGTGTTTCTTTGTTGTTTGTTAATGATCTTATAGCTTAATCTTAGGATGGTATGTTTTGGATTGCATTGTGGTTTGATATTGCACTTGACTGTCAATATGCTAGTTTTTGACAATCCTAGACCTAGACTTGTGTGACTACTTGTTTAGGCTTAAAAAGGTCCATTTTGACACTTTGGTTCCTCTGGATTTGATGGAATTGGTTTACACTATCTTTTGCTTTGAAAAACTTCATAACAGTCTATTTTAAGGTTGTTTGGATTTAATAATGAAACTGTGTTTAAGGCTGTGTTTGTGGCTGCTCTTGTTTGATGTACTCTTCATATGGCCTAAGTAACTCAGTGGAATACTAACCAAAGGGTGTAGCATGGTAGAAAGTCAATTTGACACTTGACAATCTCATTATGAGCACTGTGAGGTTGTTAGATCCTAGACTCTTGCTTACTTGTTCAATTCTTGTGTATCTTTGTTTAATTCATGTTCTTATAACTTAATATAACATATTAAGTCAGTAGATTAAGTTTTAAATTCATATTAGTCAACTTATGTGTTATAAGTAAAAGTCAAATTTTTAGTTTTCCTGTTTTTGATTTAATTGTTTATTTTCCTGTGTCTTTGTTACTTAATTTCATAATCTGTGCTTTTAGGATGTTTGAGTTTTGTTGCTAATCTTGCTTATTGTATTTTTATTTATTTTTATTTTCCATGTTTAACTGCTTATTTTATAGCTTTTTATAGCTTGTTTTTGCCCTGCACCATGGTTAGGACTGTTAAAACCATGAGTTTGCAAAAGCTTGAGGAGTTGGCCCTATCCAGTGCACTTGGCTTCTTTGTGTTGCCCTTCTGGCCTGTTGTTTATATTTATGCCTGCTTTTACATTTATAGCTTATCTAGTTAGCTTAATTAACCCACCTTTTTGTCCTATCTTACTCACTACACAGAAGCAAACTGTGTAGTGAAGTTGTTTTCCTAAGCTCATGAAAAGTTCCTCATTGAGCTTGAGCTTGTGATTTTTGGCCTTATGTAAGGCTAATCTATCATACTCAGTGTTTCAGTGTTTGTTGAGCTCTCATGAGTTCATTTGATAAGTTAAATTAGAGCTTGTTGTTTGCCCATTCTCAATAGTTCACTGAGAATTCAGTGAACTTACACCATTACCAACAGCTCCTAAAAAGCTCATTTGTGGTCATAAGCTTGTGTGGTTTAGTATTTTGTGAAGCTCATCCACCCAACTTTAAGATCCTATGCTTAATTTTTCCCTAGCATACCTAATTGCTAGGGCTGCAAGTAGCTTATACTTATCATCACTTCACTGGTTCAGCAGTATTCTGGATTCTGCTGAATGGCTTATTAGCTTATTACAAGCTTATTTGATGAAATCCAGTACACATGCTTGTTTATACTTGTCCATATAACTTGTGTACATATTATTTTTCTTTTACTTTCCAGTGTGGAGCTTATACCAAGCTTTTACAAGCTTTCACTCCATCCAAGTTAAGCCCAAAAAGCTTAACTGTCTAAACCATAAGCTCACACTTGTGCACCATTCCAGTCCATTTTCTTGTTTATATTGATCCATTGGACTTGTATATATCTTATTTTACCTTTTGTTTCATGTGTATAGCTTATTTCAAGCTTATTATGAGCCTGAGTTCCAACAGTCAAGCCAAAAGCTTAACTGTTGGACTCATAAGCTCACAATTTGTTGATTTTTAGGTTTGTAAAGTTTTGTTTTCATTAAACATGTATAATATCATTGTATAATTAATCCAGAAAAAGAAAAGCCAAAAAGAAACACTTTTAAGCTAAGTGATAGCTTCTATTTAGAAGCTTATTTGCTTATTAGCTTATTTCTGTTAATAACATATAGTTTTTATATTTTTCCTAGCTTCTTTTATTTATCTTAGAATTTTGTAAAAAGTTTCAGAATTTTCTTTATTCATTTAATACTTTTAATAAATCAATAATAGTTTTTAGTAATTAATAATAGTAAATAATTAATAATAAATAGAATAATTGCGTAAAAAAATATATTTTCAGTTTCAAAAATTATTTTATAATATTTTAGATTTTTCAGATTCTTTATTTCATTTATTTAAGTTAATTTTAGATTTTCTTATTATTTAATTCATTTTTAAATACATTTAAATTCATTTTTAATTTATATTAATTAATTTAATAGTGTAAAAATTTATTTTAATTTTCTAATAATTTTCTTATCTTTTTAGGATTCCAAAAATATGATTTTCGCATTTGTGGAAGTTGTATTGGACCGAATTCACTTTTTATTTTGTTACGTTTACGTAATTGATACGTACACGTACGCATTTTAGTTTTTTAGGTTTTCTAAACTTTTATATAAATTTGTAAATTATAGTTAAATATTTTAATTATATTTAATTTGCATTTAAGCCCCTAAGGCATGCAAATCCCTACTATAGTTATAATCGTTTTGTTTTTATACGTTTACGTTTAATTTAAGTTAAACGTACGTTTGTATATCTTTTGCGTTTTTAGGTTTCTGATTGCACGTTTTTAACGACATAGCTATGACAGAGCTATCACTATTCACATTCCTAGTGTTAGTCAATCAGATTCCTGTTTTTGTATATTCAATATCATTTCAGAACACAGTCGTTGTATTACAGTTTACACACCTCGTTGGGACTTAACGACCCGGGGATACACTAAACTCTCCTGGATTTAATTGCATTTGCTTTCTGAACTGTTTTAAGTTTATTACGGTTGACCATTCACAAGTGGTCAGCTTGTGTGATTAAACTTGACGGTTTGGAGCCAACCAAATTTTGGCGCCGCTGCCGGGGAGGTGTGCTGCGTATAACGTACTTGTGTTTTGTTGAAATATCTATCCCTTATATATATTATATATAATATCATATTTCAATTCCTAAAACAATATAAAACACAAAAATATTTTTCTTTTCTTTCTATATATATAAAAAACAAAAATACAAAACATTTTCCCTTTTCTGTTTATATTATAAAATCAAAAACCAAAAATATTCTCCTTACCTTGCTATTCATAATTCTGTGAGTGGTGACCCCACTCCAATTTCTCATCCAGTCATTTCCCCATGAACAAATTAATTCGGGGTCGAGTCAAGCTAGCGACTCGGTAATCAAAAACAGTAGTTAAACATGGGTTTTCACCCGTGTGTACCACCCTAGTGTGGGGGAGATGCCCCACATGTTGTATATAGATCTAAAAAATGAATGAAAATTGTAAATATTAAAAAAGAGAGAATAATTGTTGTGTTTCTACACTTAGCTAGTAATGTTATCTTTTTACGTTCAAGGATTCGGCATAATAGCCGGGACTTTGAATATTGAGGACAATATTCATTTCTAAGTGTGGGGGGGAAATTCTGGCGAATTTGATTATAAATGTACCCTTTTAGTCATTTTTTCCTCAAAATGGCCAAATTTTAAAATTTTTTTTTTAGTGGAAGTACTATGTACTAAACACAACAAATGGTAATCAGTCCACCATGTCTAACCCACATAAGGATTGGCTAATCCAGGAGCAAACGGCTCTTGGTAAAGATATTTCAAATCCGTTGACGGCTTGCAATTTGCCCAAAATTGTATGGTGCTCAGCTCACCATATCTTTAATTAGTGAAGAGTTGGCTAGCCCGCAAGTTTATGGCTTGTGGTAAAGGCAGTTAGAAAACCATAATTGGTAATCGACTCACCAAAGATAATATTGATAATTTATCTAAGAGTTGGCTAGTCCAGAAGCAAACGGCTTCTGGTAAAGACAAATCAAAACCGTTGAAAGCTGGTGATTTGCTCAAAATCATTTGGTTATCATTGTACCAAGGTTCTTACTTGATCTGAAACAATTGGCTACTCCAGAAGTAATGGCTTTTGGTAAAGAGATGAAATCCATTAATTTTTCATAAAAGATTGCTAGGGACTAGCAATAGTTTAGTGTGGGGGATTTGATATGTGTCTAAATACACATATATTTTATATTATTTAAACCCACAAAAACGACCAAAAGCACACAAATGACCATATAAATGTTACAAATATCATTGAAATGTGTTTTTATGTGATTCAGGTACAAAAAGATTGAAAATAAGTGAAAAGCATGCAAAGTTCACAAAACTGTCATTTTCAGTCCCTGGAGTTTCACAAATTGACAAAACTAGTCCCTGAAAGTTTAAAATGTATGAAAAGTCAACTTTAGTCCTTGGATAATCAAACATGTTCACAAATAATCCCTGGATAAAAGTTTTCACATAATGGCAACTTTTACCCCTCAAGTTTCAAAATTGGCAAAATTAGTCCCTGGGTATTTAAAAATGTAAACTTAACAAATAATACCCTTGTACTATTCATAATTTATAATTTGGAACCTTTTGATAACTTTTGGAAAATTTACAATTTCACTCCCTAAAAATCCAAAATTGACACAAATGGTCCTTAAAGTTTTAAAATGTTAAAATTATCAACTTTGGTCTTTGTGTTATTGTTTATTGGCAGGTTTGGTCCTTATGATAACTTGGGAAAAGTTGGCAACATAAGTCCTTAAAAAATCAGAAATTACAGTTTTGGTCCTTGTGATATAAACTACAAACCAACCGGACCCTATATTAAAACCCAAAATAAACCCAAGCCCAACAACCAACCAGCAAACCACGGTTTAAAAATAAAACCGCCCTCCACTGTTCATCTCCCTCACAACTTCGCCTAAACCAGAAACCACCATTCCACATACCTGGTTTCTTCACCACCTTTCCACCTCACCCCCCAGCTGTCTAACAACTTTCACCACCATCTCCTTCCACCTATACCAGCCTACAATCATTTAATGCTTCCCCACCATCAAACACTTTACCTCACCTCACATACCCTGGTTTTTGCTTTACACCTCTACCTCCAGCCCATAAACCCACCAAACATGTCCCCTCCACCTCTATAACAAACCAAGAAGCATTAATTGCAGCAG
This sequence comes from Chrysanthemum makinoi, assembly GCA_910596185.1. NCBI lineage: Eukaryota > Viridiplantae > Streptophyta > Magnoliopsida > Asterales > Asteraceae > Chrysanthemum > Chrysanthemum makinoi. Next base: position 17,065,988 of record OU343223.1, read on the forward strand.
AACTGCCTCAATCTACTAGTATCACTTTTGGCGCCAAAAGTGAATTCAAAGGCTAGGATCATCTCTGCTCAATCAATGGTCAAGAATTAAAGTGGGATTTGACCAGGAAGCTAGTGGGAACTCAAATGACTATAAAGATCAGAGGAGAGGCAAAGAGAAGATTACCTTTGGATTAGCCTAGGTCACGTAGTTAATTAAGTTTACTGCTTTCTTTAATTTCAAGTCATTTTATTGCTTTCAATGTTGTATTCTCATCAAAGTAGTGTAATGAAACATCCTTTTCAGTTTAATTTTAAGTTTCATTTCAGTTTCAAGTTTTTGCTTAAATTCCTTTAATTTTCAAGTCACTTTAAATTCTTGTTATGTAGTTGTTTAATGGACTTCTATAGCTCATATAAGCTGTAACACCCCAACCCGATAAGGGTAGAAGTATCACATTTATGGAGTCAAATCAGAACATTACATATAAACCATGCAAGCGGAAGTCTTATAATAATAATCAAAAGAGTAGCAAGTCAACACGACTTGATCAATACAAAGGTTCCAAAAGATGTCCCAAAGGAAAATGAAACGATACAAAGTCTAAGTCTCCAAATCAAATAACAATAGTAAACAAAGTCTAGGATAACTAAAGCAAATCCTCAAAAGCATCCTACTCTCAAATCCCCAAGATAAGCCCCAGCTCCTAGCTTAATAACCTGCCGCAGGAAAAGAAATGCGGCTGAGCTTAAAAAGCCCAGTGAACAGATATAGCAATACAAAAGCAATAATAGAATCAAAGGCTGGTTAAATAAGATATGAAGGATATGAAGCAATATAGAGTAGGTAAATGAAACAAAGGAAAGGAAGGTTAGTTTTCCACCACGAGCCAACAAAACAAACCAAATCAAACCATATATCAATATCATGTAGTAACCATTGTATTCGGAGGGGTGACCTCGGAATACCAAACCAATATGAGGGGAGTCCTCGAGTAGCCAATGGAGTGATCAGCTCCCAAAATGTGAGGGGGTGTATTGCACACACCAACCACATCACCAAACCATATATCAATACAAAACAAATACAAATCTAGGATGCATCCATACGCCCCCTGCAAAACAAATAGTGGCCATACAATATATCCAAAGCGCGCATAATCAATACAAATATGGGGACGGTGTGCAACATCACTCGTGCACACTGGAGTCATGCCATTGGTGCATCAATGACACGGACATGGAACCCCCATGCCTAGTTAATGGCTCGGGTATCAACTGACAGGTCAAAGTGTACAATATATATAGTTCAATCAATATCAAATATCCAATATTAGCAGTTCACAAATCAATTCAGTAGTCCAATATCAAAGGTTCAATTATCAAAGGTTTCAATAGCAAAGGATCAATATCAAGGGTTCGATAGCAAAGGTCGATGTCAAAAGTTCAATAGCAAAGCAAAGGTTCAATATCAATATGGCAAGAGATCAAAGATGCAAAGAGATCACGAGAAACCTTAAGAGAAAGGTCAGAATATCTGTACCTTATTCGAAGCAAGCAAACAAAGAAAGTAAAATCAAGGAAGGAGATCAATCACGCCGCCCGGAACCTATATAAATTAGATAACGTTCTATAAGAATCCAAAACACTTGTTTTAAGACGGCTTTCCATTTTTAGTAAGTTTCCCATTTTAGCAATCTTTCCATTTTAAGTAACTTTCTATTTTAGGAAACTTTCTATTTTAGGCAGGTTTCTATTTTTAGTAACTTTCTAGAATTAGCAGATTTCCATAATTAGTAACTTTCTAAAAATAGCAGGTTTCCCTATTTAGCAGGTTTAGTTACTTATCTCAAGTTATAATAGAAAATGAGTATTATAAAGCTTTAAGGATCATTTATGACCAGTTACAAAAAGTTTAGGGTTTAAAATGTCAATAATGAAAAGTATAGGGTCTAAAATGTAAATATTACAAGTTTGCTCATATTACTCATTTAATCCCTTTAGTTATCACATTAGCATGTTAGCCCATCAAGTTTCATATATTACATAATGATCCTTTTACCTTTTTCACTTATGAACTATAACACTAGTTTGATAATACGATTTTCCATATACGTCGTTAACCATTTAAGCTTGAAATCATAATAACGAATTATGCATAAGTAATGAAATATAAGATCGAAACGAAATCAATTACATGTATAAGTATTGTATATTATATCATAAAAACAAGTTTCTCCATTCGTTATTTTATGTGACATATGCGTTAATTAACATGCCATATTCTCGACCCATATTCATAAAATACCAACAATGAGAGACCCACGAATAGATCATGAATAATTCGAATAGAAACAGCCTCAAAACCACGGCAAAACATCACTTGTTAATCCTTTTTATTATCATGATTCTATGTGTCGATTCCCTTAGTTACGAGCTGTTTATAATCGTGTCAAATGAAAGGAAAAACTCGACTTGAATCATGCATGATTCTCGGCCAGAATTACAAAAGAACAAAAGGAGGCTTGTGTTACCTTTGTAGCGTAGGAAAAATAGGAATAGAAACAATGTTAAAACAAATGAACCAAAGCACCCTTTTTTGCTTCTTATCACCACGACAACAGCAGCCCAGCCAAACAATCTTCGATACGACACCCGAATTCAGCCCCTTTATACCACTCGTACAAACCTTCTTCCTTTGAACTACTTTTGTCGACAAAAAGGTATGAATATGGAGAAGTGATTGCCGTAACTTTTGTGACGAGGAGTTTGGTTTTTGTGAATAATAATGAATGAGATATGTAGAGATTTTAAGAGATAGGCTTGAGACTTTTTAGGAAAAGATTGAGGAGCCTAGGCGTTTTGTTTCAGCCGATCAAGGGGAAAAAAAACAATCAGACCAAATCACAAGTTTATCTACTTTCTAATATTAACTTGTAAACTTTATTTATTTGGGCTAGTATTGTGTACATGTGACTTTTTTTATGTGTTATATATTCATTTGTGAATTAAATACCAGTTTTTATTTTTCCAGTATTTATTTATGAGATGGACATGTATTAACAAGCTTCTTTTATTTTACGAATATTTTACAACGAGGGGTATTAGGGTCATTCAACGCATTTACGATTTTAGGGTTTTACAACTCTTCCCCTCTAAAAAGAAAATTTTCGTCCTCGAAAATTGAAAAGGAAACGAAGCAATAAACGAAGACATACCCGATGATGAAAAGAAATGTGGATAACTAGCTCGCATAGATTCCTCGGTCTCCCAGGTAGCTTCACGCTCTGGGTGATTCCTCCAAAGAATCTTAACAAACTGAATAACTTTGTTTCTCGTGATTCGATCTCGTCGATCTAAAATAGCCTCGGGTTCTTCCGGTACGGATATATCTGGCTGAATCTGATCCAAAGGATAGGAAACCACATGTAACGGATGATAGTTATATCCCCTCAAAAGAGATACATGGAAAACGTCGTGCACATGCGATAACTGCGGCGGAAGAGCCAAACGATAAGAAACCTCTCCAATGCGCTCAAGAATCTCAAACGGCCCAATAAAACGAGGACTAAGCTTCCCTTTAATACCAAAACGCTTAACACCACGGAAAGGCGACACTTTCAGAAATACCCGATCACCAACACTAAACTCCAAGTCGCGCCTATGCTTATCAGCATAACTCTTTTGCCGTGAACGAGCCTCCTTCAATCTTTCCCTAGCAACCGCCACCTTCTCGTTAGTAATCTCAACGAGTTCCGGGCCCTCAATCAAACGCTCGCCTACCTCATCCCAACAATTAGGTGCTCTACATTTCCTCCCATATAACAACTCGTACGGTGCTCCTTTGATGCTAGCGTGCCAACTATTGTTGTAGGCAAACTCCACCAAGCACAAATACTCATCCCAGTCCCCAGTCCATTCCAATGCACAAGCCCTCAGCATGTCCTCAAGAGTCTGAATGGTCCTCTCCGTCTGACCATCAGTTTGAGGATGAAAAGCCGTACTGAACTTAAGACGCGTGCCCCAAGCTTTCTGCAGACTCTTCCAAAAATGTGACGTGAAGCGCGGATCTCTATCGGAAATAATAGCAGTAGGAGTGCCATGCAATCTAACAATCTCTTGCCGAAAAATCTCCGCCAATCTACTAACGCGATAGTCCTTCCGGATAGGTAAGAAATGAGCAGATTTGGTTAGTCGATCAACAACCACCCAAATCGCGTCATGTCTTTTCCGAGTAAGAGGCAAACCGGTGACAAAATCCATAGAAATCTCTTCCCACTTCCAAGTAGGAATCTCCAATGGCTGAAGTAGACCACTAGCCCGCTGATGCTCTATCTTTACCTGCTGACAAGTCATACACTTAGAAACGTACAAAGCCACATCCTGTTTCATACCACTCCACCAGAAATGCTGCTTAAGGTCTCGGTACATCTTAGTAGAACCCGGATGAATAGTGAATGGCGAACTATGAGCCTCAGACAACACCGTCTCACGCAAATCCGGATCATTAGGAACACAAAGCCGATCACCAAACCATACCACACCAGAACTATCAACCCAAAACTCCGATTGTTTCCCTTCCTCAATGTTCTGAACAATAGACCAAAGCTCACCGTCATCCTTCTGAGCTTCCTTAATCTGCAACATAAGATTGGACTCTACCTTCAAGCTCGCCCAATAACCCTCATAACCACGAAAACACAATTCCACATCCATAAGCTCAAGATCGTGAAGAACCTTGGGATCAAGTTCCAAACTAGCAATCATACCCGACTTTCGACTTAGTGCATCCGCAACTACATTAGCCTTACCCGGGTGATACTGAATGTTCGTGTCGTAATCCTTAAGAAGCTCCAGCCATCTCCGCTGTCTCATATTGAGCTCCTTTTGTGTGAATATATACTTTAAACTTTTGTGGTCAGTAAAGATATCACACGACTCACCATACAAATAATGCCTCCAAATCTTTAAGGCAAAAACAACCGCAGCCAACTCTAAATCATGCGTAGGGTAATTCTCCTCATACGATTTCAATTGCCTAGAAGCATAGGCAATCACCTTACCGTGCTGCATCAATACACAACCCAGACCTTTCTTCGACGCGTCACTATAAATCTGAAAACCTCCAGAACCCGATGGAAGTGTCAAAACAGGCGCAGTAACTAACCTCCGTTTCAACTCCTCGAAACTCTTTTCACGCTCCTCCGTCCATTCAAACTTTTCTCCTTTCCTCATTAACTGCGTCAAAGGTAACGCCAATCGAGAGAAACCCTCAACAAAACGACGGTAATAACCAGCAAGCCCCAGAAAACTCCTAATCTCCGTCACAGTAGTAGGTCTCGGCCATTTTGTGATAGCCTCTACTTTAGATGTGTCCATCTTGATACCATCAGCAGACACAACGTGACCAAGAAAAGCAACTTGGCTCAGCCATAATTCACACTTAGAAAATTTCGCATACAACTTCTGCTGTCGAAGAATCTCCAATACGATACGTAGATGCTGCTCATGCTCGGCCTCACTCTTAGAATACACAAGGGTGTCATCGATGAAGACGATTACAAACTTATCGAGGTACTCGTGGAAAACACGATTCATAAGATCCATAAAGACGGCAGGCGCGTTAGTCAAACCAAATGGCATAACCAGAAACTCATAATGGCCATAGCGAGTACGAAACGCGGTCTTAGGAACGTCTTGTTCCTTCACACGTAATTGATGATAACCAGACCTCAGATCAATCTTAGAAAAGAATTTGGCGCCCTGCAATTGGTCAAACAAATCATCGATGCGAGGAAGAGGGTAACGGTTACGGATAGTGATACGGTTCAGCTCGCGGTAGTCAATACACAATCTCATACTCCCATCCTTCTTCTTAACAAACAATACAGGCGCACCCCAAGGCGAAACACTGGGTCTAATAAAGCCGTTTTCCAATAGTTCTTGCAACTGCTCTTTCAACTCTTTCAATTCAATCGGCGCCATACGATAAGGAGCTTTGGATATAGGTTCAGCACCAGGAATCAAATCAATGCCAAATTCAACTTCCCTAGCCGGAGGAATGCCAGGAAGTTCGTTAGGGAAAACGTCAGCAAATTCGCGCACAACAGAAAGACTTTCAATAGTCGGAACTTCCAAAGAAGTATCTTTGATGGATGCCAGAAAACCAAGGCAACCATGAGAAATGAGAGTGCGAAGCCATAGCCGAGATGATCTTAACCGACTTAAGTGGTTGAGCACCATGGTATACAAAATCAGGACGATGAACATTACCGAAGATAACATTACGAGCATGACAATCAATAGTAGCCTTATGCAAGGCCAACCAGTCCATACCCAATATAATATCAAAATCAGACATATCCAAAGGAAGAAGATTAGCCGAACGAATACCATCATCGAAACGTAGAGGACAGTTCACATATTCGTGATTAATGAGCACATGATTTTTCATAGGGGTTGATATAGATAAAGGATTCATTAGTGGTGTTGGAGGTAATTTGAGTTTCTTAGCAAAGTTTTTCGATACGATAGAATGTGTCGCGCCAGTATCAAACAAAACAAAAGCAGTGGAATCGCCAAAATAAATAGTGCCAGTAATAGTACCTGACGCCTTGTCTGCCTGATCTCGAGTAACCGAATACACACGTCCAGTGGTGGGAGGTGGTTTGATGTAGTTCGAAGGAGTAGCCGATGCCTGCTTGGGACAGTCCTTCACCCTGTGATCTGTCTCCCCACAATGATAACAACCTCCAGTAATCCTACGGCAGACACCTGGATGCGGCTTAACACACGTAACACACTTGGGAGGAGGAGGTAACACCTCAGAAGTCCTCTTATGGGAAGAAGCTGTCGCGAACGATCCCGATAAGTGCTGCGAGACGAACGATCCCGCTGCTGTCTCTGAAAACTACCACTCTGACCCCTACGATCATCACCTGACCTATCAAATCTCCTCTGATTACCCTGCTTCCTAGAATCATAGCCACGGTCATAACGACCTCTAACACTCTGCGCCTGATCCTGGCGACCCCTCTGATCGGAACTGTGGTCCTGACGACCCCTGGAATCCTGAGTAGAGTCCTGTCGCACTCCGAGAATGAATACGATCCCTATCTCTCGTTCCTCTTATTGTCAACCCCTGCTCCTCATGTAACAACTCAATGTTGCGGGCATCATCCGCAACAGCAGCCACCTCCGTATACTGATGGTTGATCATCCTATCTAGCACCCACTTCTTTAACCCCCATTTAAACTTACGAGCCTGACGACGAGCATCTCCAGCAACAACAGCATCTACAAACCCAACCATCCTCATAAATCGCTGCATGTACTCATGAGAATTTTCCTTCTCCAACTGATGTATGGTCTCATACTCCCTTCGTATCGTTCTGACTCAGGGAAATACTGTTTGTAGAAGATCTCTCTGAAGGTATTCCAAGCACAAGTATCGATGAAGTTCTCTTCCTTGGTCAAGACATAGGCCTTCCACCAGTTTAAGGCATCACCCTCAAACTTGAAAGTAGCAAGCCGGGTTTTCACCTCATCACCACAACCCAAAGACATTGAAGAGCTTCTCCATGTGCGTAATCCAGTCCTCCGCCCATTAGTGGAAGTGCCGAGCCAAAAGGAAGTGGCTTAAGTTTGTTAAAGCGCTCGATCCAAACATGAATGGGTGTAGGTAGGTTAGCACCCCCACCATTGTCCCCACCAGAAGAACTAGCACCATTTCGAACGTTCTGAGTGATGGTAGCCACTATCTCGGGCATAGCAGTGGCTAGAGCGCGTGCGATCAAAGCTTCGAAGTTGGGATGTCCATCCCCGTTGTCGTCACCGTTCCTTCGAGTTTGGACCATCTGAAGAGTTCATTAAACGATTAGCAAAAGGTTAGGAAAATAGGATGAAGATCATGAACGGAAATGACGATAATGAACCTAGAATCTACCCAAACCTCACCAAATCAAAACTTAAGCTCTACAGGTTAACACTTAGGGTCCATATGTCATGTGTCCCTGACTACAAGTCGTAAACCTGGGCTCTGAAACCATAATTGTAACACCCCAACCCGATAAGGGTAGAAGTATCACATTTATGGAGTCAAATCGTAACATTACATATAAAACCATGCAAGCGGAAGTCTTATAATAATAATCAAAAGAGTAGCAAGTCAACACGACTTGATCAATACAAAGGTTCCAAAAGATGTCCCAAAGGAAAATGAAACGATACAAAGTCTAAGTCTCCAAATCAAATAACAATAGTAAACAAAGTCTAGGATAACTAAAGCAAATCCTCAAAAGCATCCTACTCTCAAATCCCCAAGATAAGCCCCAGCTCCTAGCTTAATAACTGCCGCCAGAAAAGAAATGCGGCTGAGCTTAAAAAGCCAAAGGAACGAGATATAGCAATACAAAAGCAATAATAGAATCAAAGGCTGGTTAAATAAGATATGAAGGATATGAAGCAATATAGAGTAGGTAAATGAACAAAGGAAAGGAAGGTCAGCTTCCACCACGAGCCAACAAAACAAACCAAATCAAATCATATATCAATATCATGTAGTAACCATTGTATTCTAGGGGTGACCTCGAATACCAAACCAATATGAGGGGAGTCCCGAGTAGCCAATGGAGTGATCAGCCCCCAAAATGTGAGGGGGTGTATTGCACACACCAACCACATCACCAAACCATATATCAATACAAAACAAATACAAATCTAGGATGCATCCATACGCCCCCTGCAAAACAAATAGTGGCCATACAATATATCCAAAGTGCGCATAATCAATACAAATATGGGGACGGTGTGCAACATCACTCGTGCACACGAGTCATGCCATTGGTGCATCAATGACACGGACATGGAACCCCCATGCCTAGTTGATGGCTCGGGTATCAATGACAGTGTCAAAGTGTACAATATATATAGTTCAATCAATATCAAATATCCAATATTAGCAGTTCACAAATCAATTCAAGAGTCCAATATCAAAGGTTCAATTATCAAAGGTTTCAATAGCAAAGGATCAATATCAAGGGTTCGATAGCAAAGGTCGATGTCAAAAGTTCAATAGCAAAGCAAAGGTTCAATATCAATATGGCAAGAGATCAAAGATGCAAAGAGATCACGAGAAACCTTAAGAGAAAGGTCAGAATATCTGTACCTTATTCGAAGCAAGCAAACAAAGAAAGTAAAATCAAGGAAGGAGATCAATCACGCCGCCCTAACCTATATAAATTAGATAACGTTCTATAAGAATCCGAAACACTTGTTTTAAGACGGCTTTCCATTTTTAGTAAGTTTCCCATTTTAGCAATCTTTCCATTTTAAGTAACTTTCTATTTTAGGAAACTTTCTATTTTAGGCAGGTTTCTATTTTTTAGTAACTTTCCGAATTAGTGATTTCCATAATTAGTAACTTTCTAAAAATAGCAGTGTTTCCCTATTTAGGTGTTTAGTTACTTATCTCAAGTTATAATAGAAAATGAGTATTATAAAGCTTTAAGGATCATTTATGACCAGTTACAAAAAGTTTAGGGTTTAAAATGTCAATAATGAAAAGTATAGGGTCTAAAATGTAAATATTACAAGTTTGCTCATATTACTCATTTAATCCCTTTAGTTATCACATTAGCATGTTAGCCCATCAAGTTTCATATATTACATAATGATCCTTTTACCTTTTTCACTTATGAACTATAACACTAGTTTGATAATACGATTTTCCATATACGTCGTTAACCATTTAAGCTTGAAATCATAATAACGAATTATGCATAAGTAATGAAATATAAGATCTAAACGAAATCAATTATAAGTATTGTATATTATATCATGAAAACAAGTTTCTCCATTCAAGTATTTTATGTGACATATGCGTTAATTAACATGCCATATTCTCGACCCATATTCATAAAATACCAACAATGAGAGACCCACGAATAGATCATGAATAATTCGAATAGAAACAGCCTCAAAACCACGGCAAAACATCACTCGTTAATCCTTTTTATTATCATGATTCTATGTGTCGATTCCCTTAGTTACGAGCTGTTTATAATCGTGTCAAATGAAAGGAAAAACTCGACTTGAATCATGCATGATTCTCGGCCAGAATTACAAAAGAACAAAAGGAGGCTTGTGTTACCTTTGTAGCGTAGGAAAAATAGGAATAGAAACAATGTTAAAACAAATGAACCAAAGCACCCTTTTTTGCTTCTTATCACCACGACAACAGCAGCCCAGCCAAACAATCTTCGATACGACACCGAATTCATCCCCTTTATACCACTGTACATAAACCTTCTTCCTTTGAACTACTTTTGTCGACAAAAAGGTATGAATATGGAGAAGTGATTGCCGTAACTTTTGTGACGAGGAGTTTGGTTTTTGTGAATAATAATGAATGAGATATGTAGAGATTTTAAGAGATAGGCTTGAGACTTTTTAGGAAAAGATTGAGGAGCCTAGGCGTTTTGTTTCAGCCGATCAAGGGGAAAAAAAACAATCAGACCAAATCACAAGTTTATCTACTTTCTAATATTAACTTGTAAACTTTATTTATTTGGGCTAGTATTGTGTACATGTGACTTTTTTTATGTGTTATATATTCATTTGTGAATTAAATACCAGTTTTTATTTTTCCAAAGATTTATTTATGAGATGGACATGTATTAACAAGCTTCTTTTATTTTACGAATATTTTACAACGAGGGGTATTAGGGTCATTCAACGCATTTACGATTTTAGGGTTTTACATAAGCTCCTGACAAAGCTTTAAAGCTTTTAGAAACCTTAAAACAAGTTTAGTCTTTAAAATTCAGAAAACACTAAAAATCAAGAAAAACAATGAAAAACCAAAAATAATAAAGTGATATTGGTGAAACTGCATGGAGCAAGGTTAATTGTGGATTGCCTTTGGTTTAGAAGCTTTGTGGAAAGCCTTAGGATGTGTTCTGTGGCCATGGTTCTCATTTTCAGCTTGGATTCACTTGTAAGCTCATTTTTACCATTTTTGCATTTTACTGTTTCAGTGTTTTAGATGCTACAATTTTCATGTTTCTGTGTTTCTTTGTTGTTTGTTAATGATCTTATAGCTTAATCTTAGGATGGTATGTTTTGGATTGCATTGTGGTTTGATATTGCACTTGACTGTCAATATGCTAGTTTTTGACAATCCTAGACCTAGACTTGTGTGACTACTTGTTTAGGCTTAAAAAGGTCCATTTTGACACTTTGGTTCCTCTGGATTTGATGGAATTGGTTTACACTATCTTTTGCTTTGAAAAACTTCATAACAGTCTATTTTAAGGTTGTTTGGATTTAATAATGAAACTGTGTTTAAGGTCAGGTTTGTGGTGCTCTTGTTTGATGTACTCTTCATATGGCCTAAGTAACTCAGTGGAATACTAACCAAAGGGTGTAGCATGGTAGAAAGTCAATTTGACACTTGACAATCTCATTATGAGCACTGTGAGGTTGTTAGATCCTAGACTCTTGCTTACTTGTTCAATTTTTGTGTATCTTTGTTTAATTCATGTTCTTATAACTTAATATAACATATTAAGTCAGTAGATTAAGTTTTAAATTCATATTAGTCAACTTATGTGTTATAAGTAAAAGTCAAATTTTTAGTTTTCCTGTTTTTGATTTAATTGTTTATTTTCCTGTGTCTTTGTTACTTAATTTCATAATCTGTGCTTTTAGGATGTTTGAGTTTTGTTGCTAATCTTGCTTATTGTATTTTTATTTATTTTTATTTTCCATGTTTAACTGCTTATTTTATAGCTTTTTATAGCTTGTTTTTGCCCTGCACCATGGTTAGGACTGTTAAAACTATGAGTTTGCAAAAGCTTGAGGAGTTGGCCCTATCCAGTGCACTTGGCTTCTTTGTGTTGCCCTTCTGGCCTGTTGTTTATATTTATGCCTGCTTTTACATTTATAGCTTATCTAGTTAGCTTAATTAACCCACCTTTTTGTCCTATCTTACTCACTACACAGAAGCAAACTGTGTAGTGGAGTTGTTTTCCTAAGCTCATGAAAAGTTCCTCATTGAGCTTGAGCTTGTGATTTTTGGCCTTATGTGAGGCTAATCTATCATACCTCTGTTTCAGTGTTTGTTGAGCTCTCATGAGTTCATTTGATAAGTTAAATTAGAGCTTGTTGTTTGCCCATTCTCAACAGTTCACTGAGAATTCAGTGAACTTACACCATTACCAACAGCTCCTAAAAAGCTCATTTGTGGTCATAAGCTTGTGTGGTTTAGTTTTTTGTGAAGCTCATCCACCCAACTTTAAGATCCTATGCTTAATTTTTCCCTAGCAGACTAATTGCTAGGGCTGCAAGTAGCTTATACTTATCATCACTTCACTGGTTCAGCAGTATTCTGGATTCTGCTGAATGGCTTATTAGCTTATTACAAGCTTATTTGATGAAATCCAGTACACATGCTTGTTTATACTTGTCCATATAACTTGTATACATATTATTTTTCTTTTACTTTCCAGTGTGGAGCTTATACCAAGCTTTTACAAGCTTTCACTCCATCCAAGTTAAGCCCAAAAAGCTTAACTGTCTAAACCATAAGCTCACACTTGTGCACCATTCCAGTCCATTTTCTTGTTTATATTGATCCATTGGACTTGTATATATCTTATTTTACCTTTTGTTTCATGTGTATAGCTTATTTCAAGCTTATTATGAGCCTGAGTTCCAACAGTCAAGCCAAAAGCTTAACTGTTGGACTCATAAGCTCACAATTTGTTGATTTTTAGGTTTGTAAAGTTTTGTTTTCATTAAACATGTATAATATCATTGTATAATTAATCCAGAAAAAGAAAAGCCAAAAAGAAACACTTTTAAGCTAAGTGATAGCTTCTATTTAGAAGCTTATTTGCTTATTAGCTTATTTCTGTTAATAACATATAGTTTTTATATTTTTCCTAGCTTCTTTTATTTATCTTAGAATTTTGTAAAAAGTTTCAGAATTTTCTTTATTCATTTAATACTTTTAATAAATCAATAATAGTTTTTAGTAATTAATAATAGTAAATAATTAATAATAAATAGAATAATTGCGTAAAAAAATACATTTTCAGTTTCAAAAATTATTTTATAATATTTTAGATTTTTCAGATTCTTTATTTCATTTATTTAAGTTAATTTTAGATTTTCTTATTATTTAATTCATTTTTAAATACATTTAAATTCATTTTTAATTTATATTAATTAATTTAATAGTGTAAAAATTTATTTTAATTTTCTAATAATTTTCTTATCTTTTTAGGATTCCAAAAATATGATTTTCGCATTTGTGGAAGTTGTATTGGACCGAATTCACTTTTTATTTTGTTACGTTTACGTAATTGATACGTACACGTACGCATTTTAGTTTTTTAGGTTTTCTAAACTTTTATATAAATTTGTAAATTATAGTTAAATATTTTAATTATATTTAATTTGCATTTAAGCCCCTAAGGCATGCAAATCCCTACTATAGTTATAATCGTTTTGTTTTTATACGTTTACGTTTAATTTAAGTTAAACGTACGTTTGTATATCTTTTGCGTTTTTAGGTTTCTGATTGCACGTTTTTAACGACATAGCTGTGACAGAGCTATTACTATTCACATTCCTAGTGTTAGTCAATCAGATTCCTGTTTTTGTATATTCAATATCATTTCAGAACACAGTCGTTGTATTACAGTTTACACACCTCGTTGGGACTTAACGACCCGGGGATACACTAAACTCTCCTGGATTTAATTGCATTTGCTTTCTGAACTGTTTTAAGTTTATTACGGTTGACCATTCACAAGTGGTCAGCTTGTGTGATTAAACTTGACGGTTTGGAGCCAACCAAATTTTGGCGCCGCTGCCGGGGAGGTGTGCTGCGTATAACGTACTTGTGTTTTGTTGAAATATCTATCCCTTATATATATTATATATAATATCATATTTCAATTCCTAAAACAATATAAAACACAAAAATATTTTTCTTTTCTTTCTATATATATAAAAAACAAAAATACAAAAACATTTTCCCTTTTCTGTTTATATTATAAAATCAAAAACCAAAAATATTCTCCTTACCTTGCTATTCATAATTCTGTGAGTATTGACCCCACTCCAATTTCTCATCCAGTCATTTCCCATGAACAAATTAATTCGGGGTCGAGTCAAGCTAGCGACTCGGTAATCAAAAATAGTTAAACATGGGTTTTCACCCGTGTGTACCACCCTAGTGTGGGGAGATGCCCCACATGTTGTATATAGATCTAAAAATGAATGAAAATTGTAAATATTAAAAAAGAGAATAATTGTTGTGTTTCTACACTTAGCTAGTAATGTTATCTTTTTACGTTCAAGGATTCGGCATAATAGTCGGGACTTTGAATATTGAGGACAATATTCATTTCTAAGTGTGGGGGGAAATTCTGGCGAATTTGATTATAAATGTACCCTTTTAGTCATTTTTTCCTCAAAATGGCCAAATTTTAAAATTTTTTTAGTGGAAGTACTATGTACTAAACACAACAAATGGTAATCAGTCCACCATGTCTAACCCACATAAGGATTGGCTAATCCAGGAGCAAACGGCTCTTGGTAAAGATATTTCAAATCCGTTGACGGCTTGCAATTTGCCCAAAATTGTATGGTGCTCAGCTCACCATATCTTTAATTAGTGAAGAGTTGGCTAGCCCGCAAGTTTATGGCTTGTGGTAAAGGCAGTTGGAAAACCATAATTGGTAATCGACTCACCAAAGATAATATTGATAATTTATCTAATAGTTGGCTAGTCCAGAAGCGGCTTCGGTAAAGACAAATCAAAACCGTTGAAAGCCGGTGATTTGCTCAAAATCATTTGGTTATCATTGTACCAAGGTTCTTACTTGATCTGAAACAATTGGCTACTCCAGAAGTAATGGCTTTTGGTAAAGAGATGAAATCCATTAATTTTTCATAAAAGATTGCTAGGGACTAGCAATAGTTTAGTGTGGGGGATTTTGATATGTTTCTAAATACACATATATTTTATATTATTTAAACCCACAAAAATGACCAAAACACACAAATGACCATATAAATGTTACAAATATCATTGAAATGTGTTTTTATGTGATTCAGGTACAAAAAGATTGAAAATAAGTGAAAAGCATGCAAAGTTCACAAAACTGTCATTTTCAGTCCCTGGAGTTTCACAAATTGACAAAACTAGTCCCTGAAAGTTTAAAATGTATGAAAAGTCAACTTTAGTCCTTGGATAATCAAACATGTTCACAAATAATCCCTGGATAAAAGTTTTCACATAATGGCAACTTTTACCCCTCAAGTTTCAAAATTGGCAAAATTAGTCCCTGGGTATTTAAAAATGTAAACTTAACAAATAATACCCTTGTACTATTCATAATTTATAATTTGGAACCTTTTGATAACTTTTGGAAAATTTACAATTTCACTCCCTAAAATTCAAAATTGACACAAATGGTCCTTAAAGTTTTAAAATGTTAAAATTATCAACTTTGGTCTTTGTGTTATTGTTTATTGGCAGGTTTGGTCCTTATGATAACTTGGGAAAAGTTGGCAACATAAGTCCTTGAAAATCAATTACAGCTTTTGGTCCTTGTGATATAAACTACAAACCAACCGGACCCTATATTAAAACCCAAAATAAACCCAAGCCCAACAACCAACCCACCCAAACCGGTTTAAATATAAAACCGCCCCTCCACTGTTCATCTCCCTCACAACTTCGCCTAAACCAGAAACCACCATTCCACATACCTGGTTTCTTCACCACCTTTCCACCTCACCCCCAAGCTGTCTAACAACTTTCACCACCATCTCCTTCCACCTATACCAGCCTACAATCATTTAATGCTTCCCCACCATCAAACACTTTACCTCACCTCACATACCCTGGTTTTTGCTTTACACCTCTACCTCCAGCCTATAAACCCACCAAACATGTCCCCTCCACCTCTATAACAAACCAAGAAACATTAATTGCAACGGTAGAACGCCTCAATCTACTAGTATCACTTTTGGCGCCAAAAGTGAATTCAAAGGCTAGGATCATCTCTGCTCAATCAATGGTCAAGAATTAAAGTGGGATTTGACCAGGAAGCTAGTGGGAACTCAAATGACTATAAAGATCAGAGGAGAGGCAAAGAGAAGATTACCTTTGGATTAGCCTAGGTCACGTAGTTAATTAAGTTTACTGCTTTCTTTAATTTCAAGTCATTTTATTGCTTTCAATGTTGTATTCTCATCAAAGTAGTGTAATGAAACATCCTTTTCAGTTTAATTTTAAGTTTCATTTCAGTTTCAAGTTTTTGCTCAAATTCCTTTAATTTTCAAGTCACTTTAAATACTTGTTATGTAGTTGTTTAATGGACTTCTATAGCTCATATAAGCTCCTGACAAAGCTTTAAAGCTTTTAGAAACCTTAAAACAAGTTTAGTCTTTAAAATTCAGAAAACACTAAAAATCAAGAAAAACAATGAAAAACCAAAAATAATAAAGTGATCTTGGTGAAACTGCATGGAGCAAGGTTAATTGTGGATTGCCTTTGGTTTAGAAGCTTTGTGGAAAGCCTTAGGATGTGTTCTGTGGCCATGGTTCTCATTTTCAGCTTGGATTCACTTGTAAGCTCATTTTTACCATTTTTGCATTTTATTGTTTCAGTGTTTTAGATGCTACAATTTTCATGTTTCTGTGTTTCTTTGTTGTTTGTTAATGATCTTATAGCTTAATCTTAGGATGGTATGTTTTGGATTGCATTGTGGTTTGATATTGCACTTGACTGTCAATATGCTAGTTTTTGACAATCCTAGACCTAGACTTGTGTGACTACTTGTTTAGGCTTAAAAGGTCCATTTTGACACTTTGGTTCCTCTGGATTTGATGGAATTGGTTTACACTATCTTTTGCTTTGAAAAACTTCATAACAGTCTATTTTAAGGTTGTTTGGATTTAATAATGAAACTGTGTTTAAGGCTGGTTTGTGGTGCTCTTGTTTGATGTACTCTTCATATGGCCTAAGTAACTCAGTGGAATACTAACCAAAGGGTGTAGCATGGTAGAAAGTCAATTTGACACTTGACAATCTCATTATGAGCACTGTGAGGTTGTTAGATCCTAGACTCTTGCTTACTTGTTCAATTCTTGTGTATCTTTGTTTAATTCATGTTCTTATAACTTAATATAACATATTAAGTCAGTAGATTAAGTTTTAAATTCATATTAGTCAACTTATGTGTTATAAGTAAAAGTCAAATTTTTAGTTTTCCTGTTTTTGATTTAATTGTTTATTTTCCTGTGTCTTTGTTACTTAATTTCATAATCTGTGCTTTTAGGATGTTTGAGTTTTGTTGCTAATCTTGCTTATTGTATTTTTATTTATTTTTATTTTCCATGTTTAACTGCTTATTTTATAGCTTTTTATAGCTTGTTTTTGCCCTGCACCATGGTTAGGACTGTTAAAACCATGAGTTTGCAAAAGCTTGAGGAGTTGGCCCTATCCAGTGCACTTGGCTTCTTTGTGTTGCCCTTCTGGCCTGTTGTTTATATTTATGCCTGCTTTTACATTTATAGCTTATCTAGTTAGCTTAATTAACCCACCTTTTTGTCCTATCTTACTCACTACACAGAAGCAAACTGTGTAGTGAAGTTGTTTTCCTAAGCTCATGAAAAGTTCCTCATTGAGCTTGAGCTTGTGATTTTTGGCCTTATGTAAGGCTAATCTATCATACTCAGTGTTTCAGTGTTTGTTGAGCTCTCATGAGTTCATTTGATAAGTTAAATTAGAGCTTGTTGTTTGCCCATTCTCAACAGTTCACTGAGAATTCAGTGAACTTACACCATTACCAACAGCTCCTAAAAAGCTCATTTGTGGTCATAAGCTTGTGTGGTTTAGTTTTTTGTGAAGCTCATCCACCCAACTTTAAGATCCTATGCTTAATTTTTCCCTAGCAGCCTAATTGCTAGGGCTGCAAGTAGCTTATACTTATCATCACTTCACTGGTTCAGCAGTATTCTGGATTCTGCTGAATGGCTTATTAGCTTATTACAAGCTTATTTGATGAAATCCAGTACACATGCTTGTTTATACTTGTCCATATAACTTGTATACATATTATTTTTCTTTTACTTTCCAGTGTGGAGCTTATACCAAGCTTTTACAAGCTTTCACTCCATCCAAGTTAAGCCCAAAAAGCTTAACTGTCTAAACCATAAGCTCACACTTGTGCACCATTCCAGTCCATTTTCTTGTTTATATTGATCCATTGGACTTGTATATATCTTATTTTACCTTTTGTTTCATGTGTATAGCTTATTTCAAGCTTATTATGAGCTTGAGTTCCAACAGTCAAGCCAAAAGCTTAACTGTTGGACTCATAAGCTCACAATTTGTTTATTTTTAGGTTTGTAAAGTTTTGTTTTTATTAAACATGTATAATATCATTGTATAATTAATCCAGAAAAAGAAAAGCCTAAAAGAAACACTTTTAAGCTAAGTGATAGCTTCTATTTAGAAGCTTATTTGCTTATTAGCTTATTTCTATTAATAACATATAGTTTTTATATTTTTCCTAGCTTCTTTTATTTATCTTAGAATTTTGTAAAAAGTTTCAGAATTTTCTTTATTCATTTAATACTTTTAATAAATCAATAATAGTTTTTAGTAATTAATAATAGTAAATAATTAATAATAAATAGAATAATTGAAAGAAAAAAATACATTTTCAGTTTCAAAAATTATTTTATAATATTTTAGATTTTTCAGATTCTTTATTTCATTTATTTAAGTTAATTTTAGATTTTCTTATTATTTAATTCATTTTAAATACATTTAATTCATTTTTAATTTATATTAATTAATTTAATAGTGTAAAAATTTTATTTTAATTTTCTAATAATTTTCTTATCTTTTTAGGATTCCAAAATATGATTTTCGATTTGTGGAAGTTGTATTGGACCAATTCACTTTTTATTTTGTTACGTTACGTAATTGATACGTCACGCAGCATTTTAGTTTTTAGGTTTTCTAAACTTTTATATAAATTTGTAAATTATAGTTAAATATTTTAATTATATTTAATTTGCATTTAAGCCCCTAAGGCATGCAAATCCCTACTATAGTTATAATCGTTTTGTTTTTATACGTTTACGTTTAATTTAAGTTAAACGTGCGTTTGTATATCTTTTGCTTTTAGGTTTCATTGCACGTTTTTAACGACATAGCTGTGACAGAGCTATCACTATTCACATTCCTAGTGTTAGTCAATCAGATTCCTGTTTTTGTATATTCAATATCATTTCAGAACACAGTCGTTGTATTACAGTTTACACACCTCGTTGGGACTTAACGACCCGGGGATACACTAAACTCTCCTGGATTTAATTGCATTTGCTTTCTGAACTGTTTTAAGTTTATTACGGTTGACCATTCACAAGTGGTCAGCTTGTGTGATTAAACTTGACGGTTTGGAGCCAACCAATGTCATTCATTAGATC
>OU343223.1:17085586-17113480 GCA_910596185.1 Chrysanthemum makinoi
GATCTTATGATATAGCTTAAGGTTGTCAGGATCGCGATCCTGATCGTAGGATCGCACGATCCTACGATCCTACACTTAAAAAACGATCAGGATCGCAACGGGATCGTAAATCTGGTAGGATCGTTCAGGATCGTAGGATCGGATCGTAGGATCGTAGGATCGTTTACGATCCGATCCTGTTGCTAAACCATTTTTTTGGACTTTTTTCTTCTATGTGAAGCATTTAAGCCCCATGTTTGATTCAAAAAGCCCAATCTCAATCACTAATTCATTGTTTTTCTTTTTTTTTGAACTTTAATTCATTGTTTTCACAAATGACCATTCGGTTTAAAGTGACAGATGCGCATTGTAGGAAATTAGTGTTAGCATTGGCTAAATTAAGTACAAAATTATTACGATAATGACTAACAATATTTTCACGACAACTACATGCAATTTTTACCAACACACATATGATTTATTAATTTATTAAGTCTTAAGTATGTACATTTCAAACAGGATAAACAAAAAACTGGTTTTATTTATTGTTCACCAAGAAGAAAACTTTAAAGTATGGGCATTCTTTATATTTTTTAACGTTATATAGTATACAAATTGACTAAGTGTAGACTTATGCCGAGATATATATATAGAACTACAGCCCCTATACAAAAATATACACATTTTCATAAGATCTTAAGATCCCGATCCGATCCTACGATCACGATCTTGCAAAGCCAAAAACGATCCTAGGTAGGATCCCGATCCTGACAACCTTAAGCTTATTTATTAGAGAAAAAAAAATGTAAAGTGATGGGAAAAAACTTGCCTGATTGAACTACAGGTGATGACACTCTTAAATGAGCTTGTGAGTCTTGCGGAGGAGTAGGTTCCCAACCTGGTGGAGGCCCTTCATCATCATGCATGTCTCGTTGGCCATCCTCCATCTTCGAGTCTGATATGCCAACAAGGTGGTCAAAAGTGAGAAAATAAGATTCAATTAGAATAAATTCAGAAGAATTATATAGCTGACCTGATGAGCATGTCTTTTGTAATTTTTGTTCAGGCTGACATTTGGAATCCCATCCGGGTGGAGGCCCGTCATCTTCTGAGTCTTGTTCTTCCACATTTGTATCTGAGTTGCCACATACCGCTATACTTATTAGGCTTATGTTTATCAGCAAATTACCATTCAAAAGCGGAACAAAAAGTAGCAACATAAGGTTCAAATCAAAATTGTATATCAATTACTAGGATAGGAACAAAATATTCACCAGATATAACTAGTTCTGGTGCTGGAATAGGACGTGACAGTGATTGTGGCGCAGGACCATCTTCATTCTGCACAGACAGCTTTACATCCCCCGTCTTTGTATCTGATATATCCATACTCGTTAGGACACAAGAATTACCTCAGTTGACATAAACCTCCTTCCGTTAAAATTATAAAATGATTGATGAAAAGAAACTAAATGACCTGATCGAGGATTTGAAGGGCATGCCTCTTGAACTTTAGGTTCGGACTCACACTTGGAATCCCACCCAGGAGGAGGTCCATCATCTTCCGAGTCTTGTTGTTCCACTTGTGTATCTGCTTTCCCACATATTAGTGATACATATTAGAGATGGTATGATGGAAGATCGGGCAAGCTCGTTAACAAGCCAGTAGGTTGACCCAAAACATCATTTGTCCATCTTTTGCTGTAGATAATTAGTGCAGAAGAGTACGTTTATAAAAACATAATATTTACAACGGGCTTTTGGCCTAGCCGTATCTGCATATCAAGTAAATATGTCGAAATTGCCATCTCTATTGCATATCAGGAAACTTATAAGGGTTGTGATTATTTACATTCATTTAAAACTAAACTGAAATAATGAGAAAAAGGTTCACCTGATGGAACTGGTTCTGGTGCTACATTTGGATCTGCAAGTGGTTGTGGTTGTGGTTGACTACCATCTTCATTTTGGGAATGTTCTATATCTTCAGTCTTTGTATCTGATATATGTACTTGTTAGAACTTAGGACACACGCCTTGTATCGTTTACATAACACTCTTATAGATATACAATCTATGTAAAAAAAGCTGAGATTAATGAAATAACAGAGTTCTGCAGTTACCTGATCGGGGAGTTGTTGGACTAGATCCGGGCTGACATTTGGAATCCCATCCGGGCGGAGGTCCTTCATCTTCCGAGTCTTGTTGATCCATTTTTATATCTGTGTTATCAGTAATTAGTTCTTGCATATCATGAAACTTATCAGGGTCACAAGTATGTAAATATTATCCGAGTAAAGATTTACCAGATGGAACTACTTCTGGCAGTGGACTAGGTTGTGCCTGTGATCGTGGTTCGGGCCTTTCTTCATTCTCGGCATCTTGTTGGACATCCATCATCTTTATATCTGATATATTTAGTTGTTAGGAAACAGGCTTGCAGCATGTTTAAATAATACTTTTTTCACCATAACAAAAGAGATTAGAACTCAAGATTGCATCTTCAAGAGAAAGTGCTAGTCATGTTGGGATCCTGTTTTTGAGTTCTCGCACCAATATGGGGTCCACTTTCAATATTTCCTAGCCTTTATCTATGATCTTTTAACTAGAATTGTGTATTTGCAATACCAACAGCTTATAAGTTAACATTTTCACAAATTCCCAGAGTCACACCCAAAAGGCTGAAATTAATCAAATGAAAGAGTCATCGGACTGACCTGATTGAGGAGTTGTTGGACGTGCCAATTGTGATTCTGGCTCGGGCTGAGATTTAAAATCCCATCCAGGTGGAGGCCCTTCGTCTTCTGAGTCGTGTTGTTCCACTTGCAAATCTGTTTTCTCACACATTAGTTCTTGCGTATCATAAAACTAGCAAAAGTTGATACATTCTAACATAGTCTAGTAGAAAAACTGATGAATAACTAGTAAAGGTTGATACGATAACAACAATAAACAATCACCTGATGCAACTAGTTCCGATAGTTGACTAGTATGAGCCTGTGACTGAGGTGGCAGGTGATTGTCATTCTGGGCATCTTTTTGTACATCATCCACCTCTATATGACCTGATGGAGGAGTTGATGGAAGCTCTAATTGTGATTTACGCTCGGACTGAGATTTGGAATCCCATCCGGGTGGAGGCCCTTCATCTTCCGAGTCTTGCTGATCCACTGTTATATCTGTGCTCTCACAAATTAGCTCATGCAAATCATGGCGTCTAAAAAAGGTTATAATTGTTTACATATTCTCATGCACAAAAAAGGAGTATAAGTTTCTACAATAATCACCTGATGAAACAAGGTCCGGTACTGAACTAGGATGTGCCTCTGATCCTGGTTGAGGACCCTCTTCATTCTGAGCATCTTGCCGCACATCCTCCATCTTTATGTCTGATGTGTTTACGCGTTAGGACACACGCGATACCACATGTTTACATGTCAAAATTTAATGCGTATAATGGCATATTAGTTTTACATGATATATGGCTGCGTAATTCACCTGAAGAAACTGCTGAGACAGCTGAAGGTTCTAACACCTGTTCCGTTTCTTCTTTCAGCTGATGCTTATTATCCCATCCGGGCGGAGGTCCGTCATCTTCCGCATCTTGTTCTTCCATGTCTAAATCTGAACTTCAATGATTAACCATTGTTATTAACCCCTCACATTTAATTACATACCGTCCCCAAAAAGAATACAGTATCCAAACCAAATACGAAAAATCCGCAGACCAACAAAAAAAAAAAACCGAAACTGTACTTACAGAACAGCTAAAACAATTTCCATAGCCGGAAATTAACTCCTAGGGCTGTAAACGAACCGAACGTTCAATGAACAGTTCTTAAACCGTTCGTTTATAATCATTATTCATTAACTGAACGAACATGAACACAAGCCTTGTTTGTTCGTGAACGTCCAGTTATACGTTGGTTTATGTTCATTTATGTATATGTCCG
The DNA here is from genome assembly GCA_910596185.1 of Chrysanthemum makinoi. NCBI lineage: Eukaryota > Viridiplantae > Streptophyta > Magnoliopsida > Asterales > Asteraceae > Chrysanthemum > Chrysanthemum makinoi. Next base: position 17,089,518 of record OU343223.1, read on the forward strand.
ATTATCGTATCACATTTAGTAAGTAAACAGGCATACTTAAGACGACAAATGAAGACGTGTGTTTGGCAAAAGTAGTTGTGCAGCTCACCGCACACCGCTTCTTAAAGAAGCATTGGAAAATTGAGCATTCCTAAAAAATAGGAAAGCTCACCGCTCCTTTGCCAAACGACTACTACAAATCAAAATGCTCATTGCTCACCGCTCATCGCTCCAAAAAGCTTCACACCGCTCTGTGCCAATGTTAATGTTTGGCGACACGTAGCAGTAAGAAGTAGCATTATTTGTTTAAAAAACGTGTTTGGTAACGTAGTTGTAGCTGTAATTATAAAATGTAAAATTACGAAAAAAGGCATATATAAATCTGTTATATACTTATGAATGTTATATTCGAGGGTAAATTGGTAATATTAAAAATAAAATGCTAGCAGTATATTGGAAGGAAGCATTAAGATTAGAAGCGGTTGAGGTGTTGCTAAATGCTAACAAACCTTAAACTAACGAACACGAACAAACCTTGTTGTAGGCATTATTATATACACAAGTTACTCACGAGATGATCACTAACTTAAAGTATGTGAAATTGGACAAGTAATTATTGATTGGGGGTATAAAATGTAAAGTTTAAAGTGTATCAACAATTTAAAACCCTAATTAGCTAATAAAATGGGGGAAAATGAAAAGAGAAGAGTAATTACTTGGAAGTGGTGGAGTAGGAGGTAACAGTGACGGCGGTGGAACCTCTGTTAACGGTTGATCTTCTTCAGTCACTGTGTTGTGGTTTTCCGGTGGAGCTCCATCGTCGTGTTGTTGTTCAGTCATTGCTGATTGTGGTGGTTCAAGAGGGGGTTTAGTTTCCTAGCTTATTTTCTACTTATAAATAATTGTTTATTTAAAACGATCAAATATTATATAACACAAACAAAAATATTTAATGTCAAAGCTAAAAAAAAAATAACTGAACAATTAATATGAGACGGAAAGAATATCAGTGTTTTCAAAACCAGATCAGTCATCGACCCGCCCGGGTCAAACCGGGTTTATGCCATACACATGTCTTTTTTTTAACTAAGCCATACACATGTCCAAACACTCGTTTTTCTGTTGTCCAAACACTATTTCTGTTGTTAAAAACAGCAAACAACCCCCCATTTTTCTGCTGCATTATTATTAACTAATTTTTCTATAAAAATCCGCATACAAACCAACTATGATTCTGTTATAACCAAAGGTCTTGTGTCCTAATGGTATCAAATGTTGTGAGAAGCACCATAATTAAATGGTTGTGAGTTCAAGTCTTGCTTATGACACGTGAGATAGATTTGTGGTATAAATATTATGAGATAGTCATTCTTAAAAAATTATATTTCTACCGTACAAAACATCATGCAAACTAATCATGTTTTTGTTGTATAAAAACAATAAGTAAAAGGAAGAAAAAAATTATATTTCCTAACAGCCATGTTTCTTCGATCAACATATAATCCATAACAAAAGACAAAAATCCTAGGAGATTACAAGTTTATACAAAAAAACATAAACTTTAACACGACATATCAATATCTTGCTATTGTGACATTGAAGTGTTGTACGCATTTGTTTTGACCTGACCCTCTTGAACTGCTACCCAACCTGCAAGTTTGACCACCTTTATTGATGAATAGATAATCAACAATCCCTTACTTGTTGACAAGGTTTTTCTTCTTGGTGTATGTTACAGGAACGAAAACACCAACACCCTTACTGCTTCGTACTACCACACAGTAGTGATTAAAATTCCAGGTTTGAAACTAGCTTTAGAATCCATCGTACGCATATTGTTGAAAAGTAAGCAAACTCCTCTCATGGGGGGAAGGATGAGAGTAGAAAAAATCGACGAAAAAAACTTTTTCATATAAAGGTTTAAGATCAAGCAAAGCTAAATTAACCTCCTGTAAGAAATGGCATTAGAACCATTAAAAGAAATTGCATTGATAAGTAACACAACATTACAAAATTTGCTAAGGTAACATAATTGACCTTAAACCAATCTTTTCAACTATTTCTTTAGGCATTTATCACTAAAGTACTAAGTCAATATTATACAACTGAATATATTATAACTGGATCAAAGTTGCCACCACCACAATCAAGAAATGATAGAAGTTTAGACGCTCAAATTTCATACAGTATGATACGGATACGTTCGCCCATACAATACTGTAGCAATATGCATTAGAGTTCCCGATACAGATACTAAGTCCAAAAATAGTCTTTTAATTACGATCACAAGCTATTGCAGATGTGCTCTTTCAAAAAAACTCAGATTAGAGTTATCAAGCGCCTTTCTTCTTGCTGTCTTTCGCTTGTTTTATATCTTTCGTGAGCATCCTAGGTGCAATTGCCATGGACATGAGCTCTTGGAACAGCAGTTTACATGCGTATGGAATATGCACCTGCATATAAATAACATTTAGTTATATATGTTTCCACACAAGTTGGGTGGGGGTCGGGCATGTTAAGTAACGGAGACCTTCTGGCACTGGGTAGATCTAGTGGACTTGGAAGGTTAAAAAAGCATTTTTTTTTTTTTTAAAGTGAAATACCCAGTTTGACCATCATAGACAAAATGAAAGAGAAATGACACGTCACCTGAACAATGTCGGTTTTGTTCTTGCAGCTTCTGCACTCGAAAGAGTTCTTTTTGAGATTAGCAATAGCAATCAACCCACAACGCTCACAGACATGAACTCTATACGCATCACTCTGGTCAAAGAGTCTCTCTTTAAGAAAATGGGCAGCACCATGAGCAATCATACAATCTCGTTCCATCTCCCCAAACCGAAGCCCACCGTCACGTGACCGTCCCTCAGCTGGCTGCCGCGTCAGAATCTGAACCGGACCACGTCCACGTGAATGGATCTTATCGTCCACCATATGCTTTAGCCTTTGGTAGTAAGTGGGTCCCAAGAAAATCATAGCAGGGAGGCGTCGTCCCGTATGACCATTGTACATGGTTTCAAACCCACGCATCTGGTAGCCACACTTGTGTAGCGCCCTACTGATATTATCCACCTGCAAAATCAACCGCCAATCAAAATAAGATGTTTGAAAGTGATGACATAATACATATTATTATTTTACCAAGTATCTCACCCACTTCACATGAGATAAGAAAAGGTTTTATGGTAATTGCCTAGAACAAACTGACTAGAAACGGTGTTTTGATAGTTTTAACTTACGGTGACGTCTGTGAAGGGAGTAGCATCTCCTTCTTTGCCCATATGTGCTGCAACTTTTCCCATAATACACTCGATAAGTTGACCAATTGTCATACGAGAGGGAATAGCATGCGGATTGACGATAATATCTGGGGTGATGCCTTCAACAGTCCATGGCATGTCTTCTTGTGTGTAAGTCATACCAACGGTTCCCTTTTGACCGTGTCTACTACTAAACTTGTCTCCGATTTGGGGTATTCTAACTGATCTCACCCTCACTTTCACAAACCTCAACCCGTCAGCATTTGTAGTGAGCAGTACCTGTAATCAAGTTTTTAACGTTAGCAGCAGAAGTATTAAAAAAGACAGGCAGGGTCGGGTTGACTTGGAAACAGATGTTACCTGATCAACCATTCCGTTTTCACTGTGACGTAAGCTTGTGCTGTGGTCACGACGAGTGTAACGAGAGGCTTGCCCCTGAGCTGCATCATCCTGAGCGATAGGTGTTGTTTTTCCAATAATCACATCCTCACCTCCAACTCGTGTTCCCTACATTACAACAATTTGTAATTTTTATTTAAAAAATGAATCCCGATAAATAACAAAAACTGCATCTACTACTAAAAAACACTCACTGGAGGAGCAAGACCATCATCATCCAACTTATCATAAGAACCATGCCTCATACCCTGTAAAAGAAAAAAATCAGATCAGCGTCTACATAGGTGGCAAAATGGGCAAGTTAGATTAAAGAGCAAAACAATGCTTGCCATGGTATTAGATCGATCTGGACGACCAAAATCTTCTTTCACAAGTGTACCCATTTTCTTCTCTTCATCCCTGTCGAAGACATTCAAATATTTATATAACAGAAGAAAGAACAAGTAAAAAACAGAGCAGACAGACCGATTGATCAAGCACCTGTATGACCGGAAAAAAAGTGATCTGAAGAAACCACGATCTATTGAAGACTGGTTCATAATAACCGAATCTTCTTGATTATATCCAGAGTAACACGAAATCGCCACAATCGCGTTCTAAAAGATTTTGAAAAACACAAACTTAGGGATGGTAACTTGATGAAACTATGAAAAATTAATACAGAAACTTAAGTACTTACAATGCCAGCAGGAAGCTGTCTGAAGTGCAAGTGCTCCATTGCTCGAGTAGTGACAAGAGGTTTCTGAGGATAGTAGAGAACATAGGCCAATGTATCCTAAAAGAAACAAAATTGCAACAAAACAGTTAGAAGAGAAACAATTCACAAAATTATTGAGAAGAAAGAAAAAAGAGCTTGTTACATACCATACGAAATTGGAAGTTGGTGACGTAAATCCCCATAGCTTGCTTACCCATGGCTGATTGATATGTGTTACGTGGAGACTGTACACACGGAATAAAATTTAGTGATCCTCACATCATATATGCCATTGTGTAACAATGAGTACAATTAATGTAAACAGTTACCTGATTGTGGTCAGGAAATGGTATAATGGAGGCACAAACACCTAAGATCAATGATGGATGGATTTCACAGTGGGTGTAAGTGTCAGAGTAAGACTCGTCTGGGTTTAGCCTCGCGCTTACAAGATCCTGCACCAATTGAAAATGAATTTTTATCATAATTCAGGTCTAGCCAGGTTGGGTTACCCGTTTAACCATTAAAAACAAATTGAAGTCCACAAAATCCATTTTCACATAAAAGGGTTGAAATTAGCCCCTCCTACTTACATTAATGGTCATGGAAATCATAGTAGTCTCCTCTTCTTCTGTATCAATATACTCGATAAATCCATTCGATACAAGATCATGCCAGCCACCATCTTCAGGGTTTTCCTGTGAAATGATACACCAGTACGTTGTCAAAAAATGCATTCACCTTCAGTAAACTTTAATTCTGAAATCTATCAACTAAAGAATAGGGCATACCCTTTGTTGCAGCTTTTGGATGTCTTTCTTTTTTATTAACAGTCTTTGCTTCTCAACAATGAAAGCGGACGACTGCACCTGCACCCATAATCTGTATAGATTCGAAGTTCTTTCAAACGAATATCACGTACAACTCCAACTTCGGTGTTCACATCGACCTAAACATGTAAGATTATTAATCTCAAGAATTTGGACAAACTATGCACAAATCTTTGACCAAGATTAACAGCATTATTGATACTCACTCGTCTTCTTAGCCTCCTGAGAGTTCTAACCAACATGTCCGGATCACGATGGATCCCCACCCAAAGACCGTTGACAAAGATTTTTGTTGCTTGCGGAATGACAGCAGGAGAAATTTCCTAATGTAAAAGTAAAACCGTCAGTAAGACATTATAGTGAAATAAATAGATGAACAATCCTTCGAACAGCTTATGCATGTTTACCTCAAAATTCTCTGTACCCCATTCTTCCAAAAATTCAAGAATTGGGTATGCGGCTGATCCAACTGTAATGTACACCATCAATGCAAGGTTTTTCACCAGCCCACAAGCCTATTATAACACCCACAGATAGTGAAAATCAGTCCAAAAATACCAAAAAAAAATGCCTCATATGCCTAAATTACACTTATTAATCTAAAAATGGTCAAATTCTTTAACGAACTGGCACATCACCTGTCCTTCAGGTGTTTCTGCAGGACACATCATTCCCCATTGTGAGTTATGCAGCTGTCTTGGCTTTGCCAATTTTCCTGTTTACATAGAAACATCATAAACCATGAAGCTAGGTACAGAGCAATAATAAAGTAATATATGATATGGCAGATAATCAAATGTCTGGGAAAAAATTTGTACAAAATAAATGATAGATTTACCTTCACGTCCTATAGGAGAGTTGAGTCTTAAGTAAATGTGACAACGTAGAAGCATATGTCAATCTATTCAACACCTGCAGATGTCACAAAACATACGGGTGAGAAACAATAAAGTTAGTTAAAAAAAACACACCTCCTTAAATATGTCAATGTAATGATAAAGATTAACACCACAAAACAACCAGACCTGTGACACACCAGCCCTTGTTCCAGCTGCATTTGCTTGCCCCCAATTCCCAGTAGCAAGGGAATATTTAAGCCCACTGGTTATGGTTTTGGCCTTAATTGCAAATTGCAGATTAACATCTTTTCCATTGTCTACACACTGCATATTCAGGTAACAAGTTAATATTTGACCAGCTAAAAAGAATGGAACAACATGAATTCAAGAAACAGGAAATTGTAAATACCTTTTGTACATATCCTCTTACATCTCTCGTTAACTTCCGGAAAAGCTGCATAAACACAAGAGACAACAATTTAATACACACTGATATTTACTAATACAACATTCCAGTCTCCAATAAAGAATAAAAAGGTACCATTCTAAATAGGCCTCCAAGCAGTGGACCAGCAAGATCAAGCCTCTTGTTTCCATAATGATCTCTATCATCCTCAGCCCTCCGGCCAAGAGCACACAACAACAGACGGTGGATAATATATCTGATGATAGCAAAGGTAAGTCACTTCAACATAAAAAATAGACATACCTAAACTCAGTATACATCAAGAAAAAAGACTTACCCAAAGTAGTATGCTTTCTTTGTTTCACAGTACTCCCCAACTCCGACATGGGGAAGCATTTCTTTCTGAAGAATATCACGTGCATACCTGTAATACAACAAGAACCGTGAGCCAAAAGATGCTAATAGCTGAAAGGACACTGTGCCTAAAACACTATGAAAGAAGATCATACTTTATTCTCTTCTCCTTTGTGACACCAACAGTGGCACCTCTCTTTCCGATGTAATCTAATGCCACCTGAAATAGAAAGAGTGATTAGAGATTAACTACGTAAGTTATTATCTCAATGCTATGAAATCCATATTAGAATAAAATCAAAAAATATAGCTACATCCTGTAGCTCCCAATTTCTAATTCCCTCATATGTTTCTAGGGGGTGATTGGATGTCGATTAAAGTGACTAGTTCAAACTGAAGCTGAAGTAATCCATTACTGAGTGTTTGGGTAAAGTGATAATATATTTGATTTTCAAACTATTCAGGGTAAAAAAAAATGAATCAGGACAATAGAGCAACTAATTATCCAGTTCTGGTTCTTCATGTCCAGTGATCACTTCCAAAACACATTCAAAAACCCATCTTGTGATAAAGGAAAACTAACCTATTGACAGAAAATAAATCCTTCCAAGATTTCATGGAAAACATAGCAAGCCATAGATGTAATTTATCTATATAAAGATGATCAAGAAACCGTTGTGTTTACACAAAGGGAAGGAGGCAGAAGCATACTTGCTGATTTTGTATCACAAATGCTTCTTCCAATGAAGGCCGAAGCAACTCCATCATTTGAGTATCAGCAAAATCATAGCATATGTGTTCCAATATATCTTTATCAGCCACAAATCCCAGTGCCCGAAACACAATAATGATAGGAATCTCAGTTCTGATATATGGAAGTGTAGCACGAATATATTGACCAGAGGAACCCTGCAATTATAAAATACGTCAAATTAAATGAAGGAAACGAACATTGTGCATGATCAAATATTCCTAAAAAGTATCTCATACCCCTTTGGCACTGGTCCTAGCAAGCATCCGCACAAACATGGTACTTGGTGGCCTATTTTGAGATTCTGCCATTGAACGAACTTCCCCCACATAAGCATATTTGTTCGGTTGCCTCTTCTTAAACACATAGACATGATTGGTGCTCATCTTCTCTTGAGCAATCAGAACCTTTTCACTCCCATTGATGATGAAATATCCACCTTGATCATATGGGCACTCTCCAAGCTCCGTCAAGTCCTTTTCTGAGTTTTGAAATAGTGTACAGTAACTTGACCGAAGCATAATAGGAACCTGATAGGCGATAATATTGATTAGATAAGTCAACATTTTGCAATTTAATTTACTACCTATTTTACAGGGATTTCGTTCCAAGTACCTTTCCAATGAAGACTTTACCAAAATCTTGAGTCTCTGTGGTTTCTTCAAAATCATGACCTTTCTTAATAGCCCTTTTTGTTACGTCAACATACAATGGCGCAGAATATGTTAGATTCCTTAGCCTTGCTGCCTTTGGAAACAAGGTGGCAGTTTCACCATCCGACTCTGTCATCATCGGCTTACTCAGATAAATCTGACCGAAGCTGATCTTGTAGATGGTCTGCAAGTGAGCGAAAAAGAATATATCAAATGCATAACATGAATGCATACACTTCTCATGTTAGGCAAACGACTAAATCTAATCCAGATTACCTCCTCAGTAGACATACATTTTAAATTCTAGTATAGATAACATTTAGTACTACCTACTAGCATTCTGCTTATTCCTTATGTACTCATGATTTGGAGTAATAAATAAAAGATTCGTCGGGAATGCAGCCTGATATCCTTATGTACACATGATTTATAAGCGTCATTCATATTTTCTAAATCAGGCTACTTCGTAAATCAAAAAGTTTTATTTCGAAACGAAAAAGCACCATAAATATGTTCTCGAATTCGGCTACATGGCCAAAAAAATTTCCCTGGATAACTTGCAGTTTGTTCAGTGAGCGAATCAAAATATATTCCTATTTTTTCATCTAAAACCTCAGACTCGTTATCAATGTCGCGTCACACATTGTCAATCGGCCAGCCAAAACCAGCATAATATATACGTATAGAAGCTCCGCATCAAACCTAGTACACAGTTTCCTTATCATTCACAAAGTTAATAGTTATACTTAATTTTGGTTTTGTTATACCATGTCATTGTACACATATAGTCATCTCCCGCTAGAGTTGCAATATCATCAATTGAGCTAATGAACTTTATTGCCTCACGTGTTCTTAAAACTTCCATGACATCAACAATTTCAATTTCCGCTAAACTCAGTCCCCTAGATAAAAACCTAATATATCGTCACAATTCCTACTAGCATCTAGTTCTTAAAACTTCCATCCGCGCCAAAATTCTAAACTTATTCCCCTAAATTATTCTAACATATTTATATAAAGCAATTCAATCATCACCTCAGCGAAATCGGGCTGATGACCGGGGTTATGCTGAGACTCGGGACGAATCTCGATATCAGCAGACTCGTCAACAATCTCCTGCATAGTATTCTGAATAAACTCGTCAAACGAGTCGAGCTGTTGACGCACCAACCCCTTCTCTTCAAAGTAACTACTAATCACCGCCCACGCGTCCTCCTGCGTTATGTCCTCGTCGTCGTCCTCCTCTTCTTCATCACCACCCATGGTGGTGTTGTTATAGTCTAGTTCTTCGTTATCATCGTTGTTATAGTCATCGTCTTGATAGTCCATTTGTTTTTATAGGTTAATTAGTTTTTTATTTAATTAATTGTTTTTATTGTTATTAGTTATGAGCCCTAGTTTTTTGGTTTTGGGGGTTTCTCAGAGGGAGAGACTTTGAGAAAGTGAGGGGGGAAGGGGTGCGGATTGGGTATTAATAGGGGGATTTGTGAGTATGGCGGTGTGTAAGGGTAAATTTGTAAATTTAAGTTAGCCCAAAACATGTTGGCCCATTAGAATGTTTGGTTTCTGTATATGTTTAGCCCAAAGGGGTGAGCGTAAAGTGACATCCAAGCGGGCAATATACTTTCTCAAATCTTCGCTTTTAGGAATTTAGGGAATAAACTCACGTTTTTTCTCTTCGCCTAGGAGGAAACCCCATAGGCAGGATTTGAACCGGAAACCTCCAGAGGAAACAACTCCCATGGCCACTTGATCTAGACCAAGTAATTTAAATATATACAATTTTCAGAAAGTTGTTAGTTCATCAAACTATACCTTTTGTTTAAAAAAAAAAAAAAAAAATTGTCTTTGAGGTTTACCAATTGTTGCAAAATAGGACTCGAAGACTAACGATGTAACAGAAATCAATTATCATGAACTAACCCCGTAACAATGACCTTTTGTTGTCTATTTAGAATTTTACAAAAACAGTCCTTGAGGTTTAACTTTCATTGCAAACTAGGTTCTCGAGGACTAATGATGTAATAAAAATTAGTTCTCACATACCAAACATTGATAAAAGATTTACATAAATTGTCCCTAAGACTGCCTTTTATTTCGGAAACCAATCATATGTGAATTACATAAATATTCCGCCGTCGTCTAGTGACCGTTACGAAATCCATCCCTAACACTTAGTTCTTAAGTTTTTTTTATTAAAAGAAAAGAAAAGAAATGTAATAAAAAGAAGAGATGTTACTTTTTTTCATCTGTGTTCTTGAGTCTCGAAAGAAAGGAAAGAAAAAAGCAAAAAAAAAAATGAATAAAAATGGATGGACCCCATTATAAAAACAAAACCAATTGAAGAAATAAGATAAAAAAAAAATAAATAAATAAAAAAAAAATAAAAAAAAAAAGGCTGAGGGGGTATTTCTTTCTAGTTCTTCCTAGTTTTGGGCGGAAGAAAAAAAATTATCTTTCTTACTTATCTTTCATCTCTAATTCTTCCTCTTTAGTTTCTCTTGTTCCCTTCAAAAATCTTGAGAACATCACTTATTTTTAGCTTTCTTACTTTTCTTTTCTCTTCTTTCCAAATTTCAACTCAAGAACACAACGTAAGAACAAACCATGTAACATAAATTTATATAATTGGCCCATGTTTTACCTAATCTTGCAATAATCATCCCTAAAGTTTTATTTTTTGTAAAAATAATATTTACCTAAATGCTCCCTATATTTTATCTCGAATTACATAACTCGGCCCTAAAGACTACCTTTGTAACAGAAATTAACATAAATCGTCTATGACATTTTGAAAATCATCAGTTTAAATTTATAAATTATTTTTCTATGCTTAAAACATGTTATGAGTAAAAACTAAAAATTGATTTAAATGAGATCTTATACGCATTTCAAATTTTAAAAACAGCAAAGCCTGCAGCAAGCGGCGGGTAGAAAATTCTCGTTCTATCTATTTTTCTCTGACTTGACGACTGAGGTTTAGTTAGGAGCAGACAGATAAACATTATATATCTATTGAACATCACATATAGTGTAGTGTAAAAGATACAAAATTTTGAATGTCTTAACATTAACTGCACATATTTTAAGAAATTTTTGGATCCACCATTAGGTTCAAAGAAACTTGAACCATAACTGAAAATCGTGAAAAAAGAAACAAACCAAAACACAAGCCGCCGATTTGGTTTTTTGGTATGTGAAACCGATTAAATCGTTTCGGTTGTGGTTATTGGTAAATAAAATGTTACTATATCTGAAGTAAACCAAACCAATATTAAAATGAAATGATATGTTACATAGATAATTGTCGAGTATACAACCTTGTGTATTGAGAGCCAGAAACCATAATATTTATAAAATAATTTACACTTCGTGACCTAATGTTGTTTGTGCGAGAGGTCTCGTGTTCTTGTATCCATTATTTTTCTAACTTAGATTCAAAAATGAATTTAGTGTGCCCTACATCGACATAAACATATAATTAGGTCCTTTCTACCAAGTATTAGGCTTGCTTCTCGGTTTTCTTGATGGTTCTTTACTAAAACTAGGTGAAACCCAGACATAACAACATGATTTTATAGCGACATATAATTATAGTTGCGATATTTTGATTTAAGAGTTTTGTGTAATGTGCGATAATTCAACTATAGCGGTGTATAATTATAGTTGCGATATTTTGATTTAAGAGTTTTGTGTACGTGCGATAATTCAACTAAAAAGGAAAAACAATGTATCAAATAACATATAAAACATGTAGAGAAACTAAAAATGAAAGCGACTTATTTTTAATCGTGTGTGCAACATATGCCAACTTTTTTTTGTATACGTTATATACATAGTTGTAGATATATATTTTTTACTTTTTATATACGTTCTTACATACCTTGTATACGTTTTTTTAATACGTTTTTGTATACGTTATATACATAGTTGTAGATACTTTCTATATACATTTTAATACGCTTTTATATGCGTTTTTATATACGTATTTATAAAAACCATACGTTATTATAGGCGTTATATATAAGAACATCTATAAAAACATATATAAAATAGAAATTGAGAAAAAACGTATATAAGAAGTATACTAAAAAAACTTTATATGAACACGTATATAAAGTTTTTTAAGTTTTTTTATAGACGTTCTTATATAAACACGTGTATAAACTTATAAAAAATAAAAGAACGTGTATAAATTTATAAAAAACATAAAGAACGTATATAAAAATGTATATAATAACATTATATACGTATAAAAATGTATACAACAACGTAGTCTGAATTGTTGTGAGTCTTCCGGCAATGATATCCATTAAGTCTTACTGAAAGTCTTTCTTTCTGACTTCTTCCTCTCTCTTTGAAAATATAGACTGAAAGAAGCTTCTATTTATAGGCATTGGAGGCGCTTAACTCTTTCTTATTATTAATAATAATTGTTGTCTTAGTTTCATAACATGTTGCAACCCCGGCTTTTCATGAATATGTAAGCCGATCCACTCGATTTTAGTGTGCTGAATAATTCTATTCGTACGGATTCGAGTACGAAAGGCCCTGCCCAAAAAGGGAATAAAATAGTCCTTTGTTTTTTTCGGGTATCGCCACGCGGCAGAACGTGTATAAAAATGTATACAAAACTTATATAAAAACGTATACAAACTTATATAAAAATGTATACTTTTTTATAAAAAAAAATAGTATAAAAAATCAAAAAAACTTTAAATAAATCAAAAATAATAAATTATAAATGGTCGTTAGTTTAAAGGATGAATGTTGCAACGGTTGTTAGCCAAAAGGGGCTAACGTGTAATTGTTAACGGAATCCACTTAACGGCAGTTAGTGTCAGGGACTAAAATGATCAAAAGGTTTCCCCACAGGGAGGCCGCCTGCACTTATAGAATGTCAGGGACGATTCATGCAATCTTGACAAATCACAGGGACGATTTCTGCATTTTACTCTATATTTTATATAACTCATTATGCTTTTTCAATTCTTAAACCACTCATTATACATCACCGTTTCGACTTATTATGCTTAACTAACTCCTCTTCTCACATTAAAAGACAATAACACCCCTCGTCTTCTTCAGCAACCATCACCACCGCTCCCGACCACCATAACCACCATTATTTCCGGCCGTGTTTTCTTCTTTTAAAAGTGACCAATCATCATCAAATTTAAATTAAAAATACAAATCGGTGATTTTTCCAACTAAATTGATGAGATGTTCAAAGGTGTTTGATCAAATGCCTCAAAGATATATTAATCAAAAGGTGTCATCATAAACTGTATTTACATCATATTTGATCATAAATTGTGTATTGCCTTCCAAGATTTTTTTTTTGGATTGAATAATAAGCACTTTTGAGTTTTGATTAGTTTTTTTTAACCATCTCTTCTCGTATTTTGGTTGATGTCCATTTTGCAGATAAGTTAGATGGCGTTGTCCTTGATAAAAGAGGTTTATCTATACTACTTTATAATGCATTTAGGCCTTCTAAAATTAGAAGGCTTAAAAATTCAGACTTTTTTACTTGCTTATTATGGAAAGAGTTTTTTAACCAAAAATTAAGATAAGGAGCTCTAATCATGAGATGACATGTGTCACTTTTTAACAAACTCCAGCGGAAAACTTCTAACAAACTTCAAACCTAATCCTAGCACTAAAATTAAGATAAAAGCTCCAATTATAAAATGCAGTGTCATTTCTCAACTAAAAATTCATCTTTATTTTAAAATTAAAATATCTTTTTATCTACTTATTTTTTTTATAATCTAATTTCACTATATTTTCTAAAATTTTATGCTATTTAATTCAACACCCATTTTAATATATTTTTATGAGTTTTTAGTTTTTATATTTTAATGGGTTATTTTATTTTAATTCAAAATTTTACAACTTTACCCTTTATTTATTTATTTCAATCAATATAATCTTGATTCGTCAAAATCATATACTTTTGGGGTAGTGTTTGAAGCGTAAGAGATTGCGAGGATATTCTACATCGGGAATAATGATTTCGCGGGAAAGCTACGGGAAATTTACGGGTAACCCAAACAAACACTTACAAAATAACCATATACATTCAAGTGTTGTGAAACGAATTCACTAAACGGGTAAGCAAACACATATAACTATAATTATCGCCGCCGCTGTGCGCGGGTACCCGGCTAGTATGCTTTAATGGATCCTTAGCTTGGTCGTACTTTGGGAACCAATATGTATCATAGGTATACAAAAGTCAATTTTGAGTATAATTTGTAAATATTAAATTCTCTTTATTGATAATGTACAAATAAATAATGGGTTATGGGTTGTGTATTGCCAGGTAAAAAGAATGTAATTTATTCATAACTTTTGTAAAATTGATTTACATGTATGCTTTATCTTAACTACATATAAAGCAAAAATGATCAATCTTTAAAAGTGAAAAAACTTAAAATGGTCAAACAATAACTTAATTTGAGAAGCTGTTAACAAAAATGAAACACAAAAAAATTAAGAACAATATTTTTGAAATCACAAGAATGGTCTAAATTGAAAATTGGAACATTGTAATACACGTTTTAAAAATTGAAACACCATGTTTACTGTTTAGGCAACTTTGAAACTATAATTCGCAGTTTCATAATTTTCTTGATTTGCTATTGTAATATTTATATTAAATACTTTTCAAAACATTATCTATTTTTCTACTCTATAAACACCATAATTTCTTATTTTTATTTTCAACTTGTGATTAGTAAAAGTAGATGATCTTGAGGTTAGTACATTGTATTCTCTTATTTATCTTCATAAATTTGTTGTTTCATTATTTGTAATCTCTTATGTATCTACATAAATTTGTTCTTCTATACGATACAAAGGGAAGGTTCAGGATGCACTCCATGAGGGATGAGGAATCAAAGGTATGTTGTCCCTTGTTGCAAAAAAGAATATCGCTATGCTAAGTTTGATTACATTTTGGTGTTGGGTATCTTTTAAGTTTATATGTTAACTAATTGTCTTTTGTGCAACTTGAAAGGTTTATGGATAATTATTAATATTAGTGACGGATTCAACTCGAGACTCGATTGCCACATTACGTATGAGAATTGATGTATATAATTAATATAAATAAATGTTATTATTATTAATTATTAGTCACGAAATAAAAACATAACGATAGTTAAATAATTAACGAGGTTTGGTTAACGGTCGTTAAATATAAACTACGAGGACTAGAGATGAAATTAGATGACAAGAAAAGTCTAGAACCCCTCTTGGGTTGGCTTGGCCGGTCGTGGCTTCTCAAAAGCCAAAGGGAGGCTTCTGGTCACCAAGTTTTAGAAATGTATATATACAAACACTTGTATTCATTCTTAAAACTAATCTTGGATCACCAATATACCTAATTTCTCCTCTTCTCCTCTCTTTCTTTTGTGGCCGATCGAACACCCCTCACCATAAGGGTTTCGATTTTGCTTAACTTAAAGAAACAAGTGTTTGGTTTTATTTGTGATTCAAGGAACTAGCTTTTCACATCAAATCGCTACTAGTACGTGTGTACAAGAACGAAGAGCAAGCACACTTGAGCTTGTAATCCTTGGGGTCGATTTATTGAGGGTTCGAATATTATAAACCCTAAAGTTGGGTTTTGGGTTTTGGTTCTTGTTTAATCAACGTTTGATTCTTGAATTGCTACAAGGTACGCGTTTCTTGTTTGGTTAATTATTTACATATATTATTCCTATTGTCTTCCGCTGCATGCTTTGATGATGTTATTTGTTTTATATATAATTGTTATGAGTATAAAATCCCAACACAACTCACATTGTGAAAGGTTCAATCGGTTCAGTTTGGTTCAAAAGGATTTCATACATCAACACTTATGATAGCTGCACCATCTGCTACCCAGATCCACTCATCAAAGCTAATGACACAGTCAAGCTTGACTTGGAGACTCAAAAGATTATTGATTTTATTAAGTTTGATGTTGGAAACGTTGTCATGGTGACTGGTTGACAACTTGACATAACACAGGCCGTTACATATTAACCATTTGCTATTAAAATTTATGTTTTCTTCATTTACATGTCTTAATGTTGATATTTGCTTCTTTGAATTTGGATAGAACAAAGCAACTTTATTACACATGCTCATATAAGCTTTTATCGTTTCAGACTTGCACATTGTTTTCGACAATATATGTTTTCCTTATCCAAAAACTTAAGTTATTATTATGTCAATTTAACTTATTCATATATGGCTAGACTGTATTTTATGTCATATTCATTACAGCGATCAAATGACAAAAAAATGCATCGAACTTGACACTTTATGTGATTGTGTGTAGCCAACTATTTTATTTTTTATTGTATGTACTGAACTTTCAAATTTCGATCATTATGTGTATTTTGTGACTATTCTGCCATGTAAAATGACCATTTTACCCTTTGAAATTTGAAAAAATTAAAGGTAAAATGGTCACAAAATACACACAATAATCGAATTTTAAACGTTCAGTTCACACAATAAGAAAAAAAAAATAGTTGGCTACACACAATTATAAAAAATGTCAAGTTCAATGCATTTTTTTGTCATTTGCCCAATATAAATCAATAAGATTTACAATCTGACTTATTCTTAAAAGATAAATAGAATGCTAAAAAATCATTGTTCACTTAATTAAATGTTTTCAAACTTTACTAATTTCCTTCCATTATCCATATTTGTGACTATTTTTTTTTCAAACTTTGGCAATTTGTAACAACATTTAATTAAGAAAAGATACATGCTTTTATGAATTTTAAAACTAATAAACAAATTGATTTTTTATTTGTATCCAAAATCTTCAAATCTTCATAAGTCTTGTGGTCTATATATTTATCCAAAATGAAAATACTATCTTACAAATTTTTTATACACATGGTTGACATCTTGATTTTTTATTTTTTGGGTTTTGTTAACCACAACCCAATGGGTTGTGGATAAGTATCATCATCTATGTTAAATTAGCATTTAATGAACTAATTATTTCCTTATTTATACATATTTAATGACGATAATCATAAAAATTGTTGTTAAATATGGAATGTTTTGTATTAAGTAATTATTGATTTTTTAGTTATAGTCAGCTTAATCACAACCCAATGGGTTATGGTTAACAAAAACATAACTTTAAGTATATTTATTTTCCCTACCAAGTATAAATTTGGTCAAAATCTTGGCTGAGACTTTTGTGTGATACTTTTTTCATTTTCGGATAGATATTGGAACAAGCATAGTTAGTCCACACTTTCAAAAAAAATTATATGGGCATTAACTTTTCACAAAATCAATTAGACGAGTACTCGTGCATAGTAACAAGATTCTATAGCTGCATATAGTTATAGTGATATTTTGGTTACACAAAACACTTAGCCAAAAATATCATTATAACTACTTTTTCTACTTTGATGATATTCTATAACATTATATGGACATGCTTCTCCTTTCGGTTTACTGATATAGTACCATGATGCGGCTTAGGAGTGTGATGTTTTACATTTGTAGGTCAACCGAATCCCATTTCGATGCTAATGGCCAACTCGCCTCTAATGGGGTAATAAAGGACCGGACATTATAGTTATAACGAGTTGGTGAACAATTACTAATCATGTAGGATTTGTCAAGTAATACGCAGGATAGATGGGAACACCATGACTTAGACACCAATCAAGGTACTATTTACTTCTGCTTCTTTAGATATAGTACTATGATCTGGATTACGAGTGTGATGTTTTACGTATAAAGTTGATGGAATATGAGTGGTAGGTATGTCATTTAAGGTATATATAGATGCATAATATAGATAGTTTCTTCTTTATGCTTGCATCGAAACTGATGCTGCATAGTATTAAAACTTAAGTTTACGTATCAACCATGTTTAAATTAAAGCTTTGTTTCTACGTTACCTAGTTGACGTGTGTGAATTTTTTTAGGTGATGACGTGAGAAAATGAAAAGTGTGAATTAGAAAGATCAAAGTCAAATCTTTCACAGTTGTATACAATAAATCTTCTCAAGGTTATATGTTTTACAATTACTTCATTCTTTTAGTTTTTTCTTATAATATACAAACTAATTGCGTATAATAATGTTTTTGTTTTTATTCATCAGCTTGCTTATTGCTTTCCAAACCTATGGAAGGCATGAAAGAATGGTTGGATGCAGTGTTTACTACTTGAATTCCATGTGCTTTTGTTTTGAGTCTTGACAGGAGAATAATATTCTAAATGCTGGAAAAACTTGGGCTAATGAAGTACTTTGAGGTACTTATGAGCTATAATTTGACCCGCATGACAAAGTTCATTTAACTTTCAAATTGTTTGACCCACTTAACCAAGGTGACCCATCCTACTTCGTTTTGAAGTGCGTTGTCTTAAAATCTTGTTGGATGTCCTATTTGGGTAAATCTAATGCTTATATGATGTTTAATACATGTTTTGAATCATGTTAGAAGTTCTTCCAAAAACTCGATCAAGATATAAGTCTATCTTCTTATATAATGTTATAAAACTACCTATAGAAGAACATATTTAAGATCTTCTCTATCAAAACTAATTCATTATATATTTTTTTGTCAAAATCTTCCATTTTATTCCGCTTGCATTTTACTTGACCTCTGTAGCAGCTGTTGATTTTAGGCATATAAGTTTCTCTAAGCTACCTCTATCATAACGAAGATGAAGGTATCTTGAGCCCTGCTCATGCTGAGGATAAGGTATGCACACATTGACTATATATGTTGTACATTAACTATAAATTTTCGTACTAAATTACCATTGAGAATTAGGTTCCTAATATAAATATTTAACATACCTGATTGATGCTCTCTTATAAAATTGAGGCCCTGTTTGTTATGGGGGTATACAATGAAAGGTATGAAATCATTTTCAAGTTTATTTGTTTGGTGTGTAGGAAATGTGTCAAAATAGTATTTGATATGCATAGAAGGGGGTTTCACCCATAACGCGGGTGCATGTGAGGTTTCACCAAAAGTTAAGAGAAATGGTGGGCCATGCATGTCATTCAATTTTTTTTTTTTTTTTTTTTTAAATGTGGGACCCAACAACTTATATTATCTTTAATTAATATTAAAAAAAATTATATCTTACTCCCTCCGTCTCAAAATAATAGTCACATTCCTTTTTGGGTTATAAATTAATTGTCCACTTCCTTTTATAGTAAAAATTAGAGAATTTTGTGGGGGAATATTCCTTTTGAATGGTTGAAAATTAAAGTGGTCCCACTTTTATTAAATAGTGTGTTTCTTGTCTCTTGACAATAATTTTGAACGGAGAGAGTAATATTTTTATCCATTTCATTTTATAAAACAAACAATGATTTATACAATCATTTTTTTCTCTCTCCTAATTTTTTTTTTTCAAACCATTACCAAATCTAAATATGATTCTAATCATTTTTCATACCAAATGCACCCTGAATGTTTAGCACTTGGTGTTGGAGCATTTTAATTATAAAAAAAAAAAAAAAATGATTTCAAGATCCATATTGGTGTGGGAGCATTTTATACGATAATTGATATAAGCATAAAGGGTAATATATATATATATATATATATATATATATATATATATATATATATATATAGATTTGCGTCACGTAGTGACTAAACCTTATAATAAAACAATAGGAACCAATAGAATTGAACAAGTGTCATTTTTAAAAGAAAAAAATAAAATTTTAAAACAAATTAAAAAGGTAAACTTGGTATTTAGTATTTCCCTTCTATTAATTGTCACCCTAATAAAAACTACAAAGTGTCTTTTTCTTCTACATAACATAAACCGCCCCTTTTTCTTTTCTTACTGCAAATCTCAAAAGCACCACCAATGCTGCCGGAACGCCAATCGGTTGCGACCTCATAACCACCACAGTCTAACGACCATCACCATGTACCACAGTAGACGATTTATATAATGGCCGGCTGAATAGGCATCGTCGATTGAGTCCCGTCATAATCTTCTTCGTGACCGGGTCGGATTTTGTATTTCTGAACACGATCTATACATTTAGGTTCATAACAAGACTTTTTTATGTGTTTCAACATGATTTCGGTTTTCGAAATCCTAAATGATTTCCACATCAAACTATGGTTTGTAGTTTATTTTATCATGGTTTTGTCATGTTTATAAACAAATTGTGTATCTGCTGTCGTATTCCTTGTATCATATTTTATTGATCATAGTGATGTGTATTTGTGTATTTAATTAATGTTCTAATGGTTGTATCACATCACTTTCTTGTTCGTTATGTTTAAACCATGCAACATATCAAGCTATTGTCTCTCTAATTAATTTGTTTATTTTTGCAGTTGAGTTGGCCTTTTGCTTCCCGTTTTTTAGATCTAAATATTAAGATCTGCTTATGTCCTCGTCGTTGTTGATGCTGGGTTTTTGTTCATGATTGGCTTTTCGATTTGCGATGACAAATCTCGTTGTGATTTCTTCAACGAGAGTTACGTGTTTTACAACTTTCCGATAAGGTTCGGGTTTGGAATAGTTTACATATCGGGTCTTTATTAGGGGTTTCTCTTTATGGAGGTTTCTCGTTTCTAGATATGCTTTTATGGAGTTTATAATATGATCCATCATGTATCCGTTTTCCGATCTGGGAAAACGCGATGCTACGTGGTTTTTTTGATTCGTGTTGAGCCTTATATATTTGAGATGATCCTCTTATTTGGTTTTTTATGCATCAGTTCACATTTATTACTTCACTAATAGAAATATGTATGCATCACTTACTTAGGGCGTCACTTCAAATATATTAGTAAACTAAATGTGTCACTTAAAGTTTGTCATGAAATTAAATGTGATAAATATAGCGTGTCACAACAACTATACTAAAATTATATATTGTGTCACTAAAAGTGAGCAAAAATTTAATGAGTCACTATAAATGTATCAAAAAATTTAATATCACTACATATATACTAAAATTTTAGTGTGTCACCATATAATTTATCAAGAAATTTAGTGTCACACTAAAAATGTGTCAAAGAAAACTTGCGTGTCGCTATATATGTATTATAGATATCTATGCATATATGTATAAAAAAATTGACGTATCACTATATATGTATAGAAAATTGATGCGTCACTATAAAGTAAGTGTGTCATTAATAATGTATAAAAAAATTAGTGTGTCATCGTAAACTTAATTATTTCAAAGGGGTCAATATTTATGCATCATTAGTTTATACTTATTTTGTATTGACGTTTTAATACTTGTGTATCACTTGATATGCGAAAAAAATGTTGGAAAGTTTGTATAACAATTTTGAATTGCATCGTTGTAAAAAAATACTTTAAAACTTATAAAAAAAATCATGACTTTTAGCAAAAACTAGTAAATAAAGTTTAGAGATCAAGAAATGGTATTCAAAACAAACAAAATAAAAAGCCTGGTCATATGCTATGCTATGCGTGGTTTTAAGAATTAACATGGGTTTTGTAATTTGCCGTTGATTTTAAATTATTTACCACAATGCCATTCATTTAATTAGGATTAATTATGATCTACTAACATCATTTTTTAAAGATCTAACGGTTCACATCGGTTCTTATTGTTTTATGTTAAGGTGGTCACACAATAATGCTACCCTATATATATATATATATATATATATATATATATATATATATATATATATATATATTGATATTAATGTTTGTTGCTGTCTATAATTCATTTTTCTAGGCTCATTGTGTACTAAGAATTTAATTTGATTATTAGAATTTATATTTTGATATTAATGTTTGCTTTTGTTTTCTATAAGATCAATATCATATTTAAGATGTGCGTTTATGCTCATGCTATTGTTTTGCGTTGATGTTTCAAAAAAATGGATTGGTAACGGGTAAGATTTAGGACTTATTATTATAGGGGTAAAGTTGTTGTAATTATTATTAATTTTGAGATGTGTATTACTGTCATGAAAATTTAAGGGGTGTTAGGTAAGATTTTAGGATTTAGAAAACATGCAAGTGAACTTCATTGTTGTGTTTGCACTATTGTATTTAACATACTTTGATCTTGATAAGCTTTTTAAAAAGTAAATATGTTGCAGGTTGAAGGTGCTTATATCCACATATGAGAGATGATATGACTCTATTTGGTGAACGTACCCATGAGTTTCAGCTTAATCCCTTTTTGTAAATGGAGTTGATGGTATTAAAACTATAAGTTCATTTTCTTGCTTATTAATATTTTTTTAGTTAACTATAGGTGAAAGTTGTCTCTCAGTACAAAGTTAATGAAAATTATGGAGTTGGTAATGTCATCGTACACATCAAATTCAGTGCAAAGAGCGAGAGAATGAATGGATTTAGGAATACACCCTATCGATTTAATGTGCCAGATGGCTACACTGAATATGAATATCAATGCCAACATACCAAGTCGTTAAATCCATATATGGTGACTTAGTATTTAATGGTATAAATTGTAAGTTTTATAGTACCTTTTAGTTAAGAAAGTTTTGTTGTAGAGAGAGATTAGTGGAGACTTTTTGTGTTAAACCACTGGTAGTGAAAAAGTGATTTATCACTTTTACCATAAACAGTTCTATCTTTAGAATAACTAATCTTTGATAAACTGATTCAACTCACAAGAGTTAAGAGTAACTGCTCATGGAGGAAGCACTTGGCATTGGAGCATTTTATAAAAATGGACATTCTTAGATAAAATGGTCATGTGGTCTTGGTAATATTTTAGTACAACCTTCAAAGTTTAGGTAATTTAATTTCAAGATTGTGTTAATAATTAGATGGATTACTTTTAAAATTTTCACAAATTTAATATTTTGCCAAGCTAAATATGTTGCATTTAGAGAGACTGTTTGGAGTGGAATTCTCTTGGACGAACGTAGAAAGAAGCCTGAATTGAAAACTCATGCAAAAGACAATATAAAGAGAGTATTTCGAAGGAAAAAAGGAGGAGAATTCCTCATATCTGTTTGTTTTGCCATGACAATTAACAAAAGTCAAGGCCAAATCGTCTAAGGTTGGTCTATATTTGGAACTACCTGGTTTTTCCACACGAACAACTTTATGTACCCGTATTAAGGGTAAAGAGCAAGAAAGGTCTAAAAGCGTTATGCTGCAAGGCAACTATTGCAATTCTACAACAAATGTTGTCTATAAAGAAGTCATTCATAGACTACAACTTGGTTCTTATTTCCTATCAACTTTTTGTTTAAACAATCAATGTTAGTTTGCAAATGACATTTACATTAACTTTTTGGTTTTTAATATTATATCATTTAACGTTAGTATGTTTATATTTTTAACAATTCTTAAAGCTAGCTGCCCATCGGGCGGACTTTGCGACTAGTCTGTTTATAAAAGTAACATTTTAATTCATTCAAATGAAAATCATGTTGAATATAATAATTTACAAGTTCATTTAATGTATATTTAATGCAATTTTTTTGTTTAATTAAGAAAGTTTGTGTTCATTAATTACACCTTAATCTCTGCCCAATGGGAACTTGTTAGCAAAATCCTTACTAAAATGAGCCAACTCAAAGTATTAATAAATAAATAAATAAAATAAATAAAAAATAATAAAAACTAGGCCTTTATAAAAAAGATTGAAACGGGCACACAATCAAACCCGTTTAGGCTAAAAGCCGAAATGACTAAACCGGTTATATCCAAAACGATTAGTTCCCTTATCTCAAAAACCAAACTTTGGTTTTTGTTTTGTTTAGGAAAAAAAATCATTTCTAAACAAAATTGTGCACGCG
>OU343223.1:17113580-17436511 GCA_910596185.1 Chrysanthemum makinoi
GACTTTATTTATGAAAGTCAAAGTGTTCACTAGTTGATGCATGATGTTGACTTTTTGAGAAAAGTCAAAGGTATCTGATTGACTTTTAGAAAGTCAAAATGTAATCAAGTTCTATATTTTTCTCCCCTTTTTGTCTCAACAAAAGAAGAAATCTTGGAATGTAATGAGCGAGCCATTATCTCCCCTTGATCAAAGCTCCCCTAAATTGGGTGCTTAATGGGAAGATACATGGATTGTGAAAATAAAGCTACAAAAAATGTTAGTAATAATGATCATTCACAAGCATTTCCAAACACTATGTAATGGCACCAACAATATAATAAACACCATTCATTAGTTAAAATTTTCATGAGTAAAGATCATGAAAAGAGAACACAATGATGTGTTTTAGTACAAGAAAAAAAATCCTAAGAAAAGAAAACTAGAAATGCTAAACTATGACCATCCTAATTTGATGGTGGATGAGAAAGAACGTTGAGGCGCTCAAGGATATGATTGAGGATGAACCTCATTTCTTAGGAAAGTCAGGACCATAACCGGGTCCCTATCCGGTTTGGGCGTTTGCTCACAAGTTGAGCAACCATGCCTAGGGGGTAGTATGTTTGGGGAGGTTGTTGGTGGTGGAATGGTAGATGTGTTGGTGTTGGTGGAAATGTTTGGGGTGGTCATGATGGAGGCAAGCAAAGCACTTTGCATTTGCATTGTCTCACTCAAGTGAGAGTCCACCATGCCTTTGAATTGGTGGAGGTTGTGGAGTTCGGTTTGAATCTCCTCTCTAGTGGGATTGGCATCCCACATGCACTCCTCAATGTCCTCAAGATGAAGGGACATTGATGTGGGAGTGAATCCACAAAGGACCATGAATGTCTTTGTGAATGGGGTGGAAGAGAAGAGGTTTAGGCCCGAATGGGGCGTTTGGGTCAAGGATGACAGGGTGACTCATGAGCCATCCGCTCATTGGTGCCAAAGATGGCAATGGTGGTGGATGATTTGGCCTAGGAGGCAAGTCATCCAAGTCCTCCAAGAAAGGATTTGATGAAGTTGGTGGAGTTGAAATAACTCCATGGGAATGAGAGTTGGAGACCTTGGTGAAGGTGGTGAGGGTGTTTTGAATGTTTGGATGGGTGCGGTGAGGTGAAGTTGGTGTTTTTGTTGGTGGTGGAGTGGTGATCACAATGTGTGATTGAGTAGGTGTGGCTAAGGTGAGGTTTGTATCATCTCGGATGGGATATGAGATTGTGAGTGGAAGACTTCGGATGAGGAGCTAAGGTGAACAAAGCAACAAGGCCTCACACTAATTCTAGCGGTCTTCTTGCAAGGTTTTGGAGATGATTTTGTCATTTTTGACTTTGGTTTGTCTTTGCTAGATGATAGTAAGAATGAAGAAGGTGTGAGGATGATCATGGTAAAACCTCTCAATTTATAGAAGTGAAAAATCATGGAGAAATGTGTTTGATTTGATGTTAAACCATTGAAGAGATGAGGTTCCTAATGATTTGGAAGTGGGTTGAATGCTAGTCATATCACCAAAGTCAATCCATTCAAAGAGATGGAGTGAAGAAGAAAAGATTTGCAATAAATGTGTTCTAGTGAGTGGAATTTCCTAATATTCAGATCACCCACGGATTGAAGGTACCAAAAATTTGGTTCCTTCCTTTATGCAAAGGGCTCGGGTGGATTTTTTTTTGAATTTTGGTGGGAAATGGATTTCTTATATACCTAAGTGAATTATACTAGTTCTAATAAGAGTATAAGCAAGTTAGGATTGATTTATAAGCATTGGATGGTAATTTGGAATCACGAAATAGTCGAAATTGAGAAAGTTACCTGAAGGATCCACGGCACCAAAAACACGGCGGAACCTAAAAAGGGTGCGTCGGTCCATGCCTATCAGGTCTGTGGTACCAATTTCATAACGGACGGTACCAAAATTATGGTGCCGTCCGATCCGTGAAGTCTGAAAAAAATGGACAGAGTTCGTTTTAGGTGTGGGGACTTTTCCAAACCAAATTCTTCTCAAAACATGTTATACTAACCATTTCTAGTTAGGAAAAGTAGATAATATATATATATAAACATAGTGGAGCATGTATTTTGAGCAAGGCTTATTGATTTTCACATTATAGTGAAAATGGGTAAGATTTGATAGCATACTTGCTATCCCATGAAATTGTTAGCATTCACCATTGTTTGGTTATATTATCATCCTACATAATAAAACAACTAAATTGTATCAAACATTCATGATAATGTATTGTTCCAAACACTCCTTAAAGTACCCTTATTTGTCCAACTTCTTGTAAATCTTGTTCATCATCCTACCAAGGCACTTGAACATTCCCTTAGTTTGCTTGAACTCCGCTGATACATTCTCTATTTCGGAAGAGGCATAATACTCATGAGTGAGGAAGGCGAGAGCTTGGAAGACCATCCTCCGAGCTATTTGATGATGATGATGATGGAGTTGGAGGTTTTGCTCTCTTGCCTTTGTCTTAACCTCGTGCATCACTCAAAGGTACAAAGATGTGAGGGATGAGCTCATAGTGAAGGTGCATCCCTTTTGGTGTTGGTGGAATTGGTGCAAAGTTTCTATAGAGACGGGTGAGAAGCATCCCGTATGGAAGAGCAACCGATCCTTGAGTTGGAATATTAATCATTCTCCTAGCGATGTAGTAAGCTAAATTGAATGGTTGACAGGTGGACAAGTTGTAGAGCATATGACAAAGGCAAGCGTTAATGTGATCCCTATTTCCTATGGTGCTAATGACGTTGGCTCTAAGTAGCTCCTCCCATTTCTTAAATTTGGGCTTAAGTTCATTTAGCTCCATTCCATATGGATCTCGGTTTACCTCTTTTCCCTTTCGGGTAACTCGGGTTGTATCACCCTTTGGGTTAAAAAGGTGTTCACGGATGACATCCTTATCGGCCAAACGGGTTTGGTAGGGAAGAGAGCGGTCATTGATTGCATCAAGATCCGTGAGTGACCATTATCCGGTAGACACAAGTTCCTCGGTTGGGAATTCCTAGCACTTGAGCAAAGTTGGCTAAGGTGATGGTGTAGTCGTTTTGATTGATTCTAAACCTAAGACAAAATTCATCATAGTCTTCATCACTAAAAGCCGTCACACTAGCATAGAATTCTAACACAAACCTAGGACAAATTGGTTCATCGATGTCAAGAAGACAATCGAATTGAATGGCGGCTAGTTCTTCACGGAGATTTGTATTTTCAAGGAAGGATGAGTGAATGGTTCTACCCTCATGGAAATACCTTGATTCTAGACCCCTAAATATTTCTACTTGTTCCTTGGTAAGTCCTTTGGTTTTGTGGTGGTTGGGAATGTAGTTAAGGGTGTCTTTGTGATCATAGAATCTTGCGGCTACCATGGTTATTCCTAAGGACAAGAGTTAATATGTTAAAAATGAGAATAAGTTTTAACGTTTTTGGTTCTAGTGTGTGCCTATATGAAAACAATTTGGAGTTGCGGTTATCTCGACTCATTTTATGCACAAAAATGGTTTTAGTGGGGTGTTTGGTAAATACCATGAGATAAAAATGCTAATTCAATGTGGCTTCATTTGAATATACCCGGAATGCATATTAGTTATGCAATACCTTTAGTATTCAAGAGCATGCAAGTGATGAAAATTTAACGTTTCTATTTGTATTAGCAATGAAAAAATTGTTTTCCTACAAGTGAGAAGCTTTTCAAAACTTTTGACATGGGGTGTTTGGTTGTTTGAATAGGGCCTTATATTCATTATCTATCAATTAGTGGGAAGCATGATTTGTTTATGCAATATGATAATGTAGTACCTAATTTCAATGACTAGTTATGCAATTTGCCAATTGAATTCATATTTGGTATATAAGCATACATAAATAAAACCCCATGTAATGATTTGTGATAGTTTTGTGCATAAATAAGAATCCTAGACTCGGAATTAAGAGATGAAATGTAGTTAGGATACTTACAATGATGTTATCTTCATTGATTAGTGAGTTGGAAGATGACAATAATGAGCTTGGTTTAAGTTTTACACGTTTTGGTAAAGTGGTTGTGAGGAAGAGGATGTTGTATATAGCGTGTTTTGCTTCAGAGACCCGCGGACCGGCGGCACAAAAATTGGTTCCGTCTTTGTTGTCGCTTTGGTGCCGTGGCTACAGCGGTACAAGACAAATTTGTTTAGTTTTGACTATTCTAATGTTTTGGGCTATGTTTATCCTACATGTTTGGTTCCATTAACCTAAACCAAGTCTAAGAAGATTAAAAGGTTCTCGTTTAAGAGGCTTAGTTAAGATGTCGGCAATGTTGTCTTGGGAGGATACTTTCTCGATTGAAATGTTTCCTTTTTGAACATTGTCGCGAAGAAAGTGATGGCGATTTCAATATGCTTTGTGCGAGCATGTTGAGCGGGATTCTGCTGAGATCGATGGCTCCTTTGTTGTCGCAAAGTATCACAATGTCGTTGAGATGAATTCCGTAATCTACGAGAGCTTGCTTCATCCAAAGAGCTTGTTTACATGCTTTTCCGGTGAGGCGTGCTTCGGCCGATGGTTGAGATGGCTAGGCCGTTTGCTTCTTGCAAACCATGAGGTGAGACAATGTTCAACAAAAGTGCAAATACCACTTGTACTTTTTCTATCGACATAGTCACCGGCATGATCCGAATCGGCATACACTATGGTTTCTCTACCCGTTCCTTTGGGATACCATAATCCTAAACACGTTGTTCCCTTAATGTATCTAAAATCCTTTTTAGGGCTTCTAAGTGTGATGCCTTTGGGTTTTCTTGAAAGCGAGCACATAGACAAACACTAAACATATTTTCGGGTCTACTAGCCGAGTAGATAGAGTAGGCTACCAATCATTCCTCTATATTTAGTGTTATCTACGGATTCACCTTCCTCATCCTTGGTTAGTTTAGTGTCCGAGGACATGGGTGTCTTAGTTGGTTTGGAATCTTCAAGACCAAATTTCCTAAGCATGTCTTTTATATATTTAGATTGGTTAAAGAATATGCCATCTTCTAGTTGTTTAATTTGAAGTCCTAGAAAGAAATTTAACTCACCCATCATACTCATTTCAAACTCGTCGTGCATGATTTTAGAGAAATCATCACATAATTCTTGACAAGTTGATCCGAATATAATGTCATCAACGTATATTTGAACAATGATAATATGTGATTCCTTTTTCTTGGTAAAAAAAGTATTATCTACTAATCCCATAGTATATTTGTTATCAATAAGAAAAGTCTTAAGTCGGTCGTACCAAGCTTTTGGTGCTTGCTTAAGACCATACAATGCTTTCTTGAGTTTGAAGACATGATGTGGTTTCTCAAAGTCGGTAAAACCGGAGGTTGAGCAACATACACTTCTTAGTTAATAAACCCATTAAGAAAGGCACTTTTAACATCCATTTGAAATAATTTAAAATCATAGGCACATGCATAAGCAAGCAATATTCTAATAGACTCAAGCCTAGCTACCCGTGCATAAGTTTCATCATAATCAATCCCCTCTTGTTGATTATAACCTTGTGCTACAAGCCTAGCTTTGTTTCTAGATACTATCCCATTTTCATCCATTTTATTTTGAAAAACCCATTTTGTTCCAATTATAGTTTGATCTTTAGGTTTTGGAACTAATTTCCAAACATCATTTCTAACGAATTGGTTTAATTCTTCTTGCATGGCAATTACCCATGATTCATCTTTTATTGCTTCATTTATGGGTTTTGGTTCAATGGTGGATACAAAACAAAAATAATTACTTTGATTTTGGGCTTGTGACCTTAAGGTTCTTTGATTAAGTTGTCCTATGACTTTTCTAAAGGATGACTTTTAGATTCTTTGATGTTGACAATTTCTTTATTTAATGGTTCATCTTCCTTGTTATTATTAATTATTTCTTGACCTTCTATCATTTGACTTTCAACTAAGTCATCATCTACCAAAGGTGATGTCTTAGAGGGAGGTGGACTTTCGTCGAATGTTATGTTCAACGATTTCTCGACTATCATTGTTTCTTTGTTTAGGACAATGTAAGCTTTACTAGTTTGAGAGTAACCAAGAAATACACCTTCATAAGACTTTGGGTCAAACTTGGTGAGATAATCCTTAGTATTAAGAATAAAGCATTTACAACCAAAGACTCTAAAATATCCTAACGTTGGCTTTTACCTTTATAGAGTTCATATGGTGTTTTGTTTAAGAAAGGCGTATTAAGACTCTATTCAAAATATATGTAGAAGTGTCAAGGCGTTACACCAAAACTTTTGAGGAATGTTTTGTTCATTAAGCATTGTTCTACTCATTTCTTGAATTGTTCTATTTTTACGTTCTACTACTCCATTTGATTGAGGTGTTAGTGGGCGAAAAGTTATGTGTTATACCATTTGTATCACAAAAGTTTCCAAATTGAGTTTCGTTGTCAAATTCACGACCATGATCCGTTCGGATCGACACAATTTTGACACCTAGAAGATTTTGAATTTTCTTGCTAAGTATTTCAAATTTATCAAAAGCTTCATTTTTGGTTTTCAAAAACAACGTCTAAGTAAACCTTGAGTAATCATCTACTATGACCAAAGTGTATAAGTTGCCTCCATAGCTTCTTATAGCGGATGGTCCAAACAAGTCCATATGTAATAATTCTAGACACTTAGATGTGGACACCATATTTTTAGATTTGTGACTACTATGTGTTTGTTTACCAATTTTGCAAGCGTCGCAAAAGTGTTGGTCATATTTAAGTTTTGGTAAATTCCTAACCAATTCTTTTGAAGATAGGTTTTGTATAAGTCTCATATTAGCGTGACCTAAGCGTCTATGCCAAAGAGATGAGCTATCGTCTAATGTTGTTAGGCAAAGTTTGTCATTATATGTTTTATCTATTTTCATGATATATGTTATTTTTCCTAACTCCTTTAGCTATGGTGATACCATCTTTTAGTATTTTACTACCATTTTCATCAAATAGTACTTTATACTTTTTATCACATAGTTGGCTAATACTAAGTAGATTAAATCCTAACCTATCCACATGAGCAACATTTTCAATAGTTAGGGAGTTATGAGCAATCGTACCTTTGCCAATAATTTTGCTTTTGAGATTGCTACCAAAGGTGACATTACCTCCGTCATACTCTTGGTATGATGAGAAGAGACTTTGTTGCCCGTCATGTGTCGTGAGCATCCACTATCTTTTATCCATTCATCGGGTTCCAATCCAACTTTCAAGCATACCTAAAAGCAAATAACTCAAGCATTTGGTCCCCAATATCTCATGGGTCCATTTGGGTTACACATACCATTTATTTGATTCATGTATGGAAACGATGGGTAAGAGTTCCATGGCATGTAATATGGAGTTTGATATGGTCTAGGAAAGTTTTGATTCCAACCATTGTGTTGGTAGTTGGGTTGTGCGTTGTGGTTGCTCTTAGGAAAGGCGTTTGGCAAAGGAGTTTTATATCGTTGTTGAGTAGTTTTTGATCTAAATTCATGTTTGACAAGTCCTACTCCGAAGTAATGGTGGTTTTAGTTTAATACTATTATTGGTTTTCTTTGTTATTTTAACAAATTCAGTACGGTCCGTATTGCGAACATTACGTTCTGGAAGTACCACGGTACCATTTTGCACATCTGACGGAACCCTTATTTTGGTTCCGTCGGTCCGTCTTTATCTGCAGCAAGTTTTGATGAGAATGTTCGTCCTTTTCAGCCATTTTATTTTGACTCTTTGGAATTAATACTTCATTAAAACCTAGCCCATTCATGTCTCCCGGTGTTTTATGAATTTTAACTATTTCATCGGCAAGAGCGATGTTCTTGTTAAACCTTTTAAATTTAGAATTGTTTTCGATTAAAACATCTTGTGTGACTTTTAGTTTTTCTATTTCAAGTTTAAGCTCTTGACATGATTTACAATCATCGTCATTTGCTTTTCCTTTTTCTAGTCGTTTTGCTTTTTCTTTTAACTCATAAACTTCATTTTCCAAAAATTCCTTTTTGGTTTTTAAAATTTATTTTTAGTTATGATTTTTAGACTTAGCTCACACAATTGATTATATTGTTTTTGCAAAGTGTCATCATCAATAGAAGAATAAGAAGAGTCGGAAAGTACCTCATTTGACTCATGTGCCATTAGAGCGATCTCTTCCTTGCTTGATTCTTCATCGTCTTCACTATCACTCCAAGCACCACTTACAAAAGCTCGTTGAGTTTTGCTTTTAGGTGGCTTGGGACATTCTCCTATGAGGTGACTTGCATCACCACATCTAAAACATTTTCTTTCACCTTTACCCTTCTTGTCATCCCGATCTTTTCCGAATGGCTTCTTTTCTTCTCGAGGTTGTCTTACGAACTTTCCTCTTCTTCTAAAGAACTTCTTAAAATCTCTAACGGCCATGGCATATTCCTCATCTTCACTACCGGAGCAAGATTCGTCATCATCACTTGATTCCGCTTTTGCTTTAGAGCAACGGATTTGATCTTCTCCCTTTTTCCTTTGATGATCTCGAATCTTTCTCCATCACCATTTCGTGTACTTTGAGGTTACCGATCAACTCGTCTAGTGACATTATTGAGAGATCTTTTGATTCCTCAATGGCGGTCACTTTAGCTCTCCATTTGGGATGGAGTGCTCTAAGAAATTTCCCGACAAAGTTCTTACTACGAAAAGATTCATCAAGTGCTTTAAGTGATGTAATAATAGTGTTAAAGCGAGCAAAGCCACAATCAATGGTTTCATCTTCGGGAATAACAAATTGTTCATATTGTTGAACAAGAAGATCAATTTTGTTATCCTTGACTTGTGAATTACCTTGATGTGTAACAATTAAAGATTCCCAAATATCTTTGGCGGTTTCACACATAAAAATTCTTTCATAT
This sequence comes from Chrysanthemum makinoi, assembly GCA_910596185.1. Lineage (NCBI taxonomy): Eukaryota > Viridiplantae > Streptophyta > Magnoliopsida > Asterales > Asteraceae > Chrysanthemum > Chrysanthemum makinoi. Next base: position 17,122,479 of record OU343223.1, read on the forward strand.
TCTTTTCTAGGTAAAGCATTATAAAGCATCATTTTAGCTTCATTATTTTAGCAACTAGTTTCTTTTGTTCATCAACGGAAATATCCTTTGTTGTAGAACTAAAATCCCTTTAACAATAATAAACCAAAGATCTATATCTTTTGATTTTACATATGTTTCAAAACGGTTTTTCCAATAGATAAATCTATTGGTTTCAAAGAGTGGTGCTCTTTGCATAGATTGCCTTTCTTTAAAGTTTCAGAATCCATGGATCGTTTCAAGTTTATAAAATACAAGTTATTTTAGAAATTCTTGAGCAACGAGGCTCTGGTACCAATTGTAGAAAACTAGAAGGGGTGTCGAATAGTTTACCAATTAAAAACTTTGTTTTGAAACTTATTGAAAGATCAATTGATATTGATCTTAGATATGTTAATGAAATATGCAAGCAATATGTTAAGAGTAAATAAGGAAAGAAATGATCAAACCACAACAAGTTGTTTATAGTGGTTCGGTCTACAAGGACTCTTTTTCCTTGCCTACTCCACTCCTCGAGTCTCACACTCGAGAGTTTAACTTCACTAGTCAACAAGCTCCTTTCACCGGCAAAGAAAACCTTTACACTTGCCATACACTATTTCGACACTAAGCTAGATGTCGAGTTCTTTCCAAGGGTACAACCACTCCCACACACAATGTATTTTGAGGACTAAAATACTAACCACTCACACTCACAAGATTATGATGGTTTAATACAACAATGAAGTATGAATCAACACAAGATCATACAACACTAAACAAACAAGACTTCCAACTTCTCGTTGAAGCTTGAATGTGACTTGATCTTCTTTGCTACAAAAGAGATCACTAATATGATATGAAACTGAGTTAGAAAGGTTATAGAGAAGATATGTATGAGAGTATGTTAGAAAGGGATGAGAAACTACTTGGCTTGGCTTTTCTATTTATAGCCAAATGGACGGAGGCGTCCACGGACCATGGAACCCTTAAAGGGTTCCGCGTGTCCATTTTGGTACCCCGACGATCAGTCAAGATATCAAATCTTTGCTAAAGTCAACTCTATCTAAGTGAGATTGTGCAAGATATGAAGAGTACAAATCCACACAAAATATCTAATGAAATCTTCCAATGATTTCCATGATGCATCACATGATGTCATATGTTGTATTTCTATTTTTAGAAATATGCAAGTACTTAAGTAGTGTTTGGTTTTAAGAACCTAACACATTCTAAAACTACTATCATACATAATGATTAGAGTCATATCAAGATGTTACTAATCATAAATGTAAATGCTTGAATGATGAATATATTGTTTGAAAAAGCTTGTTTTAATATCTATTAAACTTGACAAGCTTTAAGCTTTTATACAAATTAAATTTACTTTTGTCGTTAACAAAACTTAGGTAAAGATCAAAAATATAAATAACGTTTAATGACGATATTTGTATTAACAGTTATGAATCTTGTTATTATGATCGGTTTACCGTATGTTTACGGCTTTTTGCACATGGTTAAGATTAAAGTTGACTTTTAATTATCAACATTGTTATGAAGTATTCAGTTTGGTTTGTTTTTTACTTTCAATGCCTTATGGGTATGCAGATGGTTAGCAATTTCTTTAGGTTTGACTTTTAATTGTCCACATTCTTATGAGGTTCTATTTAGCTTTGGTTACTTTTGATGCAAATTATTCACACATCAAGCTTAGTCAATCTATAAAAATACACAATAATGACATGGTTCCATAGTTAATGCAAATAGATATAATTCCAAATGCATAAAATTGCATACTTTTCAAAGCATGAGAACTACAGTTAGACACACACACATATGTTTTAGAGTACATAACTTGTCCATAGGAAATAAACTAGATGAAACATTGTCTAGCTAATTAGCATAACAGTATTGACCTATGGTGAGGCCATCATTCTTTGTGCACCGCTGTTGCCTAGTCATTCTTCGTGTAGCAGGGTTGGGTTGAAGCGGCCTTGCACTTCACTGACTGCGTACCGAGAATCGTGACTGATTGATCATGTTGTTGGGATTGACAGGATTGCTCATTCATCACGGATCGACAATTGTTTCATCTTGATTTTTGGGATTGAGAGGGATTCATCTTGTATCCAGGATCTTCTTTGCTTCATCTTGATGTTGTTGGGATTGATACAGGGATGCATCATGTATGATGAGATCTTCAGTTGCTTGATCTTGATTTTCAGATTGAACACCACTTCCTTGAACTGCACTAACTTGACTTTCAACAACACCTTTACCTTTAGTATGTGTCTTTTTTGTTGCTTCTTTGTTAGCTTTAGGATGTGTCTTTTTTGCTGCTACTTTTTTACCTTTAGGATGTGTCTTTTTTGCTGCAGCTTTTTTAGCCACTTGTTTGACATTTCCACTTATGGCGGTTCGACTACTTTCACTCCCACCATACCCTAGACATGTTTTCCGGTTGTGTCCAACAATGCCACAAATACTACACTTAACACTCTTCCAAGCCCTTGACAACTTACCATTCTTCACAATCTCTTCACTTTCAGGAGCTATCCTAACTCTTTTTTACCTCTTGAGCTAGGAGGCTTTGTTTCGGATTTCGGTGGAACAATTGCTGTTTGCACAATTGATTTTTCCCAATGTTCGCTGCTAGTTATAGGTTGGACATGATGTTTGTAGGTTGCCTCCCAATTGAGAAGATAGTAACAAGGATGAGCCCATGTTTCTACAGCTCCTACTTGTTGCTCATTTAAAGCCATATTCTAATTGGTAGCAACAACATGTTTACATGGTAAACCTATTATCTCCCATCTTCTGCAAGTACAAGACTTTTCTACAACATTAACTACACATTGATCACCCTATGGTCCACTAACCTGAAACTTAGTTCCCCCATTCCATAAAACATTATACTTAACAGCCTCTTTCTTATTACCATCTAGCATGTGTTGTGTAGTTGGTGTTAGTGGCCCATCACTCTTCTCAATCACTATAAGAACATGCATTATCCTCTTCACATATTATTCCCTGATGTATTCTAAGGCTGTAATAATTGGTTTGTTTAAACCCTCAATTATTTTGTCATGAAACACTTGACACATGTTATTAAGTAACACATCAGAAGTAGCTCTCCCTAAAGATAAACAATAATAAACATGTATTAATTATAAGTGTTTATACTGAATTAACAAATACAAATTAAATGAAACAGACAGATGACTTACACTACTACAAAAAATGTCATAGAAACAGGTTAAAATGGCTCATGAAAAGTGGTTTTGGAACCACTCTATGAAGAGGGGTATCTCCATAATCAAAACATATAGAAACCGGTTTGGCAACCTATCTCTATTAGGTTCATCGACACCGGTTTTCTCCTTAAAATCGGTCTCCATTATAGAGTAAACAAACATATTTTTATTCGACATTAAAACCAGTTCTCACACAACCTGTCTTTATAGAAGCATCCAACCTGTCTTTATATAGAGTAAAAAAGATATGTTATTAACTTAAAACCTGTCTTTTTGATATCTATCTTATTAAAAAATATATATATTTCTAAAATTTTCCGATAAATTGGAAAATTTTAAAATTGGTTTTTTTTAATAAGGATATATATATGCAACAAATATATATAAAGTGATTAAAATACACCAAAAAGTCGAAATCAATCAAGTAAATTAAGATAATACATCAATTCAACTAAACATAAATCATACACAAAATCCAAATTAAAACACTATAATTCAACATACTATAAAGAAAAACACTAGAATTCAACATAATTGAACATCATTCTCTGGGATTAATCGCGCCACAATATACACCATGCACCAATGATGGCGTTCAACTCTTTGTTCTCTAACGAACACTCGTCAGTCCAAGGGACCTATAAGTTAAGTAATGAAATATAAACATCAGCAATCTAAAAAAAAAGTTCTAGAAAGGATGAAACTATTGCACGTCTAGTGAGTTATTTGAGAAGAAAATTGTAGAGAATACTCTAATGATTTAATTAACTTAACAGATTCTAAAAAAGATAATGTCTTTCTAGTACTTGTGAGTAGAATTAGACTGATTCCTACTCTTACCATACATTGTCTCAAACTCTTCTCACTTGGTTGCTGCCTTTTTAAGCACATTATTAGGAAGACCTGAAGTGCATTTTGACGTGTTATGTTTTTCACTTAGATCATTATAGATAGTATACAACATAACTAAGAGAGCAAATATAGCACAAAGAAACAAAAGTGCCCCATGACACTATAGTTTGCGACAAAGAGAAAGAAATTTACCTGCTAGACTTGCAACGTTGACACCATAGCTTTTTGGGCAGGCGCCAAGTGTCAATTTGTAAAGAAACGTTACCTCCTCTAGACCTCCGACTCCATCTTGGCATGCCATGTGACACAGGAAAACCTACAAGCAAAAGGCAAAAAGGTAAAGTTTGTTCAAGTTCAAGCTTTCCATTTGGGTCATTAAGATCAGATAGCTAAAAACAAGTGGTAAGATTTCATATATGTCAGTATATCCAAAATACTTTCATTTTATATACTTAAAAATGGCAAAGTTCCAAATGGATAAGAAAAAGACCGAATTTGTTGATAGTCCATCGCTAAGTGGTGATAGTGAGTGGAAAATAATCCCCGACACTGGACCTTGTTGACAAGGTATTCAAGAACTGATGCACTACAACCAAACATATGGAGTATGATAAATGATAACTGGTGATAATAAAAAGAATATATAAATGGGTATAAAAACTGTCCAAACATCATTTTGTAATATAAAACATACGCTATAGCTTGTCCATCTGACGTAGTTGTCCCTCGTCTAAGTTCATCTAATGCCACAACCCACAAGTGAGCTATGGGTTCGTGACTATTAATCATAAAAAAAAGATCACTATAAACACCAATGACTATAGATGATTTAGAAAGATAAGTTGACAATGGACAATTATTTAAAGAATTTACGTGCAAAATATGTGACAACAAAATTATAATAAGTCTGTTATATCGATAAATTTTTTGTGAAATGAAAAAGTTGAAATCTATTTTAAGTCTCTTAGACTTATTAGCTTAATTGTACACTACTTTTTCAAGTTAAGATATGAAGAGAAGAAACTATGCCACATAGATTCTTTATACAAAAATTGTAGTTGGAAAATAGGGCAGGTGCGAAATAGGTAACGAGCCAAATCAAGTTAGGGGTAAGATGGGTAAATATTAAACAGGTGCCGGATTGGGTGAATCAGTGGGCATTTGTTTAATCCCATTTGGTAGTTTTATAAATAACTTATGTGTTCAATAGAACTATGTTATTATACAATAATATAAGTATATTTAGTTGATCCCATTTCTTTTGCTTAACCCCTTTATCTATTTAAACAACCCAAATCAACTTATTTATAGGTAGAATGGTCAAATTACCATCTCACATACAAATGATACAAAACATACCAGCATAGATGTAGTTCCAAAATCTCAGTCAAATACTCAAATGTGTACTATGGCCAGCCATAATATGGTCTTTTGTACCCATCCGAACAAATATACGATCAACCTGAGACATCTTAAAGCTTTATATTGGCACATCTGCTCCCACCCGAAATAGAACGACTATGGTAAGTATCACTACAAAAAACCAAATTAGAGATGTTACATGATAACATGGACTCACCTGGCCAAAATCACTGCCAAAAAAATTTGACGAAGAAGAGTAGACTTCCCACACATGTTCAGACCAGTAAGTAAAATAAATCTAGCATGATCAGAACCACCAATACAAACATCATTTAGGACAAAGGTTCCATCACTGAGAGTAGCATACATGAAAAAACCCATAATTCAGTAAATAAAGAGACCTATTTGCATCCATTAACATACACAAAAACACCCAAAATGGCCATTAACATACACAAAACACCTGAAATTTAGCAAGTAAATAGTCATTAAGATCATTTTCCATTCTGGTTCAGCACCTACAACTTCTGGACTCTTTTTCATCGAGTCTTCCTGCTCATCACGATTTAACCCCAATTTTCGTTTTTCATTACTCCCTTTAATCACAAAAAAATACATAAACAGCCTGACATTTACAATTCTGTTGAAGCATACGCAAAGCTTTTATTTTTAATCAGTACTGAAAATTGATTCACAAATTGTATGAACCCACAAAAAACTCTTACCATTTCCTTCTTGCTTCGACGTTTTTGTTACTGTTCCTTTTGATGTAGTCGTTGAGCCTACAAACCTAAATACAACCAAAAATAAGATTGCCACAAATAAATATATAAAAAACTGAAACATGACTCAAAAGTACATCATCTACCACTGAATAATAGACAAATTACATTAAATCTCTAAATAGTATGAATCAAACTCTAGTATGTACCTTGTCTTACTTGGTTGTCCTTTGGTTTCATTAGCTGTAGCCTTCATCCCTGCGAAACAAGAAAATAACTAACTCTCACATTAAAACAGAAAAATGGTTTATAAAATAGAACAACAGACACTTTCCATAGAAATATTCAATCTTTGGCATTCTTGGTTTTAAGTAAATTACTAATAATTACGACATAGTAATCCTAGCAAGCAAACACGTAATATTCCCAATCCCACCCAACCTTCACCTTGGAGGAAAGGTAGAAAAGTCATCATATAAAAGGTCAAAGTGCCATCCAAACAATGATCCGAAGTGCACGCATGTTGCAGCACAACATAAAGAGCTGATAGAAACATTCTGTTGGCGAAGTTTTAAATTCTGGTACAAACAACTTTGCAAGCTTTAGATGTTTCAAAATAAATTGATAAGCGCATGAAAGATCCACAATCAGGTCTACTTAGGTGACCAACTTAAATTTGCAACTAAAAGATGATGTAGGCATGTAAAACATGAAAACCCACACAATTCAACAAGTAATGAGACGACCTATTCGAAGCAATTAACATACATAAAAACACCCACAATTCAGCAAGTAATGAGAATCATTCACAACCATTGACATTGAAAATCAAGCATATAACTCAGCTTACGCTTTACTGCTACGTTTTGCAAGTTCATAAACCCTAATATAAAAATCACTAAAACATGAAATTGACCCAAGATGAACACATCAAATTGATGATCAAATCGAAGGTAAAATACAATTAAGTACCTGATTTGTGAAGAACTGACTTGGGGATAGTTAGTGATTTGCCACATATCTATGTGGGTTGTATGGGTAATTGGAAAAGAAAAGTGAATTTTGAGGTCTATGAAAAATGTATAGCGGGACAATTTGATTTTGGGGAAAAGTTTGGGGCGGGACTTGCGAAAATGTGGAGAGGGAAATATATAACTTTGGGAGAAAATCATTTTAATGCGTTTCTTTAAAATTCACAAATATCATTAAAACATGAAATCTCTAAAACTTTGTTTTATAAAAACGGTGTCTTTATCATAAATACATAAAGACATGTTATTACATAAACACTGTTGTCTTTGATTGTGTAAGAAGACCGGTTTTTACCCACAAACCTATTTTTTATGCATTTTGTATTATGAAAACTGGTTTTTTCAAGATAACCAATCTCAGTTCCTTCCATTCCCGCTAGTTTTTAATAATAGGAATAGGTTTTTATATAACAAGTCTCTATTTGGGGGTGTTTATAGCCTTTTGTGTAGTAGTGTTACAAGAAAAATGTGACCTTGACCAATGGATCGGTGGTATCTTACTTAACCAATCATGGGCTGGTTGATTAAATTTCTTGAAATCAGCCATAGCTCTCTGAAACTGTACAACAGTTGAGGCTGTTGCACATTTCGACAGATGCTCTTTGTAGGCCCTACCTTTCCATTGAAGTTTCATTTTCTCATGAATGCTTCTAATACACTGTGTTCGCATCCGGAAAAACATCTCTTAAAGCTCCACTTATATCTGCACAAAATCAAATATGTTTCGCCTCGTTTCAAAATAGAGAAACTTAAATTCATGAGCATTAAGAGTACCTTTTGCATGTCAAGAATAAAAGTGATGCTTGAGATTGGTTCAAGTGCTATATCATCGGATAAACAATGAAGAAACCAAGTCCATGATCCTATGTTTTCTGATTCAGCAAAAGCATAAGCTAAAGGGTATATACCATTGTTGCTATCAATTCCCACAGCTGTCATCAGTTGACCATTCAAAGGACCACGAATTGGAAAAGCACACAACCCCAACAACAATCTCCCACACGCTTTAAATCCTTCCTTCAGTGCACCTAAACAAACATACACTCTCTTGAATTCTCTCGATGGAAGAACCTCATATGTAGGTCATTCCACATTCATCACAACTGTTGTATTAGGGTTTGTCTTCCGCAAATCTTGAACATAATCTCTCAACATGGTAAATTGTAGCTTGAATTGACCCCTGATGGCTGTTATTGCTAAGTTTTTGGCCCTTAAAACCTTCTGCAGGGACACTTCAAGCTCGTATTGGTTGGTAAGTTGTTTATGCATAGACTTGACAGGAACCAGTGGATTGGTTTCAATTTGTGTTGTAATTTGCTTTGAGATATAGTTAAGGTCAAAAGCTCTGAGTGCCCTTGATTGCAAACAAGTGTGTGTTGGAATCACTCCTAAACCTTAATTCAAGTGTTAGTGATTCATATGTAATAGTTAGCTTAATATGGCTTTTATGTTAGTAATTATGCCAAGGATTATGTAGAAAGCCCATGAGCCTTGGCCCAAGTCCAATAAGGAAAGAAAGGGACTAGGAGTGTTGCCCTAGCTCCCTCTCCTATAAATACCTTTGTAATACCCTCACTTGAGGGTTGGTTGTTCATTTTATCTTTCACTCTACGCATAACTCTTCATCATTTATATTCGTGTGTGTGATATCGTGTTCAACCGATCTCTCCTTCATCTATTTCTTCTATTGATGCTTGTGTTACTAATATAGTGACCTAACAGTGGTATCATTCGCCAAATAGTTGGGTGAATCGGTTTTGTTTTTTAAGTGAGTTTCGGTCTTATGCGTAACAAAACGGTTCAAGCTTTGGTTCGTTTAAAAACTCATTTTTTACACTTTTTAATCCAAGATTCTTGTACTTTCAACGTTTTTAAGTGTTAAAATTTCAGTTATAAGCAAAAAGTTTCGAACTTTACGTGTTTTTCCTTAGTTTTAAACTTGGTTTTATATGCGTGTTCATCGTTATGCATAAGGTATTTTGAAGTTTTGGATCATCAAGTTTCACACTTTTGTGTTATTTTGGTGATATTGAAGCTATATCATCACAAAAATCTGGTTTAGAAACATCTTTGGGCAAAATCGTTTTTGGTAAAGTTCATATAAAAACCCTAAATTTACGCATAAGAGTTCCTTGGTTTGATCTTGATTTATGGATTACTCGGTGTTTTCTTGCTTGGATAAGCTGAAAACATTCGACTTTGGATATCTTTTGCACTCGATAGTGTAAAGATATTTTGGTAAAACCAATCTTACGCGTAAGTTCAAACCTTACGTGTAGAACTCTTTCCGCATAAGATTTTCTTACGCCTAAGCCCTGTCTTACGCATAAGCTAATCCTACGCCTAAGTTTTCTCGCCTAACTTTCGTTCACGCATAACTTTAGTGTTTTCTCATTTCCTACTTGCGTAAGCTAATTCTAGCGCGTAACTATTGCTTATTCGCATTATCTTTGGTGTTTTTCGCATAAGTGGTACTTTGCTTTTCGTGATTTCTACGCTTAAGGATACTTCATCAACAACGGTTCATTCGACTATAAAGATTCATTTAACAACATAAGTTTTTCAACATGTCACAACCACCATACTCTAGCTATTTCCCTTACACTTATAATCAACAACAACAACAACAACTAAGTCCACAACATCAACAATTTAATCATCAATAACAAATTTATCAACAACAATTTAATCAACAACATACTCCACAACTTGCAGCAATTCCACAACCTCAAATGGTTCAACAACCACCAAGTCTTCAAGTACAACCTTACACAAACGTTTACAATCAACATCCATCAAGGAACACTATGAAGGAACTTACTTGGTTTGCAAAGATGTGTGAAGCTTTAAGTAGCCAACAATCCATTAATGAGGCTGGATCACTTGATAGACCTCCAATGCTCACTCCAGGAAACTACGATCAATGGGTGATTAGGTTCTTTAGGTTTTGTGATCTAAAGAGGCCACATGAAAAGTTCTTAAAGAAGGTTATCTTGGAAGGTCCATTTCAGATGCCTATTATCACTACACCCGGAGATCCTAATGTTGTTCCACCAAGAGATGATCAAAAAAACATTGCAACTGTTGCTCAACTATCTGGAGATGAACTTCTACACTATGAAGCTGATGAGCTTGCAATGCAATATATCCTTTTAGGATTACCAAACCCAATTCTTTGCAGTGTTGATGCTCAAAAGACTGCAAAAGCAATGTGGGAACATATTCATCTACTCATGGAAGGTACTACACTCAATCAAGAAGATATGGAATCCCAAATTTACTTGGCTTATGAACACTTCATGATTGAACCTGGAGAGACACTTGAGTTTTATCATCATCGATTTCGGACATCATCAATGATTTGGATAAACACAACATCATCATGCCAAAAATTGTAGTTAATACTAAGTTCTGAGTAGTCTTGGTTCTGAATGGGAGAAGTATGTCATTTTCCTCCGTCAAGCGAAGAATATGCATCATGCTACATACGGATTGTTGTACGATTATTTGAAGCCTCATCAAAAAGAAGTTGATAAGGAAAGGATTATCCGTGGCCAAACTATTTCACCTTCACTTCCGGATAATCAACAACTTGCTTTGTGGGCTCAAACTAGTTATCCTACTCAACCAGCTCCTCAACCAACTGCTACAATCACACCATATGATCCATCATAACAACAAACTCAACAAACTCAATTGGTTCCATACAACAACAACAATGATCAAGCATTTGTCAGTGAAGCTAATGAGGACTCCAATCCGTTCGATGCATTGCAACAAGGATTTGTTATGATTGCTAAAGCTTTTGGCCGTTACACAAACAAATCCAACAATCGTATTCGTTCCTCATCAAACACAAGGAATCAGGTTGTTGTCAACAATGGACGAGTTGAAGTTCAAAATTGTGGTTATGGTCGTCAGATGGGCGGTGGTCAAGGGTTTAATGCTATGGGTAGGAATAACAACAGAGCTCAAGTGGTTGAACAAGGTAATTCTCAGAATGGGTTGAATGGTCTTCGATGCTACAACTGTAATGAGAAGGGACACCTGGCTAATGCATGCCCAAAGCCGAGGACAAGAGGCAGTGCTTATTTTAAAGAGGCTTTGCTCTTGGCTCTTAAGGATGAAGCTGGTGGTACTCTCACAGACAAAGAACAGAGCTTTATGGCGGTCTGACTCAGATTATGATATGGAGGACTTGCGAGGCCAATGCGGCAGATTATGTTGATGGCTAATATGCACGAGCTACACATGAGTGATACTGAGGCCCGATGTATGACAGCGATGGCTTGTCTCGGTACCGAACAAACCATATTCATCTCGATCTAATATCGCCGTAACATCACGAATCCGCGAGGCTCGAATGTTCAAAATGAGTCGTCCACATCTCATTTTGAAGATTCTCAACTAAACCCCGTAGTTACATTTGATGATCAAGATGACCTTATGGTTTCCTTTGATACTCAAATTGACTCCGTGGTTATACTTGAGGATTTGCATAGTGATCATGTTGTGACTCACGTTGAACACGCTGAACTTTTGCCTAGTCCAGATGTTGATCTATTACTTAAAGACCAACAATCCCGAATGGAAGAATTTCGTGAATTAAATCAGCAATTAAAAAGTAAAAATGCACTGTTAACCAGGGATCTTGAATGTTTACAACGACAACTCAATTTTTTCAAAACTCAAGAAAACCTTGAAAAAGGTTTTGAAGCCGTTTTTGCTAAATCTCATCAAAATGAACAATATTTAGAACGACAGATCATTGATCTAGCAGCAAGAATGCTTTGTTATCTCAAATAGAACAACTGAAACATGAACATAAACAACAAATTAACGCTCTTAATTTGGAAACTCAAAAGCTAATTTGAGTTGTTAAATTGTCAAAAACAGTTCTCTGCATACAAAAAGCATTCAACGAAACGAATAGATGACCATCTTGAAAAAATTATCGGCTTGCAAACCAAACTCAAAGAGTTTCGAAATGTTGTTTATAAACATGGTGAGTCAATCACAACTATTAAAAGTTTACTTTAAAACCCAATCAAGATGGATATGGACCGAATCTCGCTGATTACAAACCTAAGCTTTCAACCAAAGCATTCAAACCAAATCCCTGAGTTTCGGTCACGAATATAAAATTGATGATTACGTCATGAGTGTTGTTGAATATCACCGTCAAGAAGAATTAGATGCAGAAGACGAGAGTCGATCAAAATTAGAAAATGTTGTTTGCAACAAACCTTTTACATATTCACAAGCTGTCACTTTCGTCACACCAAAGGATTCTTCTAACACACCACGGATTATCACAAAAATGTCTGAGTCTTCTAATGTTACTCCCAAACCAAATTATGCACAAATTTATGGTCCTTTACCTTCCATCAGTGAAGTAAATTCAAAACCTGAAAAATCATCATATTCTTAGATATTTTGACCTTTTCACGTCCGACCTCAAACTTTTAGAACATGAGATTGAATTTCATTCTGAAATAAAAAGTTGAACATTTTCAACATAAGCCTCTGGCGCGAGAACAAAGATATTTTTGAAAAGACTTTTACCCCATGTTAAAAATTTGAAAAATTGTGCATTGTATTGGGAAAAGGAATTTCATAAGGAACTTGGATTGATGAAAGTCGTTTTCGAGAAAACATAAACATCTATTTCTAATACTAAGCGTAAAAGAAAATGTTGCGAAAAGATGTTGATCGACTCTTGGAAAATGTTATCGGTGCTGATATCCATAATGTTGTGTTATTGCATTCTTTGCCACATGCATTTCGATTCTATCTCTGGCCGATCTTGTTGATTCGTTGTAATTGTTGAGAATCGATAATGTGCATCAGATCGAGTCTTTAAAAGTTGAAAACGAACGACTGTTAAACAAGCTTTCAAATTCAAAACGTCGTCTTCAATGGTGTCAAAAAGATTGTCAAAATCGTGAATTTGTTTTGCAAAACAAAATCAATCAGTTGCAATCCAAAACGTTTAATCCAAAAATTGAGCAACTGGATGATCAAAACGCGTCTTTGAAGTGTCAAATCTCAAAATATGAACAAGAAATTGCAAAAGTTAAAAAGGAATATGGTGTCATATTTGATTTACTCAAACAGACTCGTGTTGAAGCATCAAACGAACTTGATCATTTTCTTGCACACACTAAAGAAGTCATGAATTTTTCTGGAAATCTTCGTTCTGAAAATCAAGATTTGGTGCACACTATTATTAAGTTAAGAGAAATGTTAGGAAAGTATGAACAAGTTCAGCCTAGCATCATTAACAGAATTGCACCTGTAACACTTAGCAAACGTGAACCCAGATTGCCTACTACCAAAACACAAGTTACTAATATGCTTCTCTCTGAAAGCAGGGAATAATTGCCTCTTTTCCTAATGTACGCACTTCACGACCTAGGAGCAATACAGGAAGAATAGGAAGTTGCGACCTAAGAAAGAACAATAACGAATGTCAAGTAGAAGAACACCCTAGGACTTTGAATAAGACTCCGTTGCACCCACTTTAGATATTGCGTCTGACAAATATAATAGAAAAAGTGTTGTAAGCGAATTCAGTTTAAACCTTTAAGTACTTTTGATATTGGTTTGATGCTTCTTGTGTTATTTGTCGTAAAAGGATGCTTCGATTGTCACATGACAAATGTGTTGCTAGAGCTATCTTGTCTTGTTTGGAATCCTAAGACAGGAATACCTCTAGGCCCACTAATGCTTCTAAGTCAGTGCTTGGTAAACCGCCTTCTTTAGATTCTAAGAAACGAATTGATGTCCCTGTAGCTCCAGTCTCACCTCCAAGGAATGTAATACCACCTAGTGCATTCACTAAGACTAAAGCTAAAACTAGTTGGAGATGGCAGAAATGGATACATAATACACTAGGATTTAAATGGATGCCTAAAGTCATTGATGTGTGTATCTCTACTATAGCTGCCGGAACCCTCTAACTCATCGGGTTCCACATCTACTTCTATTCCATATGTGTGCGATGCCATTGTGTAATGCAGGGTGATATAGATCATACTGGATTGTTGATAGCGGATGTTCACGACACATGACATTTGTGCAATCTTAAACCGTTATCTAACTTTATTGCAAAGTTCATTGGCTGTCGATTAGGGAATGATCACTTGGCAGCTATCATGGGCTACGGAGATTATATCAATGGCAATATTGAAATTAGTAGGGTTTATTATGTGGAAGGCCTCGGTCACAATCTCTTTTGAGTCGGTCAATTCTGTGATGGAGACTTGGAAGTTGCTTTTCGGAAGAAAACTTGTTTCATTCGTGATCTATAAGGAAACGATCTTATGTGCGGCTCTCGCTAATTCTAGTCGTACACTATCTCAATGCAAGACATGGTTGCTTCATCTCCCATCTGTCTACTCTCAAAGGCTACATCTACAAAATCTTGGCTATGACACCGTCGTCTCTCACATCTAAACTTTCAAACCATCACCAACCTTGCTCGAAACAAACTTGTTGAAGGTCTCGAGATTCGGTATTCTAAAGATCACCTATGTTCGAGCTTGTGAACAAGGAAAAGCACTCGTGCTCATTTTCCCTCAAAGATGGAACCACGACTCGGCATGTGCTTCATCTTCTTCACATGGATTTGCGTGGTCGATGGCGTGCAAGCGATTAATGGCGCGCTACATCTTGGTAATTGTTGATGACTACTCAAGATGGACTTGGGTTTATTTTCTTCGAAGTAAAGACCAAGCTCCACGGATGATCATCACCTTTCTCACGAAAATTCAAATTCACTCCGGAACACCGTAAGACAAATTCAAGCAGACAAAGGAACCTGAATTTGTGAATCAAACTCTTCGGGAATATTATGAGAAAGTGGGAATTGAGCACCAAACATCTATTGCACGCATTCCTTTAACAAAAGCGGAGTTGTTGAAAGACGAAACCGTGCGTTAGTGGAAGCCGCCGAACGATGTTAATCAATGCTAAACTTCCGATTACTTATGGATGAAGGCGTCTCAACGCATGCTACACTCAACCGCTCAATGATTACAAAACGCCATAACAAAACACCTTTTGAGCTTATCCACAACAAAAAACCGAACATCAAACACTTTCATGTATTTGGATCCCTATGCTACCCGAATAATGATCATGATGACTTTGGAAAGCTCAAAGCCAAAGGCGACATTGGAGTTTTTATTGGATCTTGTGATAATTCTAAAGGTTACGGATCCTGGACTCGTCGTACAAAGCGAGGTTATGGAAGCGATTCATGCTAATTTTGATGAGCTTACTGAAATGGCTTCTGAGCATAACAACTTGGAACCCGGTCACAACCGCTTAAACTTCCCTCAAACCCCATCATCAGTGAACCAAGCCCTCGAGTTACTCGTCAACAAATGGAAAAGCTATTTGCTCGCCGTTTAGTGATGACATTGATGAGCGTGCTCGGTGTATATCCGATGTTTCCGCCTGCTTACCAACTGATACTACTCTTATACCGATACACCTGCTACAACAACTTTTGTTGAAGAAGCACCACCAGTTGACTCTACAACAACAGTTGAACAAACTGCATCCAACGACGATGAACCAACTGATGATATTCTTAATGAAGTACCCCCACCTGCAGATTTTGATCCAAATGCGTTCTTTAACACGTTCGCCAATGAAGCTGCCGCACTTGATGTTGCGGAATCATCTACAAGCCATTTGAATCCTCAAAATCTGCACAATGTATACCAACATCAACCCTCTACACATCGTTGGACAAAAGACCATCCTCTTGAGAATATTATTGGTAACCCGAATCAACCAGTCGTAACGAGACAACGTCTTCACACATGGTGAACATTGCATTTATGCACTCACTGTCTGCCAATCAATAAGTACTAAAGCACTAAAGCACGCTCACTGTTATGAACATGTTGGCTAGCAAATGATGTGTCTAGGGTGGAAAATACATGCTCAATGTTTGGCAAATTGCTAGATTCACTAATATCATTGAGGTCCATAGGTAATTGTGTAAGTTGCATAAAAGGATCTAGTGCAGGCTCATTATCAAGATCATCTAACACCAATCGTTTACAACAAGATTGAATAGCAGCACTAGCAGCTTTTCTGTTATTTTCATCCATATCCCAAAAGAAAATCTTAATAGATTGTGGGGACATTTCAGACAGCTCTAATATTGTCTTACTTATTTCCACATACACATGTATCAACTTATTGTCTTTGACAACATCTTTCAACAACTCAACATTAGCAGCTTCACGCAAACTAAACAATCCGTCATCCAATGTACAACCAGGCTTAAGAAAGTAGAAATAATTGGTTTGTCCATTCTCATAACCAATTTAGGTCATGAGAGCATCCATTTCATCAAAGGATACCTCTTTTATTTCCACATAATCAACAAGGCATTCCTTTCCTCCTTGATATATTCTACCTGGAAAGTATTGAATGTACCATCATAATAGAACCTCATGCTAAAGGATCCTGGTTCATCCGCTGTATAAAAAATGTACAAAAACAATGTTACGATAAAGTTACCTAAAAGGGGAATAACTTAAACAATCTTAATAACATATGATTGTAATAGACTATAACCAAAAAACACTTACCATATCTCCGATTCGGCACTTTTCCTCAATTTCATGGTCATCAAAGAAAGGATATTCTCTAATTCGCCATAGAGTAAATCCAAGGTTGGTGTTTGTTATTTTCTTATTTAGATTATTTGATTTGATGATTGACATTGCATTAGAGTTTTTTCGGTAGGCTTCCAAAACAAGTTTGGGGATGAGCAATGAGTACCGCACTTAGTTATATTATACATTATGGCGGGAAAATTGGACAAGACATCTGCTATAGTACATCAAGGTAATAAGGCGATTGTACCCTCAACGGAAAAGGATAACAAGATTTTATGGAGTATATGAGACGTTGACCTCGTTAATGGTCAAGCAACGAAGTTTGACATATAAACCCCATGTTTTGGACCTCCAGCGATGAAAACGCTCAAGTTTGTCCCATCGTGATGCGCAAGAACAAGTTTAGGGACCAACGGTGTATTTTAGTTTTATTTGTATTATATAAAACTTGATGCAAAATATATGAATGAATTGTGTTTTAAATGTATTTCATTGGTATAATTTTTATAAAATATTATATAATACAAACAAAAATATTTATGGTCAAAGTTTAATTCAAAAAGTTAAAACGGACTTAAATTATGAGATAGAGGGAGTAGTTATTATTTTCATAGAAAAACAAATTTCCTTTTCAAGAAAAATTGGTTTATTTTAGTTGAAGAGTTTCAAAGTTGTGTTGTTGGTTTTGGTAGGTATTTTTATAATTTAATAATAACTTTTTGAGGTCGTTCCTTTATGAAAGAGAGAATATTAGATCCATTTTTTGTGTGTACATATTGTATCAAAGTTCTTAATATATAAGGGAGAATTTCATGTATAACCAAGAAAATTTTAAAAATTACATATTTTCTTAAAACACAAGTTTTTAATGCATGATTTACAGTGCTATTAAAACATGTTTTGAGAAAATATGTAATTATTGAAGTTTGGATGGAGATGTATGTAAATGTCTCAATATTTAAAGTATTAATTACATTTTTAAAAAGTGCGGGAAAAAAGTTATATAATTTTTTTTAGAAGTAGAAAATTATATTAGAAAATGGAAGAAGATAAACTGTTTATCCAGAGAAATTACAACAAATACAAGTTTGCACTCGAACTTAAGAAACTAATATTAAACTTCCGCATACGAAATGCTCCGCGCTAATCTAAAAAAAAAAAAAAAAAAAACCCTACTATAACAATGGTTCGAGTTAAAACCAAAAGACAAAAAAAAAAGTTCTCTAACCGATGAAAAAAAAGATCGCAACCAATTTTTACCTTCCACTACAAACTACAAACCCCGGTATACACAAACCATAGAACGTTAGAAGATCATCTATCTTGATAAAACCAATCCGCAAAAACTACCATTAAACTTTATTTTATTTGTAGATGATATAAGAGCACAAGGTATGGGGTGTCATTGGTGTGCCAAATGCATGTCATTCGTAAGCCAACCATACCGGAGCATCGTGCCATTCGTGAGCCAACGTTTTAGCCATCGATGACTCAAGTCATTTGCATTCTTGTGTGTTTTTTTTCTTTTGTTTTTTTTTGTGTATTGTGAGTGAATGGGTATTTTTAGTGTGGTATTTGTGGGACCCAATAACATATTAGTGGTGTGTTATGAGACTATCTTTATCGGTGGAAATTGGCAACCGGTTGGTGGGGTTAAGTTGTACCTTTTATTAGTATTAAACAAACAATACACAAAGTGTCATTCGATCCGGTCGTTCCACAACCAAGGTTGCCAATCTATTTCTAGCCACATGTCACATTTCCAATGGATATCTAATATTTATTTTTTCTAAAACTTTTTTTATTTGTACCATTATTATTATTACTTTGTATATTTAATATGTTAGGTTGGGTTGTTGATAAATGGTAAAAAAATATAGATTGGTTGTATGTATTGGTTGTGTAGGTGGAGGAAAAAGAAATTAATATTTTATTAAGAGATTGGGTTGTGATGGGTTGTTGATAAAGATAGTCTGGGGGAGGGGTGTTTAAGTGATTGGTGTGTTATTGGGAGGTGTATGATGTGGCGCTGAGGTGGCATACCAATAACGTGTTATTGGTATCTACCTCACCTTGTGCTCTAAGAATAGAATGTTAGTTTATTAGATAATCTTTTCATTAAATATATATATATATATATATATATATATATATATATATATATATATATATATATATATATATATATATATATATATATATATATCTTTTTCTAACTTCACTCCGATTCATCTTCATCAGAAGTATCAGATATATCTAACTCCATAAGAGCATGCACAACAATAACATAATACGTACCCGCGTCAGTATGCGCACATCTCTTTAACATTTAACATTAACATCCCCAAAAAACACCCACAACAATAACATCCCAATAACATCAATAACATTTCATATTTTCAATTTCAACCCCTAAACTAAAACAAACACTTCATTTATTAAAATAAAACAAACACTTCATTAAAATTGAAAACATTTTACAATACGAGATTAAAGAAAAAAAAAATTACAACGAAATAAAAACACCACTGCAAATAAAAGCGTTACAACAAATTAAAGGAAATGGCGAGAATACGATCTACTAAGTTTCAAGTTATATTTTTGATGATTCGATCTTTTTTCGTCATTGATCCATCCACCGACCATTGGATCTTGCCCTTCATTAGGCGTCATCAAAAACTTTATCTCTTCCAACCTTGTTATTGTGAGATCTTTTTTCTGTGGGCGAATTGGCGGTTTTCACGCTTCAAGCGATACTTCGTTTGCCATAGTTTGGTGAAATAAGTTGTCGAGCTCGTTCCTCCGGTGCTTGCTCCCCGATACTTGTTGTAGTCTCGGATCTTGCTTTCTTTAAGCGTTTCTTTCCCATGGGGCGTGGTTGTTCATCATTACCAAACAAAGCTTCGTTTGTTTGGCTTGGCACATCGTAGGTTAAATCAACCGGTTCGCGTGTCCCCATTTCTTATAATGACGCAAAACCTCCCAAGCGTCATCGAGACCAAACATTGCTCCTTTGTTTTCCTCCGCGATACCATTGCTTTGCCCGTTTCATCACATCCACCTCACTTTCCCGCTTCGTTGATCCCGATTTAGCGTATGTAACAAGCGTTGAACTTTGTGCGTATGCCGTTCAACGTTTTCTATTTGCTTGACATCATGTCCTTGGTGCGCCGTTGAAAGTTGTTTTTATTGAACTCATTTAATTCCGATACCAAAGCGTATTATCTCGTTGGCACTTTCCAACTTTCGGATCCTCCAAATGGCTATGTAACACCTTGCAATTAATGCTTCCTCTGAAGTCCAACGCGCATACGACAACCTCCTCTTCATCAGAATCAATTGGTTCGGGCTCGGGGTCTTTGGATTTTTTGATTTTCGCTTAATACGACCTTTTCCTTTTTTTGGAGGAGACGCGGGTGTGTCAGCAACATCATGTGTTTCAGTTTGTGATTGTTGTTGACGGTGTGAATTGTAGATTTTGAAACTTGGAGGTTAATTGGGTATTTTGTTGGTTTTTTGTTGCCAATACAGAAATGTTTGATGTTGTTGATACATTTCTTGGCTCGAGAAGCCTAGTGGGTTGGGATTTGAAGACGAACCGCGTTAGGGTTAGATGATGAACCGGGTTTGAGGATTCCACCCACCGAAGAAGATTGAAGAAAGTATCATCGTTGCCTCCCGACATTGTTTTTTTTGCAGTTAATTGAAATTGAAATCTTGAGAGTATTGAGAGGATTTAGTAGTGGAAGTGTGAAATAAATGGTGTTTTAATTGGGTATTTATAGTGGTAAAAAAAGGTTTTTGAATTTTTTTTTAATAAAAGTAGCGTTTAGGGTGTTTTTGAATTTTTTAAAACATAACGGCTAGTAGCCGTTACAAGGACTAGTTTTAAAAAAATTTTGATTTTTTTTTTCGATTTTTTTTTACTACGCTATAACGCGCGTTAAGGGGTTAACGGGGAGGGACCAACGGCGTTAAAGAACCTAGCCTCCAAGGGTGTAACGCCGATAACGGCGTTATTTGACCTCTAACGGGCGTTACCCCGTTATGATTGAACATGCTCTAATATAAAGTTTGCGTGACATAAGATAAAATGACGTCGAGGACTCTCTTGAAGATTATCCTCAAAAGAGTCATAATCTTCTTGAAGATTTTTTCCACATGTGATATATAAATTGATAGCATGGAGTAGTATTTAGTTTTTAAAAACCCATATGTGATATGTTGGTCGTTATTGACGTGTAAGATATGTGTTAGTGACTCGTGCTTTTCTTGTCATGAAAGGGAATGGTTAATGCCTTAATGAAGTAGCTTAAAGGGATTACTACAATTTAACGCACCATATAAATTTAAAACTACATAAAATGAAAAAACAGTCAAAGTGAAAAAGTGAAAAAGTGAAATGGTCAAATGAAAGAGAGAGAGACATATGTAAATGCATATTTAATACTCTCTTATCACAACTCACTCAAAAACACATACAAAATGCTCTCCTCTTCCACACATCTCATCAACCACCATCCTCATCACCACAAAACCCCTCCACCACCAGACCACTACACCACCGCACCGCTCTATCATCGCATATCGTTAATTGTTGCCGTTAGGACCACGCCTGCTGTAGGCGAGCGATGCCTAGTAAATTTAAAAAGAAACGCGCAAATGCAAAGCGTGTGTTAATTAATGATCACATAGCACATACCTTACTAGTGGTGCTAGACTAAAATAGAAGTGACTTTTATGAATAACTCTTCGGCTTTAAGAGCACAAGCTACAAAGGTAAGTTATAGGGAGTTTTTATAGCAAAAAATATGACATTTTTTTGCTACTATAACTTAAAATCCTAATTTAATTTTAAGACATTCATCCTCTTCATTTAAGTTATAAGACACCATTTGACCCTCATTTTAAAATTTCATTAATAGAATAAAAGACATAAAAAATAAACAAATAAAAACATAAAAATAAAAGTACTTGAACTAAACTAGTTTTGGTGACGACATTTGCTTGAATTTCACGTTTGACCTCCTCAATAATAGTCGCGTCTATCGGATTCATCCCCTCGCTGCTTGTTGCAAGCATCTTCATGCCCTCGTTTTTTGTTTGAGCGTTGATTAATTGCACCCTCACCTAAACCTCGTTTCTTATTTCTTCCATCTTCGCCTCACGGTCTAAAGCGAGCATTTCTTGTGAAGAAGAAGTGGTCCGATGAGTTTGAAGATCGTTGACTCTTTTACTTTCGTTATTTACCGAGTGGACGCGGCAGAGCATCATCTCGAAATAGCTTGGGTTCTTATCCGGTTGGCCGTCCTCTGGTTCTTCTTACATATGTCAGATCGGGATTCAACTATCTACGTTTCTCTTTCAAAAAAAACCAAGCTTTTATGAAAGGAATTTCATAATATAAGTCTTCAACATGCGTCTTCAAATCTTCGTAATTTTCACATTAAACCTCGTTGTTTGGTTGACAATCGCGTTATACTTTTTGACTTCTCGGTTACCTGGTTACCTGGTCATTGTATTTCGCAAGAACTTTGTTCCAAAACATATTTCGGTTTAGTCGGTGCCCGTGATCGGATCATCGGATACATGTAACCAACATTCGGCTAAAACTAACTCTTCTTTTTGTCTCCATGGCGTACACGTTATTTCGGTTTTCTTTTTCTCTAATGGCAAGTTTTTTTCCATTCGCTACGTTTCTTGGGTGATGACGGCCCATCGGTTTCAGATTGTTGGGTTTGTGGGGATTGTTGTTGGGTTGTTTGTTATTGTTGTTGGGAAAATTAGGGTTAGTGTAATTGTTAGGTTTTTAGGTTTTGTCGTTGGGAAACTTGGGTTTGTTTGAGTTCAAGCCGACGAAATTAGTAATATTATCCGCGAACATATTGTTGAACTTGAAATTGGGCGAATAGTTGAAGTTGCCGGGGTGTACCAAATGGGTTAGTTAGACAAAAGTCCAATATAGATCTTAAATTTACCATAGATCCAATGAACCAATAATAGCCATTCATTTAAAAAAAATAAACTTTCACCCCTTATTTTAAAAATTAAATATCTCGCAAACCGTTAATTGTTACGCGATAAAAATCATACCATCGCGACGAGAATTAAATTATCTTTCTATAGATATGCACTACTCTATATTTTTAACGATTTTTATTTTTAAATTTGTCGAAAAATCATATATGATTTGTGAAAATCATATATGATTCGATTTTTACAAATCATATATGATTTTTGAAAGTCATATATGATTCGATTTTTAAAAATCATATATGATTTTTCTGGGCGGAATTTTTGAAAAAAAAATTGTCGAAAATATAGAAAAGTGCATATTAATAGAAAGATGAATTTAATTCTCGTCACGATAGTGTATTTTTTATAGTTTGAAGACTTACCGTTTGCAAGATATGTTGTTTTAAAAAAATGTGATAAATAATTTTTTATTAACTTTGATTAAAAAGGATGGCTAAGATTAGTTTATTAGATATATATAGTAAATATTAGATATATATTGATCTCAACTCATGTTAGTTATTATGCACATGCAATAGTCTTATTTCTTATAGAAAATACATAAAAGAGAAAGAAAAAAAAAAGTACGAAGATAGTATCGAATCTTATCGACCAGTATTCATCAATTAAAAACTACTATCTCCGTCCTAAAATTATTGTCCATGTTTGACTTTTTAATTCTTTCCTTTTCAACTTTGACCATAAATATTTGTGTTTGTGTTATATAATACCTAATATTAATTTATATTTATGAAAATACATTTAAAATGCAATCCATTCATATATTTTGCATCAAATATTACCTAACACAAACAAAAATACTTAAGGTCAAAGTTGAGAAAGATTGACTGAAAAAGTCAAACGTGGAAAATAATTTTGGGACGGAGGGAGTAGTAAACATGATTAGGGGGAAAAAATATTGATTAGAGTTAATTACATAAATGGTCCCTGTGGTTTGTCGTGTTTTACGGATTTAGTCCATATACTTTTTTTTTGCGGATCTCGTCCTTATGGTATTGACCCGTTGCGGGTTTGGTCATTTGACCAACTTTTACATTAGTTTAGTCAAGTATGATTAAAATGACACTTATACCCTCGTTTGTCTTAGCATATGGTCCACGTGATTTGTCTCATTATAATGATTTAGTCCCTAATTTTTTTTTTTTAACATTAGTAGTAAATTTTTAATTCATTTTTTTTGTAAATTTTTATTTTTATTTCTTATCACATATTTAGTCAAAATTTTCTTAAATAATAAAAAGTTTTTTTTTTTTTTTAATTTCTTTTATTTTTTATTTTTAAAACCTATGTCAAACCTTTAAAACTTTAAAAATCTAATAACACAATATTTTCTTAAATTTTAATTAAAATTTAATATTTTAATTTGTTTTTTAATTTTTTAACAAATTAAAAATTTTATAATTTTGAACTAAAAATCTCGTAAAAATTTTTATAATTTTTAAAAAATTTTTTTTTAACGGATTATGTCAAAACTTTTAAAGAAATGATGTCAACTTTTTTTGTCAAAAAAATTATATAAAAAAAATCTCGTAAAAATTTTTACGAGATTTTTTTTACAAAAATTTTTTGACAAAAAAAGTTGACATCATTCCTTTAAAAGTTTTGACATAATCCGTTAAAAAATTACAAAAAAAAAGTTTACGAGATTTTTTTTGTAAAATTTTTTTGACAAAAAAAGTTGACATCATTTCTGTAAAAGTTTTGACATAATCCGTTAAAAAATTATAAATTTTTTTTTATGAGACTTTTTTATAAAAAAATTTTGACAAAAAAAGTTGACATCATTTCTATCCGTTAAAAAATTATAAAAAAAAAATATAATTTTTTACGAGATTTTTAGTTCAAAATTATAAAATTTTTAATCCGTTAAAAATTATAAAAAAAAAATTAAAATACTAAATTAAAAAAAAAATTGTTAAATCATTAGATTTTTAATTTGTTAAAAAAAATTGCTTAAAAAATATAGTTTTTAATGTGTTGACATAACTATTTAAAAAAATTAAAGGTTTTTAAAGTTTTAAAGGTTTTGACATAGGTTTTTAAAATTTAAGAAAATATTGTGTTATTAGATTTTTAAAGTTTTAAAAATTTTAAAGGTTTGACATAGGTTTTTTAAAAAAATAAAAATAAATAAACTTTTTATTATTTAAGAAAATTTTGACTAAATATGTGATAAGAAATAAAAATAAAAATTTACAAAAAAAAAATGAATTAAAAATTTAATACTAATGAAAAAAAAAAAAAAAACTGAGACTAAATTTATCTGACAAACCACGCGACTAAGACAAACGAGGGTATAAGTGTCATTTTAATTATCTTTGACGGTCAAACTAACAGAAAAGTTGGTCAAGGGACCAAACCCGCAACGAGTCAACACCATAGGGACGAGATCCGCAAAAAAAAAGTATATGGACTAAATCCGTAAAACCCGACAAACAACAGAGACCATTTATGTAATTAACTCTGTTGATTTTTAATGTTCTAGGGTTAGGTACGTGTTGAATGGCTCTAATTAAAAGTCTTGGAAGATTCTTAAAACTCACACATCAACAAGTTCGACATACCTTCCGCAATGTGAACACGTTAACTTCTATTATGCAAATAGTGTTTTTAGTTTCTGGACATTCAATGATTGTGAACTAATATAAATGTCGTGTTAAAAAAGCATGAGAGCAAGATACAATGGTTTTCCTTTTCAAGTTGATCTATATAATCTTTACTACATTATAAAGCATTTGGGTCATTCTTAAAAAAGGAAGACTTAAAAAATTAAGATTCAACACTTGCTAATAATGGCAAATACTAATAAGTACATCTATAATAGCATTTGTTGCAACACTTTAAAGCACTTTTTTTAGATATGTTTTTTAAAAAAATACAGTAATAAAAAGTACAAAGTAATCTATACTACTTATGATAGAGGAATGAATCTCTCTTCTCATGGTCTTAAAATTAAGACTTACAACATACAAAGCCTATTGTACAATACACAATGCACTATTAATGATTTTTTCTCATCAATCTTAATTTTAAAACTTACAAGTCTTAAAGCTTAATGTACAAAATACAAAGCAATATTAATATGGTCAAGATATTTAACATAGTCAATTAATTAACGGTCATAAATACAATTAATAGTTATTAAAACACCTCTTACACAAGAAATACAAATTATCAAGCATATTGTACAACCAACTTAAACACAATTTCTGCATTAAATGTCACTAATACAAATAACAAAGCACATTATACAAATATTCAAGCCGAGCAGACGGCGGACCAAATAAGCCACCGAGCACGGTCCAACGCGAGTCGAGGCAGACGCGGCCAAATGGGATCGAGCCCAACGCACCGGCAGACTCGAGCAGGAATGGGCGCAGGTTAAACAAAATTCTTGATATCCGTAAATTTATTGTCAAAAAAACATAATAAACTAAAATACATGATTCACCGGAACTTTTCTTGAGGTACCCACCACGCAAAGCGGTACCTTAGTGTTAATATAAGACCTGTTTGGTAGGGTTTTTATGAGAGCTATTAGTTTTTTGTTACAAAAAAGAGCATCGTTTGAATACATCAACTTCAAGTTTTTATTTCAAACAAATAAGTCCTAAATGAATGTTGATTCATAAAGATTTTTAAACATTTTTGAGCTGTTAAAACTTTAAATTACTGATATACTTTTCAAACATTTGTTTACAATTATAGATATGTCTTTTTATGTCATTTTACATATTATAATTACATTTTACAGCTAACTTACTAAACACTTTTATTGAAAAAAAGATACAACATGTAACTCATGTTAACAGTTTTGCAGTTTGTAGTTTACAGTTTACAGCTAGTTTTGTCAAACATACCAATAATGTCATGAGTTGTTATTGATATCCTCTAACTTTTTAACAGATCTTTTTATTGTTATTGCTACCCTCTAACTTTTCAACGATATTTTTACTCTTCTATTGAAAAGAAAAAATAGTTTTTATTGTTTTTTATTTCGTACATTTTGTCTTTTAATACTTTTAGCTTATCTAACTATATAACTTCATCCTTGATAATACTCTTCTGAACAACTTTATCAGATTTGTATATTTTTGTTTTACTTTTCGCCTTCTTTTTTCCCTTTGGGGAGGGAGTGGAACCCTACTACCCTAATACCTTGAGGGTGCCACATCACCTCTATCCAATAAAAACCTTCCAACTCAAAACTACCCCAATACTACCCTAACACTACCCTAATTAGTGGGGGTGGTACCCTAGTACCCGGATTCATTTTTTTTTTTTTTTTTTTTTTTAAATACATAAAATCACATACAATATTTAAAATAAAAACATACCATTTCATTAAAAATAAAACATTACATAATACTTAAAAAAACTACAACTTAAAAATTGAAACTACAACTTAAAAAAAAAAAAAACATTACATAAGTTGGAATTAAAATAACTTGAAACTACAATTTAAAAATTGCAAGCCCAGTGTTTGTCCGAAGTTCACGTTTCGGGTAAGAACTAATTCCAACATAGCGGGATCGCGAATGTGATCATCTGACTCCAAAAACTTCAACTCCCGTTGTCTATTCTTGAACTTAGCCTCGAGTTGTGTAGCCAACAATTGTTTCGCCATATCACGCGTTTTCTTCCAAATATTGTGTCTTCTTTTGTATGTAGCGTTGATTTCATCCAGCACGCTTGAGATAGACGAGGAGGATGCGGACTTGCTTCTTTTCATTTTTCTTGATTCAACTGGAGGGTGGGGCTTCATTCATGTCGGGAATGGTGTTGCTTGCCGCGTCATACTCCCCGACCTCCTTTTTGAAGAATTGCTTGCAAGACCTGCGGCAATATCTTGAAACATTCTTGCTCCAACCATTTGTCGCTGACCTCGACAATCTCCCACGCCTCGTATGAGTAAATTGTTTTTCTTCTGTATAGAAATCCATTTCGACTTGCCTCACCAGCGTCCAAGTCGTTGCACTAGCCTTATGACGTGTCTACATTATATACAAAATAATGTAATTGTAAATAAAAAGTACATATTACGTAAAATAAAAAAGTATAGCTAAAAACAAAATAATGTAATTGTAAATAATAAAGTATAGATTATGTAATTGTACCGCTTGGAGGTAGTAGCCGTTGAAAATACCCATGGCCGTGTTCATTGATCTCCACTTGGTATTCAACGCATGAAATGTTCGTGAACTCGAACCCAAAGTTGCCTCGTAATGCTCATGAATCCGTTTCCAAAAACCGTCGGACTTTTGTTCATTACCGACAACACCACATTCGGAGATTTGAACTCATGCTTTCGCCAAAGCCTCCTCTTGTGCCGGCGTCCAAACTTGGGGCCTCCTCCCCGTGAAAGCTTTTTCTTCCTCTCGGATCGACTTCTTGAACTTCCTCATCTTCGTCTTCTTCGTTTGTTAGTGGTTGTGTTTCGCGTCTCTACGTCTTGACTAAGGTTTTCGAACGAAAACTCGCTTGTAGCGATGATGTTGTAGTGTTGTGGATTCAATTGAGGAGGACCCATATTATATTGGAAAAATTGTGGAGATTGGGGTTGTGGAACATAAATTTGATTCGGGGATGGTTGAGAATAAAATTGGCTAAATCCTAACGGAGTTTGTTTTGGTTGATTCGGGGATGGTTGAGACCGACCTTGATGCGAGGTGAAAGGTTTTTTACCACTCATTGGATCCATAGTTTGGTGTTTTTGAAAGATTAGTGTGTGTTGTAATTTGTGTTGTGTGTTTTTATATTCAAAAATGAGGTGCAAGTTTATGGTTTAAATAGGAGTGAAATTTTTTTTTTGGGCAGAAATAGCCGTTTAATAACGGCATAAACTTTTGCAACGTATACTTTTGCAACGTTAACATTCGGCTTCCCAACTCGAAATTAATACCCGCCCCCTAACCCGACGTCCACGGAATGGTGTAGCCCAGCGGGTTCACGAGCTCGCATGCCAACCCGACGTCCACTCCGTCCTACCTTATAGTCGAATCCAAATACTTATTATAAACTTTTTGTCTTATCAAACTATATACTTTTTCAAAACAACACATTCTATACATTTTGTCTTTTAGTAAAGAGGAGGGGTATTATAATCATTTTGGGGTATGACCGTATGAATAACCTCACCCGTAAGGCTTTGAGCAATGGTCTGTTGGGTATACTCGTTCGACCGAGTAAATGGTCGGTCATAACTATTGTGGGAGCAAGGTTGGCTTCGGTTGGGGAGGGAAGAAAAGGCGAACTAGTTCGTTGCCTCGACCGAGTTTAAGAACTCACAAAATCAAAAAGTGTTGGACCGTTTGGGATAAAAAAACAACTTTACCTTTACAACCTTATAAATATCAACCTCAAACACACTTTTAAACACACAATTTCAAATAACATTTTTTTATCAGCACAAAATTATTATGGCTTTTCGCCTCCCTCATTCCGTCCAAGTAATGCAAATGTACGTTAAAAAACAGCGTGATAAAGACGATGCGGCTCGAGAAAACGCTATTATCGACGTTATCAAGCAGTTTGATCTCGAAGAAATACAAATGCACGTTATGTATATACTTTTGAGCAATATAATGATACTTTTTTTTTTGGAAAAAGTATATAGTTTGACAAGAAATACAAATAGACTGGTATTGATATAATGAAATGTACGTTACGTATTTGTTTTATTACTATTGTATAACTGTACAAGTAGACTGGTATTGATATAATGTAGGGGTGGCAATCGAGTCGTGTTTGTGTTAACCTATTCGAGTTCGCGTGTTGGCGGGTTAGTATAGCCTTTACCCAAATACGACCCATTTATTAATCGTGTCAAGAAACTCAACCCTAACCCAGACCTGCATAACACGTGTAACCCATTTGTGACCCGTTTAACCCATTTAAATAAATAGGTTAAGCAGTGAATAAAGCTGGTGGTTTGTCGATTTAACTAGTTTAAATGCAAAAAATGATATAAATATCTAAAATACGATAAGAATAACATACAAATAACTATGTGACAATTTTATGAATTATAAGCGTCAATTTTAATGATATCTAAGGTATAAAATTATAACTCACTCATGCTAAGTAAATAACAAAATACATTTAATCCACATCCAACATAAAAACCAACATATATATTTTATTTTTAAGATCTTATATACTTAAACGGGTTCACTGGTTGACCTGTTTAATACTTACTCAACCCAAACACGACCCGTTTATTAAACGGGTTAGACGGGTTGACCCGTTTTTGACCCAAACCTGTTTAACTTCGTTAATGGCCGTTTATCGCTAAGTGTCGGAATCCACCCTAATATAATGAAATGTCAATTGTCTAGGACAAGATCATAAAATAGTGGACCATTGTTGTAGGTAAAGCTAAGGCTGGTTCCATCAATCCCCTTACTTTTCACTGTCACGTCAGCTTTCTCTCTCCAAATGACCTTTGGCGATTAGCCGTAAGGATAGTTTTTTTTTTTGTTTTTGTTTTTTTGTTTTTGTTTTTTTGTTTTTTTGATATGCAATGGTAGGAAAATTTGGAAGTTTGTGGTGTGTTTCACTCGATCGAGCAGAAGACCCAAATGGTGTGGATGTTGGGCGATTGATTACCTCCACAATAGGAGGATCGATTGGTGATCGATCACCTTTGTCGATCGGGACACTCTATTGGAGGCAGCCTAATTATTTATATACATTTTATTACTACGTCTTTATGTCTATCTATTAAATGTATAAAAGTTGCCCCGGGACGTCTTTATGAAGTTATGATAATGTAACAAATAGAAATGATGTTAGAAACTAATTATCTAATTAAATGTGTGCTTTGTTAAGACACTACCTTAACATCAACCTTGATAAGACCTCATATCATTTATATGAAAATGACAGAAAATGATATTACAATTTATGAAAACATAATTATTGTCTTCTCGACAAATAATGAATCACCATCGGAAGAGAAGCATCATGAGTCTCGAATCATTGAATTACCAAGCTAGCGATTGGACAACTAAATGTTCTTCCGTTTTTGGTTAAGTTCTTTTATTGACGTAACTTCTCATTTTGTTTTGCTTCATGTTCCCGTAAGCAAGCAATCGTGAAGAATCAAATTTCTGTAAATGGATCGAGGCGTTCTAAGTTTGTTTTGTGCAATTTGTTGGTAGTTTATGACATTCGCGTCAAATAGGTTGATGGTTACGAGCCATTTAACCTGATTTTCTAGTTTTATGTTGCGTTCTGAGTTTTGGTCAGATTCATCTTTAGTCCATGTTTATTGAAGCCTTGATGATGTTTTAATTCATTCTTTTGGCCATAATGGATCTTTATAGATTACTTAATATGTCTATCTCTCATTTATTTATCAACATTTATTTGTATTACTTGAGTTTAAAGAAAACATAATCATATTAAAATATTTGTCTCTATAAAAAGTATTTGCATCTACAAGTTAAAGACAACCTTCAATTGCACCTTAATTTACCTTTTACCAAAGTTAATGACTGCTAGACAAATTGTCATTATTTGATATATTTATTTTATTTTTCTATTTGGTGTAATATTATTATTCAAAAAAACTCAAATATTTTTTTACTTAACCACGTGATCCATGGTTCAAAATTAATAAAAGGAGATTTGTTTGACCTTCTTGAAAAACACATTTTTTTGTTTTGTCAATGCTACTAAACAAACAACTTGAATATATAAAAACACAATTTGACCAAAAAGGGGGTCACGCGTTTTGAAGATTAATCAATAATCAAAATTAATTAACTAGTACTATATAAACTGTTTAGATATAAAATAACCAAAAAGGACTATAAGCACCAATTATTTAAAGGGAAAATGACAAAAATATTCATTTTCACAAACACACTTCACAAAATACCGATTTTTTAAAAATCTAGCAAACTTTGCAATTTTTTAAAAATTGTTTTGTTGATTGCTTCCCGTAGTTGATAATTACCAATAACTTTCACCAGACTCAACAATACACAACGTAACAATTTTACTACTTTTAACAACAAATCCATAAATTCATTAACTTCCAAGTCATCACATACCTCAACAATATCATTATCAGAATTGTAAGTTACCATAAAACCACTATTAACATCGATTTCTAGCCTCTCGTATGAATATGATGACAATAATGGTAAAATTTGTGTACGTTTTACACAATTTAACGGCATATACTCCAACACACCATCCACTCTTTCCCATGCACCTCCTTTACAAACAGTACTTTTACGGTTTGCTTGACGGGTTTCATGACAAAATTGAGTTTTTTTAGTGAAAAGAGCTAAGTTTTTTAGTGAAATGAGTCAAAATCAGCAGCAAATACACGTTTTGGGTGAAATCTCAAGAAGATAGAGAAAATCTCGCAAGCCTTATCCGAATATTTGCGTTTTTTAAGAAAAATCGCAAGGTTTGCGATATTTTAAAAAAATATCACAAACTTTGCGAGATTTCTTTACAAAAAATCGCAAACTTTGCTAGATTTCTTTAAAAAATCGCAAAGTTTGCGAGTTTTATGGGTATTTCTGATTTTTTTGAAAAAAAATTGGTATTTTGTGAAGTGTGTTTGTGAAAATTGATATTTTTGTCATTTTCCCTTATTTAAATGCATAAAATTAGTATCAAAGCATTAAAAACTAAAGGTGAAAATGAACCAAACCGCTCTAAAAAGCTCAAAATCAAATAGGTAAAAAGATCGAAAGAGTCGAGCCTAAACGAGCTCGAGCTTAAGTTGCAGCTCATTTATTAATCAGGCTCGAGCCCGAGCTTTACATACAAAGCTCGATTGGGCTCGCGAGCCTATACTGGCCTAAACGACACTAAGATATAAGTAGTAAACATGTACAAAATGTTATGCATTTGTATAGCTTATTAACGAGTTCAGCCAACCTCGAGCCCAGTCCAAGCGTGCATAACATACCATGAGCCGAGCTCTTTGAGTTTAAAAAAATGAGGCTCGTAACGAGCCGAGCTCGAGCTTTATAAAACTTTAACTAGCCGAGCTCGAGCCCTAGCGAGATCGGGCTCGGCTCGTCTCATTTCCACTCCTATTAACAACCGGATTCTTGAGACATAAACATCATGGGTTTGAACTCTTTTACCATCCTTAATTACTTCATGGTTGTACACTTGTTCATAACTAGAAACTACATAATCATTCAATCTAAAACATCCATCATCCTTGCATTATATTTCTCCATAGTAGAAAAATGACCAGAAAATGATCAAACTCGTGACTATAAACTACCAAGCATTATAACATGTACAGTACAGTATTAAATAAAAACTCTTCAATGGGTATCCAAATCAATGGGTTCGTATCACTTGTAAATTTCAGCCTGCTTGCACACGCCTCAAATGTTGTCTTGCTCGCTTCTTGTGTTCAGAGAGAGGTGGACGTCGGTTTTGATCCTGCACACGTACATGAAACACAAGGTTTGTTTAGTTGTATCCAAAGATGTAAAATGATCGGGGCGAGCAGGTTGGGTTGATATGCAATGTTGGGTTAAGTCAAAACCATTATTTTTGGTACTGTTCAAGTTGGATTGACCCATAACCTTTTTATCTAAACAAATTTGGTTTACTTGGTTGACCCATAAAAGAACACAAATAATCCAAATCAACTCATTCATAAGTAAAAAGGATCCAAAATGTCGGCTTTGGTTGTATCAAAATTAGCAGGATATTGCAGTGGAATGGAAATATAACCAAAAAAAATATGGTCTAGAACAAGAACATACCCCAATTTCTGTTTCGAACTTGCAATTATTGCATCTTATTTTTGGTGCCCCGTAGGGGTACATAAGCAGCACATCGCAACTACCACATGCGACTCGCCCTACTTCATGTTCTGCATAAAGTTATTTAGTGTCAAGAACCAAAAAAAAAAAAAAAAAAAAGCAGATCCTTATAT
Organism: Chrysanthemum makinoi; assembly: GCA_910596185.1. Classification (NCBI taxonomy): domain Eukaryota; kingdom Viridiplantae; phylum Streptophyta; class Magnoliopsida; order Asterales; family Asteraceae; genus Chrysanthemum; species Chrysanthemum makinoi. Next base: position 17,156,304 of record OU343223.1, read on the forward strand.
TATATAAAATGATCAATATAAAAGAAAAAATAAGTTGATACTTATGTGCATGTAGAAAGAGCATAATGGACCTTCGAGGACATAATTCTCTTCCAAACAACAAGCACACTCAACATATCGAGCACCTCTTGGATAACTAAGTAATAGGCGGCACGAACCACACACCATTTGTCCCATTTCTGTAAAATATAGCCATAAACTGTAAAACATTGTCAAGAATCCACAAATCCTTTCAAATAAGTTTTTCCTTTTCAACTTTGTAAGCAGTACTTGTCATTTTGTAAGTTTTATAAAGTTAACTACCTCATATTTTATTGAAGTAATTAAATACATCATATTTGACAACCAAAAAGCCAAATGCCGAAATGTAGGTGCATAACACTCACCAGGATTATCTAACGACCTTTGTCGTTTTGGCATTGGTATTTGTGGTTCAATCGGAGTAATAGACCGCTCTATCGACCTTGGTCTTTTTGACATCGCTACTTGTGGTTCAATTGGAGTAATAGACTGCTGCCTTGAAGGTGGCTGAGGAATTTCTTTAACAGCTTTGACATTGTTTTGTTCAGAATCCATTCTTCCACCTTAACACATCCACATGTCAGATCTTATGATATAGCTTATTTATTAGAGAGAAAAAAAATGTAAAGTGATGGGAAAAAACTTGCCTGATTGAACTACAGGTGATGACACTCTTAAATGAGCTTGTGAGTCTTGCGGAGGAGTAGGTTCCCAACCTGGTGGAGGCCCTTCATCATCATGCATGTCTCGTTGGCCATCCTCCATCTTCGAGTCTGATATGCCAACAAGGTGGTCAAAAGTGAGAAAATAAGATTCAATTAGAATAAATTCAGAAGAATTATATAGCTGACCTGATGAGCATGTCTTTTGTAATTTTTGTTCAGGCTGACATTTGGAATCCCATCCGGGTGGAGGCCCGTCATCTTCTGAGTCTTGTTCTTCCACATTTGTATCTGAGTTGCCACATACCGCTATACTTATTAGGCTTATGTTTATCAGCAAATTACCATTCAAAAGCGGAACAAAAAGTAGCAACATAAGGTTCAAATCAAAATTGTATATCAATTACTAGGATAGGAACAAAATATTCACCAGATATAACTAGTTCTGGTGCTGGAATAGGACGTGACAGTGATTGTGGCGCAGGACCATCTTCATTCTGCACAGACAGCTTTACATCCCCCGTCTTTGTATCTGATATATTCATACTCGTTAGGACACAAGAATTACCTCAGTTGACATAAACCTCCTTCCGTTAAAATTATAAAATGATTGATGAAAAGAAACTAAATGACCTGATCGAGGATTTGAAGGGCATGCCTCTTGAACTTTAGGTTCGGACTCACACTTGGAATCCCACCCAGGAGGAGGTCCATCATCTTCCGAGTCTTGTTGTTCCACTTGTGTATCTGCTTTCCCACATATTAGTGATACATATTAGAGATGGTATGATGGAAGATCGGGCAAGCTCGTTAACAAGCCAGTAGGTTGACCCAAAACATCATTTGTCCATCTTTTTCCGTAGATAATTAGTGCAGAAGAGTACGTTTATAAAAACATAATATTTACAACGGGCTTTTGGCCTAGCCGTATCTGCATATCAAGTAAATATGTCGAAATTGCCATCTCTATTGCATATCAGGAAACTTATAAGGGTTGTGATTATTTACATTCATTTAAAACTAAACTGAAATAATGAGAAAAAGGTTCACCTGATGGAACTGGTTCTGGTGCTACATTTGGATCTGCAAGTGGTTGTGGTTGTGGTTGTGGTTGACTACCATCTTCATTTTGGGAATGTTCTATATCTTCAGTCTTTGTATCTGATATATGTACTTGTTAGAACTTAGGACACACGCCTTGTATCGTTTACATAACACTCTTATAGATATACAATCTATGTAAAAAAAGCTGAGATTAATGAAATAACAGAGTTCTGCAGTTACCTGATCGGGGAGTTGTTGGACTAGATCCGGGCTGACATTTGGAATCCCATCCGGGCGGAGGTCCTTCATCTTCCGAGTCTTGTTGATCCATTTTTATATCTGTGTTATCAGTAATTAGTTCTTGCATATCATGAAACTTATCAGGGTCACAAGTATGTAAATATTATCCGAGTAAAGATTTACCAGATGGAACTACTTCTGGCAGTGGACTAGGTTGTGCCTGTGATCGTGGTTCGGGCCTTTCTTCATTCTCGGCATCTTGTTGGACATCCATCATCTTTATATCTGATATATTTAGTTGTTAGGAAACAGGCTTGCAGCATGTTTAAATAATACTTTTTTCACCATAATAAAAGAGATTAGAACTCAAGATTGCATCTTCAAGAGAAAGTGCTAGTCATGTTGGGATCCTGTTTTTGAGTTCTCGCACCAATATGGGGTCCACTTTCAATATTTCCTAGCCTTTATCTATGATCTTTTAACTAGAATTGTGTATTTGCAATTCCAACAGCTTATAAGTTAACATTTTCACAAATTCCCAGAGTCACACCCAAAAGGCTGAAATTAATCAAATGAAAGAGTCATCGGACTGACCTGATTGAGGAGTTGTTGGACGTGCCAATTGTGATTCTGGCTCGGGCTGAGATTTAAAATCCCATCCAGGTGGAGGCCCTTCGTCTTCTGAGTCGTGTTGTTCCACTTGCATATCTGTTTCCTCACACATTAGTTCTTGCGTATCATAAAACTAGCAAAAGTTGATACATTTTAACATAGTCTAGTAGAAAAACTGATGAATAACTAGTAAAGGTTGATACGATAACAACAATAAACAATCACCTGATGCAACTAGTTCCGATAGTTGACTAGTATGAGCCTGTGACTGAGGTGGCAGGTGATTGTCATTCTGGGCATCTTTTTGTACATCATCCACCTCTATATGACCTGATGGAGGAGTTGATGGAAGCTCTAATTGTGATTTACGCTCGGACTGAGATTTGGAATCCCATCCGGGTGGAGGCCCTTCATCTTCCGAGTCTTGCTGATCCACTGTTATATCTGTGCTCTCACAAATTAGCTCATGCAAATCATGGCGTCTAAAAAAGGTTATAATTGTTTACATATTCTCATGCACAAAAAAGGAGTATAAGTTTCTACAATAATCACCTGATGAAACAAGGTCCCGTACTGAACTAGGATGTGCCTCTGATCCTGGTTGAGGACCCTCTTCATTCTGAGCATCTTGCCGCACATCCTCCATCTTTATGTCTGATGTGTTTACGCGTTAGGACACATGCGATACCACATGTTTACATGTCAAAATTTAATGCGTATAATGGCATATTAGTTTTACATGATATATGGCTGCGTAATTCACCTGAAGAAACTGCTGAGACAGCTGAAGGTTCTAACACCTGTTCCGTTTCTTCTTTCAGCTGATGCTTATTATCCCATCCGGGCGGAGGTCCGTCATCTTCCGCATCTTGTTCTTCCATGTCTAAATCTGAACTTCAATGATTAACCATTGTTATTAACCCCTCACATTTAATTACATACCGTCCCCAAAAAGAATACAGTATCCAAACCAAATACGAAAAATCCGCAGACCAACAAAAAAAAAAAACCGAAACTGTACTTACAGAACAGCTAAAACAATTTCCATAGCCGGAAATTAACTCCTAGGGCTGTAAACGAACCGAACGTTCAATGAACAGTTCATAAACCGTTCGTTTATAATCATTATTCATTAACTGAACGAACATGAACACAAGCCTTGTTCGTTCGTGAACGTCCAGTTATACGTTGGTTTATGTTCATTTATGTATATGTCCGATTATCGTATCACATTTAGTAAGTAAACAGGCATACTTAAGACGACAAATGAAGACGTGTGTTTGGCAAAAGTAGCTGTGAGCTGTGAGCAGTAGCTGTGGAGCTCACTGCACACCGCTTCTTAAAGAAGCATTGGAAAATTGAGCATTCCTAAAAAATAGGAAAGCTCACCGCTCCTTTGCCAAACGACTACTACAAATCAAAATGCTCATTGCTCACCGCTCATCGCTCCAAAAAGCTTCACACCGCTCTGTGCCAATGTTAATGTTTGGCGACACGTAGCAGTAAGAAGTAGCATTATTTGTTTAAAAAACGTGTTTGGTAACGTAGTTGTAGCTGTAATTATAAAATGTAAAATTACGAAAAAAGGCATATATAAATCTGTTATATACTTATGAATGTTATTTTCGAGGGTAAATTGGTAATATTAAAAATAAAATGCTAGCAGTATATTGGAATGCTTCTTTAGGAAGCATTAAGATTAGAAGCGGTTGAAACATTAAGACTGGAACGCTTGTCGCTTAACGCTCTTAAACGCTTCCAAAAAGGTGTTGCCATGTCCGTTCGTGCTGGTTCATTTGTCCGGTTTGACTTAAAATAACGAACACGAACAAACCTTGTTGTAGGCATTATTATATACACAAGTTACTCACGAGATGATCACTAACTTAAAGTATGTATAGAGAGTGTGAAATTGGACAAATAATTATTCATTGGGGGTATAAAATGTAAAGTTTAAAGTGTATCAACAATTTAAAACCCTAATTAGCTAATAAAATGGGGGAAAATGAAAAGAGAAGAGTAATTACTTGGAAGTGGTGGAGTAGGAGGTAACAGTGACGGCGGTGGAACCTCTGTTAACGGTTGATCTTCTTCAGTCACTGTGTTGTGGTTTTCCGGTGGAGCTCCGTCGTCGTGTTGTTGTTCAGTCATTGCTGATTGTGGTGGTTCAAGAGGGGGTTTAGTTTCCTAGCTTATTTTCTACTTGTTTATTTAAAACGGAATTCATTCATAATTTTGCATCAAATATTATATAAACACAAACAAAAATATTTAATGTCAAAGTAAAAAAAAAATAACTGAACAATTAATATGAGACGGAAAGAATATCAGTGTTTTCAAAACCAGATCAGTCATCGACCCGCCCGGGTCAAACCGGGTTTATGCCATACACATGTCTTTTTTTTAACTAAGCCATACACATGTCCAAACACTCGTTTTTCTGTTGTTAAAAACAGCAAACAACCCCTCATTTTTCTGCTGCATTATTATTAACTAATTTTTCTATAAAAATCCGCATACAAACCAACTATGATTCTGTTATAACCAAAGGTCTTGTGTCCTAATGGTATCAAATGTTGTGAGAAGCACCATAATTAAATGGTTGTGAGTTCAAGTCTTGCTTATGACACGTGAGATAGATTTGTGGTATAAATATTGTGAGATAGTTAAAATTGTCATTCTAAAAAAATTATATTTCTACCGTACAAAACATCATACAAACTAATCATGTTTTTGTTGTATAAAAACAATAAGTAAAAGGAAGAAAAAAATTATATTTCCTAACAGCCATGTTTCTTCTATCAACATATAATCCATAACAAAAGACAAAAATCCTAGGAGATTACAAGTTTATACAAAAAAACATAAACTTTAACACGACATATCAATATCTTGCTATTGTGACATTCAAGTGTTGTACGCATTTGTTTTGACCTGACCCTCTTGAACTGCTACCCAACCTGCAAGTTTGACCACCTTTATTGATGAATAGATAATCAACAATCCCTTACTTGTTGACAAGGTTTTTCTTCTTGGTGTATGTTACAGGAACGAAAACACCAACACCCTTACTGCTTCGTACTACCACACAGTAGTGATTAAAATTCCAGGTTTGAAACTAGCTTTAGAATCCATCGTACGCATATTGTTGAAAAGTAAGCAAACTCCTCTCATGGGGGGAAGGATGAGAGTAGAAAAAATCGACGAAAAAAACTGTATCATATAAAGGTTTAAGATCAGGCAAAGCTAAATTAACCTCCTGTAAGAAATGGCATTAGAACCATTAAAAGAAATTGCATTGATAAGTAACACAACATTACAAAATTTGCTAAGGTAACATAATTGACCTTAAACCAATCTTTTCAACTATTTCTTTAGGCATTTATCACTAAAGTACTAAGTCAATATTATACAACTGAATATATTATAACTGGATCAAAGTTGCCACCACCACAATCAAGAAATGATAGAAGTTTAGACGCTCAAATTTCATACAGTATGATACGGATACGTTCGCCCATACAATACTGTAGCAATATGCATTAGAGTTCCCGATACAGATGCTAAGTCCAAAAATAGTCTTTTAATTACGATCACAAGCTATTGCAGATGTGCTCTTTCAAAAAAACTCAGATTAGAGTTATCAAGCGCCTTTCTTCTTGCCGTCTTTCGCTTGTTTTATATCTTTCGTGAGCATCCTAGGTGCAATTGCCATGGACATGAGCTCTTGGAACAGCAGTTTACATGCGTATGGAATATGCACCTGCATATAAATAACATTTAGTTATATATGTTTCCACACAAGTTGGGTGGGGGTCGGGCATGTTAAGTAACGGAGACCTTCTGGCACTGGGTAGATCTAGTGGACTTGGAAGGTTAAAAAAGCATTTTTTTTTTTTTTAAGTGAAATACCCAGTTTGACCATCATAGACAAAATGAAAGAGAAATGACACGTCACCTGAACAATGTCGGTTTTGTTCTTGCAGCTTCTGCACTCGAAAGAGTTCTTTTTGAGATTAGCAATAGCAATCAACCCACAACGCTCACAGACATGAACTCTATACGCATCACTCTGGTCAAAGAGTCTCTCTTTAAGAAAATGGGCAGCACCATGAGCAATCATACAATCTCGTTCCATCTCCCCAAACCGAAGCCCACCGTCACGTGACCGTCCCTCAGCTGGCTGCCGCGTCAGAATCTGAACCGGACCACGTCCACGTGAATGGATCTTATCGTCCACCATATGCTTTAGCCTTTGGTAGTAAGTGGGTCCCAAGAAAATCATAGCAGGGAGGCGTCGTCCCGTATGACCATTGTACATGGTTTCAAACCCACGCATCTGGTAGCCACACTTGTGTAGCGCCCTACTGATATTATCCACCTGCAAAATCAACCGCCAATCAAAATAAGATGTTTGAAAGTGATGACATAATACATATTATTATTTTACCAAGTATCTCACCCACTTCACATGAGATAAGAAAAGGTTTTATGGTAATTGCCTAGAACAAACTGACTAGAAACGGTGTTTTGATAGTTTTAACTTACGGTGACGTCTGTGAAGGGAGTAGCATCTCCTTCTTTGCCCATATGGGCTGCAACTTTTCCCATAATACACTCGATAAGTTGACCAATTGTCATACGAGAGGGAATAGCATGCGGATTGACGATAATATCTGGGGTGATGCCTTCAACAGTCCATGGCATGTCTTCTTGTGTGTAAGTCATACCAACGGTTCCCTTTTGACCGTGTCTACTACTAAACTTGTCTCCGATTTGGGGTATTCTAACTGATCTCACCCTCACTTTCACAAACCTCAACCCGTCAGCATTTGTAGTGAGCAGTACCTGTAATCAAGTTTTTAACGTTAGCAGCAGAAGTATTAAAAAAGACAGGCAGGGTCGGGTTGACTTGGAAACAGATGTTACCTGATCAACCATTCCGTTTTCACTGTGACGTAAGCTTGTGTTGTGGTCACGACGAGTGTAACGAGAGGCTTGCCCCTGAGCTGCATCATCCTGAGCGATAGGTGTTGTTTTTCCAATAATCACATCCTCACCTCCAACTCGTGTTCCCTACATTACAACAATTTGTAATTTTTATTTAAAAAATGAATCCCGATAAATAACAAAAACTGCATCTACTACTAAAAAACACTCACTGGAGGAGCAAGACCATCATCATCCAACTTATCATAAGACCCATGCCTCATACCCTGTAAAAGAAAAAAATCAGATCAGCGTCTACATAGGTGGCAAAATGGGCAAGTTAGATTAAAGAGCAAAACAATGCTTGCCATGGTATTAGATCGATCTGGACGACCAAAATCTTCTTTCACAAGTGTACCCATTTTCTTCTCTTCATCCCTGTCGAAGACATTCAAATATTTATATAACAGAAGAAAGAACAAGTAAAAAACAAAACAGACAGACCGATTGATCAAGCACCTGTATGACCGGAAAAAAAGTGATCTGAAGAAACCACGATCTATTGAAGACTGGTTCATAATAACCGAATCTTCTTGATTATATCCAGAGTAACACGAAATCGCCACAATCGCGTTCTAAAAGATTTTGAAAAACACAAACTTAGGGATGGTAACTTGATGAAACTATAAAAAATTAATACAGAAACTTAAGTACTTACAATGCCAGCAGGAAGCTGTCTGAAGTGCAAGTGCTCCATTGCTCGAGTAGTGACAAGAGGTTTCTGAGGATAGTAGAGAACATAGGCCAATGTATCCTAAAAGAAACAAAATTGCAACAAAACAATTAGAAGAGAGACAATTCACAAAATTATTGAGAAGAAAGAAAAAAGAGCTTGTTACATACCATACGAAATTGGAAGTTGGTGACGTAAATCCCCATAGCTTGCTTACCCATGGCTGATTGATATGTGTTACGTGGAGACTGTACACACGGAATAAAATTTAGTGATCCTCACATCATATATGCCATTGTGTAACAATGAGTACAATTAATGTAAACAGTTACCTGATTGTGGTCAGGAAATGGTATAATGGAGGCACAAACACCTAAGATCAATGATGGTTGGATTTCACAGTGGGTGTAAGTGTCAGAGTAAGACTCGTCTGGGTTTAGCCTCGCGCTTACAAGATCCTGCACCAATTGAAAATGAATTTTTATCATAATTCAGGTCTAGCCAGGTCGGGTTACCCGTTTAACCATTAAAAACAAACTGAAGTCCACAAAATCCATTTTCACATAAAAGGGTTGAAATTAGCCCCTCCTACTTACATTAATGGTCATGGAAATCATAGTAGTCTCCTCTTCTTCTGTATCAATATACTCGATAAATCCATTCGATACAAGATCATGCCAGCCACCATCTTCAGGGTTTTCCTGTGAAATGATACACCAGTACGTTGTCAAAAAATGCATTCACCTTCAGTAAACTTTAATTCTGAAATCTATCAACTAAAGAATAGGGCATACCCTTTGTTGCAGCTTTTGGATGTCTTTCTTTTTTATTAACAGTCTTTGCTTCTCAACAATGAAAAGCGGACGACTGCACCGACCATAATCTGTATAGATTCGAAGTTCTTTCAAACGAATATCACGTACAACTCCAACTTCGGTGTTCACATCGACCTAAACATGTAAGATTATTAATCTCAAGAATTTGGACAAACTATGCACAAATCTTTGACCAAGATTAACAGCATTATTGATACTCACTCGTCTTCTTAGCCTCCTCAGAGTTCTAACCAACATGTCCGGATCACGATGGATCCCCACCCAAAGACCGTTGACAAAGATTTTTGTTGCTTGCGGAATGACAGCAGGAGAAATTTCCTAATGTAAAAGTAAAACCGTCAGTAAGACATTATAGTGAAATAAATAGATGAACAATCCTTCGAACAGCTTATGCATGTTTACCTCAAAATTCTCTGTACCCCATTCTTCCAAAAATTCAAGAATTGGGTATGCGGCTGATCCAACTGTAATGTACACCATCAATGCAAGGTTTTTCACCAGCCCACAAGCCTATTATAACACCCACAGATAGTGAAAATCAGTCCAAAAATACCAAAAAAAAAATGCCTCATACGCCTAAATTACACTTATTAATCTAAAAATGGTCATATTCTTTAACGAACTGGCACATCACCTGTCCTTCAGGTGTTTCTGCAGGACACATCATTCCCCATTGTGAGTTATGCAGCTGTCTTGGCTTTGCCAATTTTCCTGTTTACATAGAAACATCATAAACCATGAAGCTAGGTACAGAGCAATAATAAAGTAATATATGATATGGCAGATAATCAAATGTCTGGGAAAAAATTTGTACAAAATAAATGATAGATTTACCTTCACGTCCTATAGGAGAGTTGAGTCTTCGTAAATGTGACAACGTAGAAGCATATGTCAATCTATTCAACACCTGCAGATGTCACAAAACATACGGGTGAGAAACAATAAAGTTAGTTAAAAAAAACACACCTCCTTAAATATGTCAATGTAATGATAAAGATTAACACCACAAAACAACCAGACCTGTGACACACCAGCCCTTGTTCCAGCTGCATTTGCTTGCCCCCAATTCCCAGTAGCAAGGGAATATTTAAGCCCACTGGTTATGGTTTTGGCCTTAATTGCAAATTGCAGATTAACATCTTTTCCATTGTCTACACACTGCATATTCAGGTAACAAGTTAATATTTGACCAGCTAAAAAGAATGGAACAACATGAATTCAAGAAACAGGAAATTGTAAATACCTTTTGTACATATCCTCTTACATCTCTCGTTAACTTCCGGAAAAGCTGCATAAACACAAGAGACAACAATTTAATACACACTGATATTTACTAATACAACATTCCAGTCTCCAATAAAGAATAAAAAGGTACCATTCTAAATAGGCCTCCAAGCAGTGGACCAGCAAGATCAAGCCTCTTGTTTCCATAATGATCTCTATCATCCTCAGCCCTCCGGCCAAGAGCACACAACAACAGACGGTGGATAATATATCTGATGATAGCAAAGGTAAGTCACTTCAACATAAAAAATAGACATACCTAAACTCAGTATACATCAAGAAAAAAAACTTACCCAAAGTAGTATGCTTTCTTTGTTTCACAGTACTCCCCAACTCCGACATGGGGAAGCATTTCTTTCTGAAGAATATCACGTGCATACCTGTAATACAACAAGAACCGTGAGCCAAAAGATGCTAATAGCTGAAAGGACACTGTGCCTAAAACACTATGAAAGAAGATCATACTTTATTCTCTTCTCTTTTGTGACACCAACAGTGGCACCTCTCTTTCCGATGTAATCTAATGCCACCTGCAATAGAAAGAGTGATTAGAGATTAACTACGTAAGTTATTATCTCAATGCTATGAAATCCATATTAGAATAAAATCAAAAAATATAGCTACATCCTGTAGCTCCCAATTTCTAATTCCCTCATATGTTTCTAGGGGGTGATTGGATGTCGATTAAAGTGACTAGTTCAAACTGAAGCTGAAGTAATCCATTACTGAGTATTTGGGTAAAGTGATAATATATTTGATTTTCAAACTATTCAGGGTAAAAAAAAATGAATCAGGACAATAGAGCAACTAATTATCCAGTTCTGGTTCTTCATGTCCAGTGATCACTTCCAAAACACATTCAAAAACCCATCTTGTGATAAAGGAAAACTAACCTATTGACAGAAAATAAATCCTTCCAAGATTTCATGGAAAACATAGCAAGCCATAGATGTAATTTATCTATATAAAGATGATCAAGAAACCGTTGTGTTTACACAAAGGGAAGGAGGCAGAAGCATACTTGCTGATTTTGTATCACAAATGCTTCTTCCAATGAAGGCCGAAGCAACTCCATCATTTGAGTATCAGCAAAATCATAGCATATGTGTTCCAATATATCTTTATCAGCCACAAATCCCAGTGCCCGAAACACAATAATGATAGGAATCTCAGTTCTGATATATGGAAGTGTAGCACGAATATATTGACCAGAGGAACCCTGCAATTATAAAATACGTCAAATTAAATGAAGGAAACGAACATTGTGCATGATCAAATATTCCTAAAAAGTATCTCATACCCCTTTGGCACTGGTCCTAGCAAGCATCCGCACAAACATGGTACTTGGTGGCCTATTTTGAGATTCTGCCATTGAACGAACTTCCCCCACATAAGCATATTTGTTCGGTTGCCTCTTCTTAAACACATAGACATGATTGGTGCTCATCTTCTCTTGAGCAATCAGAACCTTTTCACTCCCATTGATGATGAAATATCCACCTTGATCATATGGGCACTCTCCAAGCTCCGTCAAGTCCTTTTCTGAGTTTTGAAATAGTGTACAGTAACTTGACCGAAGCATAATAGGAACCTGATAGGCGATAATATTGATTAGATAAGTCAACATTTTGCAATTTAATTTACTACCTATTTTACAGGGATTTCGTTCCAAGTACCTTTCCGATGAAGACTTTACCAAAATCTTGAGTCTCTGTGGTTTCTTCAAAATCATGACCTTTCTTAATAGCCCTTTTTGTAACGTCGACATACAATGGCGCAGAATATGTTAGATTCCTTAGCCTTGCTGCCTTTGGAAACAAGGTGGCAGTTTCACCATCCGACTCTGTCATCATCGGCTTACTCAGATAAATCTGACCGAAGCTGATCTTGTAGATGGTCTGCAAGTGAGCGAAAAAGAATATATCAAATGCATAACATGAATGCATACACTTCTCATGTTAGGCAAACGACTAAATCTAATCCAGATTACCTCCTCAGTAGACATACATTTTAAATTCTAATATAAATAACATTTAGTACTACCTACTAGCATTCTGCTTATTCCTTATGTACTCATGATTTGGAGTAATAAATAAAAGATTCGTGGGGAATGCAGCCTGATATCCTTATGTACACGTGATTTATATGCGTCATTCATATTTTCTAAATCAGGCTACTTCGTAAATCAATAAGTTTTATTTCGAAACGAAAAAGCACCATAAATATGTTCCCTGGATAACTTGCAGTTTGTTCAGTGAGCGAATCAAAATACAATTCGGTTATTCCTATTTTTTCATCTAAAACCTCAGACTCGTTATCAATGTGCGTTACGCATTGTCAATCGGCCAGCCAAAACCAGCATAATATATACGTATAGAAGCTTCGCATCAAACCTAGTACACAGTTTCCTTAACATTCACAAAGTTAATAGTTATACTTAATTTTGGTTTTGTTATAGCATGTCATTGTACACTATGGGCGGAGCCAGAACTTTATTGTCGAGGGGCAAAATATAATAATTTTTAAAAACTACACTAAAATTGGTCCTTTGGGGGTGGCAAATTACAAAAATAGCGAAATTTTTCAAAATGTACATTACAATTTTTTTCGCCGGAGGGTCACATGACCTCCCGGACCCCCCTTTATCTCCGCCACTGTAGTACACATATAGTCATCTCCCGCTAGAGTTGCAATATCAATTGAGCTTATTCAATTGAGCTAATAAACTTTATAACCTCACGTGTTCTTAAAACTTCCATGACATCAACAATTTCAATTTCCGCACCAAAACTAACCTCATTCCCCTAAATTACCTTCAAATAAACCCATAAAAACCTAATATACCGTCTCGAATCTAACCTCAGACATCCTAATAGCATCTAGTTCTTAAAACTTCCATCCGCGCCAAAATTATAAACTTATTGCCCTAAATTATTCTAACATATCTTCACATTTAAACCTAACTACTTCAAAACGAACCAATTTCAACTAGCATCTACTAGTGCTTAAAACTTCCATCACATCAACAATTTCAACTATGTATCTTCCGCACCAAAACCAAATAATAAGCATTAGGAGGGCGTCTGTCTACGCTTACTTAATGAGGCTTATGAGCTACACTACTTAATAAGCTCATTTATTTTAGGCTTATTCAATTGCGCTAATGAGCTTTATAACCTCACGTGTTCTTAAAACTTCCATGACATCAACAATTTCAATTTCCGCCAAACTCAGTCCCCTAAATAAAAACCTAATACTCCGTATATCCTAAAACTTCCATCCGCACCAAAATTCTAAACTTAGTCCCCTAACATTACATTCACATTTAAACCCTAACTACTTATATCAAGCCAATTTTTACACAAAGCAATTCAATCATCACCTCAGCGAAATCGGGCTGATGACCGGGGTTATGCTGAGACTCGGGACGAATCTCGATATCAGCAGACTCATCAACAATCTCCTGCATAGTATTCTGAATAAACTCGTCAAACGAGTCGAGCTGTTGACGCACCAACCCCTTCTCTTCAAAGTAACTACTAATCACCGCCCACGCGTCCTCTTGCGTTATGTCCTCGTCGTCGTCCTCCTCTTCTTCATCACCCATGGTGGTGTTGTTATAGTCTAGTTCTTCGTTATCATCGTTGTTATAGTCATCGTCTTGGTAGTCCATTTGTTTTTATAGGTTAATTAGTTTTTTATTTAATTAATTGTTTTTATTGTTATTAGTTATGAGCCCTAGTTTTTTGGTTTTGGGGGTTTCTCAGAGGGAGAGACTTTGAGAAAGTGAGGGGGGGAGGGGTGCGGATTGGGTATTAATAGGGGGATTTGTGAGTATGGCGGTGTGTAAGGGTAAATTTGTAAATTCAAGTTGGCCCGAAACATGTATTCAGGCCCAATACAATTTTTGGTTTTCATTTTTTATGTATTCAGGCCCAACGACACTCACCATCACTTAAGTTATGTTGGTAGGTACCATCAAATCAAAACATAAAAATATCTCATTTATATAAGAGTTAATTACATTTTTGGTCCCTGTGGTTTGGCCAAATAGCAGATTTGGTCTTTAAAACTTTAAAAGTGCAGCGATAGTTCCCACTTTGAAGTTTGGATTGCATTTTTGGTCCTTGGATAAAGTTAAATGACTAAAATACCATTTGTCTTCTTCAGGAAAAGACAAGGGTAATTTGGTCATTTCACATAAAAAGGACAAAAAATGCAACCCAAACTTCAAAATAGAGACTATAGCTGCACTTTCAAAGTTTTGAGGACCAGACCTGCAATTTGGACAAACCACAAGGACCAAAAATGCAATTAACTCTTTATATAAACATGCCACACAAAATACTCCCTCACACACCCCAAAGAAACAAACAAATGTGCACAAACTATGGTGGTATGCACCACACGAGTGTCAAAAATGGGGACCGCGCGCGGCTATGGGTGGTTGTAATGGTGATCACGCATGGTGGTAGAGTAAGTACGGGTGGTATTGCCTCCTATTAGGGGTCGACTATGTTCTCACGTATGTTTTGGAGGAAAAAAGGAAAGTAAAAAGAAGTAAAGTAAAGAAGAGGAAGAAAAAGAGTGAAACTTTCATATTATTTTAGTGTTCTTTAGTTGGAAAAAAAAAGAATAAAGTATAACAAATTTACAAATCTGCCCCTTTAATCAAAGAAATAATAAATCATTATTATAAAATTCCAAATAAAAAGATAAGTTTCTAATAGATCAATATTAATTTATACATTTGTTTTATTTTATTTTAATGTTGATGTTATGTGGTTATAGATCAAGCATATTGATGGATATAATGATATCTTAATGGTTTGTCTAACATGTGCCTTAAGGGCACAAATTAAGCATACTATAAGGACATCGGGACTTACAGAAAAGGACACAGGAATCCACAAAAATTGTACTTTTATGTGAATCCATGTGTCTTTTTCTGTGGGTCCCGACGTTCTTTTAATGTGCTTAACTTGTGCCCTTGGGGCACAAGTTAGAAAAATCCTTTTAAAATATATGATTTGTGAGTAAATTTTGTATTGCCCAAATAAAACACTAATTTTTCATCATTATAGAAAAGAAAATAAAAATGTGTGACCTGCTATGATGAAAACGACGAGTCAATGTTGTCTGGTGTGGTGAACTTTTGAAGGAGATGTGTATGTCTATGTCACAATTCTCAATTTCCGGTCATTTTGCAAACTTTAAAAATTTTTACTATTAATCTCGGGAATTTACTATTCATCGGTTACTATTCATCATTTTACTATTCATCGTTTTTGAAGTCGAGTTGATGATTTGAGAGGTTATTTCAAAATTTTACTATTCACAAAACACTATTCATTCCCGGAGAAAAATTTATATTCATGATTTTTATTTGTCATTTTTCGTAAACTAGGTTTACGAGTATCTAATTCGCGTAACCGTGAGGGTTAAGCTGCATATTCATGGAACATCATTGAGATCACTTCATATAGACTAGAGTTAGTCTACATATCATCCGTAATATCATTTTCATATTAGTTCATGCATGGGTTTGCATATTTCAGTAACGTATATTTATTTATTAAATAAACGCTATCGCACGATCACTGATTTTGAATAATTGATCCGACACTTTCGACAATTGTCCAGATATATTTTTATACTCATTTTAAGACTACAAATATTATATTATTAGTTTACCCGATGTTTTAAAATTTATTTTGTATATAAATTGTTATACATATATATTTACGACGGTTTTCGTAAATTCTAATCGACAATTATTTATTCACTCAATTCTTGCGAGAAATGTATTTTTATAATTTTTATGACTTCGATATATTTTATTTTGTTCCGTTAAAATTGATTTCTATCTAACGCTACACTTAATAATTAATTTTATGTACCAAATATACATTATACTTAAACTTAAATGCATTTAATCAACAAAACACATCAAACCCTTTCCCCATTTTGATCTTGCCGACCACCCCTCCCCTAGTCATCACTTTTATAAAAAAATCTTGACTTTATCATGTACGTACACATATTCATTTTTCTAGATATTTGCAATATACCAAGAGTTTCACTAAAACAAAACACCTACAAATACATATTAAAAGGTGAAAAACACAAGAAACTCTCCCATGGTCTTTGTGATGGTCGGCCAAGGCAAGAAAAGAAGAAGAGTCCATAAAATTTTCAAGGTTCAAGTGATAAACAAGTTCATGTAGTAATCTAATTCAAGGTTTTGAAATAAAAACCTAAAGATTAATTAAGTTTCTAGTTCCAAAAACTCTTCAATCACTCAAGTAAGTTCTAAATAATTTTTACTACTCTTTCATAATCATACTTGATCTATTTTTATCATTCTAGTACAAAAACATGCAAGTATTCTATGATTCATACCACTTTTACTTGTTTTTATTTCTTATTATTAGTTTAAACTATCCTATAATTATTCACATGAAACTTATCATTGTTGATGAAGTTTAGGAACCCATGACACCCTAAGAAGGTGTATGGTAGGTTTAGAATAGTTTTTGTGTTGATTGGAAGGGTTTAGAACAAGTATTACACTAGAAAAATCATTTTCGACAACATATAATTAAGGGCTGTAACGTTTTGTAAAATCTGGAAATTTTAGTAGGCTGGGAATTATTTTGGTATAGATATTCATAAAATAGATTTAAAAACGAAACCGTGGCCGCTTGAACAGGTTAAAACGGGTTTATAACGAAGAAGTTACGCTATTTTCAAGTTTAACGACGAAAACTATTTTTCTGAAAATATACTTGTTGTCAAGGGTTTTCAAAGGTCAAAAACGAGTTGTAAACCTAAACTAGAAGAGTCGACTTATCAAAAATTTATTAATACATACTATCATGATTCCGAGGATATAAAGAACGTAGAAAACGGACCTATAACGCTAAAGATATACATATTTGAAATACAACGATCACAACTATTTTCTTCAGCACTAACACTTAAATATTTTTCTAAGTGTTAAAACAGTCTTTTCAGGTACCCATGTTTGGAGCCGTTTTTCTCAATAATCGAGTTGGTTTTGGTAAAATAGTATCTCTGAGTAAAAGTTAGTTCACCTGGCCTATTTTCCAAAATGTCCAGCCGTTCGTCAAACGGATTTATAACGAGTAACTTATGACCTCTCAAACTTTCCCGAAAACTGCCCAAAAACTGCATTTTTAGCCCGACTACCTCACTTCGCCATCATTTTTATCTAGGATAGAGACTCGTATGGACAAAAGTTCAGTGTTACGACTTTTAGATAATGTTACAAGCTTTCTAAAACCATTGGGTTTATTTTCTAACACTCGATATTTACCGATTTACGACTAGCTTTCCGAGGCTACTTAGTCATTTTCACGAATTATCAAAGTACACTGTTTTACTACGAAAAGCTATAATTTCTTGATAAATCACTAAACGACTATCGTAGGATGTTGTTTCAACGTAAGTACTTGTAAATTATTTTATAACATGACGAGATGTCATAAATGTGTATTTCGACGATAAGTTTCATTTTTTCAAAATGTACAAGTGGTATGGATATCATATGAGTTTGCATGCACGACATTGTTTCATGGCTTACATTAGAACACATCATTGATATTAGGTTGCAGATAGAGATCGCACCTCATTTCAGTGTATCTACTTTTTTCATCATAATCATTACATCAGGTGAGTTCGTAGCCCCACTTTTACTCGTTTAATTGTTTTATAAACTCTTTGGGGGAGATACATGCTCAACTACTTGCTTTCACTTTACAATTATATGAACTTAAATAACTGTTGTTTCACTACTTATGCTAGTAAGTAGATTATGCCCAAACTAAATTGATTACTATGTTATGAACACTATTATTTGAACCACTTTCCTTGATTTTGAACCCTTCAACATATATATTTGAACTCTTTTAAATTGATTTGGACCTTTTAACATATATTTGAACACTTTGAACTTTATTTTAACCTTTTGACATATAGTTGAACTCTTTTAACTTGTAAAGGACCCTTTTGATATATTTTGAACTTGTTTGACTTGATTTTGAACCCTTTAATTATTTTGTACCTTTTTGATATGTTTATAGCTCTTTGACTGTTTTGAACTTTTGAACTCGACTTAAACTCTTGAACTTAATTACGAACTTTTGAATGGAACACTAGAACTTAATTACGAACTTATGACTTGTTTGAACCTAATGGACCGTACGTCCTTGATATAAAGTCTCCCTTGTTCGGAGCAGCCTAAAGTCTCCCTTGTTTGGAGCAACCTAAAGCCTCCCCGGTCCGGAGCAGAACGTCTCCCTATGTGAACGGAGCATTCTCAATCTAAATTCTCGCCTTATTGGTGGAGTGTGCAAAGTCTCCCTATGTGAACGGAGCAACACAAAGTCTCGCCTTATTGGTGGAGCGTGCAAATTCTCCCATATTCGGAGTGTTCTTAATTGTATATGATAGTTGTATGATGTACCGTTCGTACATTCGCATTGTTAGTCTCCTATCAGTAGGTAGTGTGGATAGCGCTATTAGAGGTCGGCTAACCTCTCGTCCAGTATGTTACGGGACGCATATTATTTATTCTAGGGGCTTTGCCTGACATACATTATTATATACGTGGTGTTATACTGTGAGCTATTATGACAACATATACTTGACTACTAGACTTACTACTTTTGGCAGTGGGTTGTGAACACACAGGTTGCAAGTTTTGTATGAGTGGAACTTGGAACTGAGTGGATTTACAATGCCTTTGCTTTGTGGACTATTCTAAATGACCAAAAACTTTGCCTTTGCTGCATGAACGTTCTTTAAAAGCTTTACATGTTAAGCAAACTCTATGAACTCACTCAACCATTGCGTTGACACTTTTAGCATGTTTTATCTCAGGTATCTAAGGCATTCACTTCATGGCATGCATATGGACTTATCATAGAGTCGCGGTGTCGAAGCGTCTCACATATATTTTATGCACTTAACTATCGTTTGATTGTAACAAACTCATTTTGGTACATTGGAAATCTTTTGGGACCTATGTTTTGTAAACTCTGATTATTTTACTTAATCAAACGATATTTTCAAAACAACACTTTAGGTCGTTCGATATAACTGTAACTTTGATGATATGACAGTCATCCCCCAGGTATTCCATTCCGCTGCAAAACAGGTAAATTGGGGGTGTGACAGTCTGATTCATTAACGTAGCAGGAAAAAAAAAAGATAAATATAAAATCGAAGGATATTTTTATATTTATGTTTACTTTACTTATTTTCATCCCAAATATAGGATGAAACATTTTAGAGTAAACCACTCAAATCACCCTCACCTTTCTACCACTTTCCTTCTTAAAAAATATCAAGAATACAACTTTTTTTTCCTCTCACTTTCTTTCACTTTCTTCCCTTTAAACCAACTTGAGAACACAGCGTTAAACACATGCAACTTGTGTCCCCCATATACTTAAACAGTTAAACATGTATTCGGGTCCTTTCTACTCTTCATGAGGTATCAAAATGCGTTGGTGGATCCTTAAGTATTAGGCTTGCACCTCAATCTTTTCTTGATGGGCCATGAAAGGGTTTTGCTAACCTTTGTCCAATAGGCACGTATTAATTTACCTCCTATATAAAGTAAGCTTGTCATACTATTTCTCCCTCCAAAAAGTATTAATCGAACGAAATTACTCCCATCTGGTCCGTTGATCTTTTTGCTGAAAATTTTGGGCGGGATTATTTTTCAAATGAACAGTAGTCATACTATCCAACAAGCCTTTTCATCAAATCAAAATTATCAAATCCGTAATTCAGTTAACCTTAATTTTTCAAAAAACCTCATTCGATTTGGGCTTCGTTTATTATGGCTTTAGTTTGATTTGTTGATGGTATGTTGATTATTTTCATTTATTTCCAATTTCATATTTCTTCATGTATATGTTTTTGTTATATATGATAGAATCACGTGGATGAAGAAAATCAGTTGGGCCATTCTTAATCTTATAGATGAAAAGATCATGTAATCATTGAATTATTAAGATTTTTTATAAACCATGATTGATGAGATGTTCAAAGGTGTTTGATCAAATGCCTCAAAGAAATATTAATCAAAAGGTATTATCATAAATTGTATTTACATCATATTTGATCATAAATTGTGTAAGACCTTCCAAGATTTTTTTTTTTTTAATTTTTTTTTGGATTGAATAATAAGCACTTTTGAGTTTTAATTAATTTTTTTAACCAACTCTTCTCGGATTTTGGTTGATCTCCGTTTTGCAGATAAGTAAAATGGCACTGTCCTTGATAAAGTAGGTTTAGATGCTTCAATGGATCCTTAGCTTGGTCCTACTTTGGGAACCAATATGTATCATAGATATACAAAAGTCAATTTTGAGTATAATTTGTAAATATTAAATTCTCTTTATTGATAATGTACAAATAAATAATGGGCTGTGTATTGCCAAGTAAGAAGAATGTAATTTATTCATAACTTTTGTAAAACTGATTTACATGTATGCTTTATAGTTATAACGAGGAATTGAAGACATAACTTGCTAGGCTCAGTTCCAAGCTCACTCAAACAAAAGTAAAACAGCTCATGCAAGTTGTAAGTTACGGAGTATTTGTTTATGTGTTACATAACAGTCCTTTTAACGCAAAGGTATTTGTGATATAACTATTTTCTAAATCTACTGCCTGGAACCGTTTACTAGATTATAGTGTAACATGTATATCAGCAACATTATATGGATGTGATTATGCTACTTCTTCTACTTTGATGGATGGGAACACCATGACTTAGACACCAATTAAGGCACTATTTACTTCTGCTTCTTTAGATATAGTACCATGATCTGGATTACGAGTGTGATGTTTTACGTATAAAGTTGAAGGAATATTAGTGGTAGGTATGTCATTTAAGGTATATATGGATGCATAATATAGATAATTTCTTCTTTATGCTTGCATCGAAACTGATGCTGCATAGTATTAAAACTTAAGTTCACGTATCAACCATGTTTAAATTAAAGCTTTGTTTCTACGTTACCTAGTTGACGCGTGTGAATTTTTTTAGATGATGACGTGAGAAAATGAAAAGTGTGAATTAGAAAGATCAAAGTCAAATCTTTCACAGTTGTATACAATAAATCTTCTCAAGGTTATATGTCTTACAATTACGTCATTCTTTCAGTTTTTTCTTATAATATACAAACTAATTGCGTATAATAATGTTTTTGTTTTTGTTCATCAGCTTGCTTACTGCTTTCCAAACCTATGGAAGGCTTGAAAGAATGGTTGGATGCAGTGTCTACTACTTGAATTCCTTGCTTTTGTTTTGAGTCTTGACAGGAGAATGATATTTTAAATGCTGGAAAAAACTTGGGCTAATGAAGTACTTTGAGGTACTTATGAGCTATAATCTGACCCGCATGACAAAGTTCGTTTTGCACTGATAATGCATTTCAATATCTTAAGAACACATTGTCATTCCAAAATTAAATTAAATGTAAATGTTAGAAAAAGGTAAGAGGTTGTACAAACTTTTAACTTTCAAATTGTTTGACCCACTTAACCAAGGTGACCCATCCTGCTTCGTTTTGAAGTGTGTTGTCTTAAAATCTTGTTGGACGTCCTATTTGGGTAAATATAATGCTTATATGATGTTTAATACATGTTTTGAATCATGTTAGAAGTTCCTCCAAAAACCCGATCAAGATATAAGTCTATCTTCTTATATAATGTTATAAAACTACCTATCGAAGAACATATTTAAGATCTTCTCTATCAAAACTAATTCATTATACTCCCTCCGTCTCATATTTATTGTCCATATTCCTTTTTATGGATGTCTCAAATTAATTGTCCACTTTCCTATTTTAGTAAAAAATAGAGAATATAATGAGTGAATATTCCATTTGAGTGGTTGAGAGTTATAGTGGTCCCACTTTTATTAATATTTGTGCTTCTTGTCTCCTGACAATAATTTTGAGATGGAGGGAGTATTTTTTTGTCAAAATCTTCCATTTTGTTCTGCATGCATTTTACTTGACCTCTTTTGCACCTGTTGATTTTAGACATGTCAGCTTCTCTAAGCTACCTCTATCATAACAAAGATGAAGGTATCTTGAGCCCTGCTCATGCTGAGGATAAGGTATGCACACATTGATTATATATGTTGTGCATTAACTATAAATTTTCATACTAAATTACCCTTGAGAATTAGGTTCCTAATATAAATATTTAACATACTTGTTTGATGTTCTCTTATAAAACTGAGGCCCCGTTTGTTATGGGGGTATACAATGAAAGTTATGAAGTCATTTTCAAGTTTATTTGTTTGGTGTGTGGGAAAGGTGTATGTCATTCAACTTTTTTTTTTACTATCATTTTCTCTTTTGTTTTCTTCCTATAAATGTAAGACCCAACAACTTATATTATCTTTAATTAATATTAGAATAATATTATATCTTAAATTTTTTATCTATTCTATTTTATAAAACAAACAATGATTTATACAATCATTTTTTTTTCTCTCTCATACTTTTCTTTCAAACTATTACCAAATACAAATCTAATTCTAATCCTTTTTCATACCAAACGCATCCAGAATGTTTAGCACTTGGTGTTGGAGCATTTTAATTATAGAATGAAAAAAATGATTTTAAGATCCATATTGGTGTGGGAGCATTTTATATGATGGGGCAATTTCATATTTACTCAACTTAAACATGATAATGCCATATTTTCCCAAAACATGCTTTAAATGCATTGTACATCATGCATTCAAAAGTTGTATTTTGAGTATATATGACATTTTCATGTTTAGATTATGTAAATATGAAATTATCCCTATATGATAATTGATATAAGCATAAATGGTATTTTTTTTTATATTAATGTTTGTTGCTGTCTATAATTCATTTTCCTATGTTCATTGTGTACTAAGAATTAAATTTGATATTAGAATTTATATTTTGATAATAATGTATGCTTTTGTTTTCTATAAGATCAATATCATATTTAAGCTGTGCGTTGATGCTCATGCTATTGTTTTGCGTTAATGTTTCAAAAAAATAGATTGTTAACGGGTAAGATTTAGGACTTATTATTATAGGGGTAAAGTTGCTGTAATTATTATTAATTTTGAGATGTGCATTACTGTCATGAAAATTTGAGCGGTGTTATGTAAGATTTTAGGATTTAGAAAACATGCAAGTGAGCTTCATTGTTGTGTTTGCACTATTGTGTTTAACATACTTTGATCTTGATAAGCTTTTTAAAAAGTAAATATGTTGCAGGTTGAAGGTGCTTATATCCACATATGAGAGATGATATGACTGTAAACCCATGAGTTTCGGCTTAATCCCTTTTTGTAAATGCAGTGGATGGTATTAAAACTATAAGTTCATTTTCTTGCTTATTAATATTTTTTAGTTAACTGTAGGTGAAAGTTGTCTCTCAGTACAAAGTTAATGAAAATTCTGGAGTTGGTAATGTCATCTTACACATCAAATGCAGTGCAAAGAGCGAGAGAATGAATGGATTTAGGAATACACCCTATCGATTCGATGTATCAATGGCTACACTAAATATGAATATCAATGCCAGAATACCAAGTCGTTAAATCCATATATGGTGACTTAGTATTTAATGGTATAAATTGTAAGTTTTATAGTACCTTTTAGTTAAGAAAGTTTTGTTGTAGAGAGAGATTACTGGAGACTTTTTGGGTTAAACCATTGTTAGTGAAAAAGTGATTTATCACTTTTACCATAAACAGTTCTATCTTTAGAATAGCTAATCTTTGATAAACTGATTCAGTTGACAAGATTTAAGAGTAACTGCTCATGGAGGAAGCACTTGGTGTTGGAGCATTTTATAAAAATGGACATTTTTAGATAAAATGGTCATGTGGTCTTGGTAATATTTTAGTACAACCTTCAAAGTTTAGGTAATTTAATTTCAAGATTGTGTTAATAATTAGATGGATTACCTTTAAAATGTTCACAAATTATATTTTGCCAAGTTAAATATGTTGCATTTAGAGAGACTGTTTGGAGTGGAATTCTCTTGGACGAACGTAGAAAGAAGCCTGGATTGAAAAATCATGCAAAAGACAATATAAAGAGAGTATTTGGATGGAAAAAAGGAGGAGAATTCCTCATATCTATTTGTTTTGCCATGACAATTAACAAAAGTGAAGGCCAAATCGTCTAAGGTTGGTCTATATTTGGAACTATTTGGTTTTTCCACACAAACAACTTTATGTACCCGTATTAAGGGTAAAGAACAAGAAGGGTCTAAAAGCGTTATGTTGCGAGGCAACTATTGCAACTCTACAACAAATGTTGTGCATAAAGAAGTCATTCATAGACTATAACTTTTCGTAGCTACTTTTTGTTTAAACAATCGATGTTAGTTTGCAAATGACATTTTACATTAGCTTTTTGGTTTTTAATATTATATCATTTAATGTTAGTCTATTTATATTTTTAGCAATTCTTAAAGCTAGCTGCCCATCGGGC
Source organism: Chrysanthemum makinoi (assembly GCA_910596185.1). Classification (NCBI taxonomy): domain Eukaryota; kingdom Viridiplantae; phylum Streptophyta; class Magnoliopsida; order Asterales; family Asteraceae; genus Chrysanthemum; species Chrysanthemum makinoi. The sequence goes on from OU343223.1 coordinate 17,181,202, forward strand.
TGACCTTGCGACTAGTTTGTTTATAAAAGTAACGTTTTAATTCATTCAAATGAAAATCATGTTGAAATATAGTAATTTACAAGTTCATTTAATGTGTATTTAATGTATTTTTTTGTTTAATTAAGAAAATGTGTGTTCATTAATTACACCTTAATCTCTGCCCAATGGGAACTTGTTAGCAAAATCCTAACAAAAATGAGCCAACTCAAAGTATTAATAAATAAATAAATAAATAAATAAAATAAATAAAAAATAATAAAAACTAGGCCTTTATAAAAAAGATTGAAACGGGCACACAATCAAACCCGTTTAGGCTAAAAGCCGAAATGACCAAACCGGTTATATCCAAAACGATTAGTTCCCTTATCTCAAAAACCAAACTTTTGGTTTTGGTTTTTGTTTAGGCCAAAAATCGATTTCTAAACAAATTGTGCACGCGCCTACTTGCGAATGTGATTGTGTTATGTAGGTTATGTGGATTTGTATGGACTCAGGGGCGGATCGAGGGGGTTCCCTGAGTGCACGGGAACCCCATGGATTTTTCTTGTGTAGTGTAAAGTTATGTCAAATATATCATTTTTCAAAAAAATGAACATGGTTCTTAGTTTTGGGTTATGAATTTTCTATACTTTTAATAAAATGAACATGATGATTTTTGGTCCTAGGTCCGCCAAGACCAATGATCTATTACGTGCTTATCTCGCTATTTCGCATAGATAATCTGTATAGCTTTTTGTTGCGTGTTTGAGTAGTTCATTTTTTTTAGGCACAATCATTTTATTCCATTAATCTACAAACAATTATTTTGAGTTAGGCCACCATAACATCTCTATTCCAAAAAAACATTCATGGGAGGTTATGGAAATGAACAAAAACCAAACCTCTAACATTGCCTTGTCACAAAAGCCATCCTAGCTTGTGAGATTGACCAAAAGCCCTACGTCAAAGGACCATCCCAAGTCACACACATGAAATTGAGCTAACGAGTGTAGAAACCTGCGCGATGCAGCGGGATTGGCTTAAAAGGACTTACTTTGTAGCGACACTTAAACCTTAGGGACCAATTTTGCCAGGTTGCTATAGATAGTTATTAATTCTACAGGACTTACTTCGCAACGACACTTAAACCTCAGGGACTATTTTTGCCAGATTGCTATAGATTGCAATTAATGATAAAGGACTTATTTTGCAGCGCCACTTGAACCTCAGGGGTCATTTTTGCCAATTTGGCAAAGTTTGCATTTAATGCATGGTTGTTATTCTCTCTCTTCCCTGATCTTTAGTATATATATATATAATTAAAAGCCTTAGAATTTGCACACATATAGGCTAAGGTCATTCTTGATGGAATAAGTTATCTATCGATTATACTTTTACTCTAATATGCAGTCATAGGTAAACAACGCTTTTTTTAGTTGTTCAAGAATTAGCAAGATGGTATCTATGCATATGTGTTATATTTCATCGATCGCAAGTAAACTTATGTAAAGGCATAATTGTGTACTTGTGACATGCTTGTTTAGCTTTTTAAAAATGATAGAAGCCAAAAATGCTTTATGTACAATCTCATATAACTCGTTATTCTTTCTCAAATCTTAAATCACTCATTATACATCACCATATCGACTCGTTATGATAAACTAACTCCTCTGTCTCACTTTAAAAGACAATAATACCCCTTGTCTTCTTCACCACTTCACCAGCCATTACCACCACTTTCAGTAGCCATAACCACCACCACTTCTGACATTTTTTTCTTTTCTTCTTAAACTGACTAATCATCATCAAATTTCAATTAAAAATCCAAATCAATACTTTTTTCAACTAAAACATCAAACGCCCAAATAAAACCCCAAATCGATACTTAATAATTGTTTGATATAATAAGAAAACAAGGGTGTTGAAGTGTTTACATTGAACTGTTTGAAGTGTTATTTGGATATTACGAAGAAAAATCAACGTTTGTCAATCATGTCTTTCATGAGGTATGGAGGAGGTGAGATGTAGACAACTTTACCCCTATGCGAAGGTAAAGAGGCTGCTTCCCGATGACCTTCGCTTTATTGTAGGAAGTGAGGATCAAACACTTGACCTTTGTGTCCAAAAGAGAAGGATTTTCCAAGTGATATATCGACCAATTCTGTCTTACATTATCAAAATTACAATTTACACTAGATATTGTTATTTAAAAATTTTAGCTGTTAATTGGATAGCCGCAATATCCATGTTGTTTGATTTATCATGCCGTCTTTTGCCATTAAAGAAGCATAATATAATTTAATTTAAAGTATTACCTAAGGTTACTATCAAAAATCAAATCTATTTAGCCGTAATATTCGTGTTAGCATGCCATGTTCCATGGTCAATATATGCTACTTGAACAGTATAATTTAATTTAGTTTTTATGTGTTCTTATTCTTTTTTGCCGGAAACTAGCTTTGTAACTGAATTTGTTGTGTCTGTCCATAGTTAAAATGTAGAAGATGAAGATGGATAAAATGATCAAATTACTCATATAGATAATGTATAATGAGTTATTAGGGATAGTACATAGAGTAGTTTTGGCTTTTACTCTTTTAAAAACTTTTGTTTAGAAAACATGTACATGCATATTATTACGGCTATGTTTGGCGCAAAGTTTTTTGATGCGGTGAGCAATAAGCTTTTTCATTTTTATTATTCGTTTGGCAAAGGGGCGGTGGTCTTTGCTATTTTTTTTAATGCTCATTTTTTCAATGTTTCTTTAAGAAGCTGTGAGCGATGAGCTGTGAACTGTGGCTACTGCTCACACTCACTGCTTCTACTCAATGCTATTTTTACCAAACACACCCTACATCCTTAGGTTATACTATACTTAGAGCACACGGTATCGTGCTCTTTGGCTCGCCAAATGCTCCCAACTAGAACCAATAGCGCCGCTAAATCCATACCATCAACCTCGCCATTTGCATGCCAAAATGTTTTGAGCCATTTGAATGGCTCACGCCAAATGATGTTTTGTTCTGGGGCGGACCTACACTCTTGGTACTAAAAAGACGTTTTTTTCCCGCATAACCATATGCATCTCTGGTTTTGTTGGTGTGAAAAATAAAAAAATATGCTATTTTTTTTGAAGATGGATCTTGGGGTTGGGGAAGATGGGTATATTGGGACTGATGATGGATTGATGGGGAAGACAAAGATGGGTACTACGCGTCTTAAATAATTGGCTAATATTTGTTTTACTTTATAGGTGTATATACATTAATAAACCTACACAATTTGCCCTTTCACTTTTCAACATGTTTTTGTGATGTACCCTTAATGTAAATAGTTAAATACCATCAAAGTTGCCGTGTTGCTGTATTTGTTTTGTTTTTGTTGTTCTTATTTATTTTTATTTTTATTGTGAGTGATTGGATATATTTAGTGGGGTATTATGTGGGACCCAATAATAAGTTAGTGGTGTGTTATGAGGGAGGGATGTTTTAGTTATTGGTGTGTTATTGGGAGGTGTATGATGTGGCGCTGAAGTGGCATACCAATAACGTGTTATTGGTATCCACGATACCTTGTGCTCTTAGAGCACACGGTATGGTTACCGTTGGCTCGCCAATTGCTCCCATATTGAACCGATAGCGCCGCCATCCTCTTACCTCCAAACACGCCAAACGCAAGCCAAATGCATCTCAGCCAGTGTATTGGCCCACGCCAAAGGAAAAAGTGTTGTTTTTTTTATTCAAATGTTTTGCAGTCAATGTTTACACTGAAGGAGATATGTGAAGTGATGATATTGATATAAAATGGTAGAAGGAGATATGTATTTATTTTTTTTCGTTTGTATTTTTTCCGTTTATATATAAAGTGATGATGTAGATGAAGATGTGATGCAGCAGCAGATGTATGAATTAGATTTACTTTAGGAGAGATAAGGTGTAATGTGTTACTGTGTATGCTACTTTTGAGTATATACAAATAAAATAATCAGGGTAAAGTGTTTTGGGCTTTATATGTTTTAAGTGGACTAGTACTAGTGTACTACTATCCAACTGTTATTAAACTTGGACTTTTTTTTTTGTGAAATCTCATATTATAATTTTATTTTATGTATTGTAATTTTAATCTATGTTTAATTAAATGTGTTTGTTCTTAAATAAAATAAAATGAAAACAAGTGGGACCCAATAACATGTTAGTGGTGTGTTATGAAGGAGGGTGTTTTAGTTATTGGTGTGTTATTGAGGATGTGATGAGGTGGTGCTGATGTGACATACCAATAACGTGTTATCCGCTCTTCCCTCACCTTGTGCTCTTATAGTGTTTGTTATGGATGATATTTGTCTTATGAGATAGTAATAATGAGAGGTTGCATATCCCCAACAGTTCGTTAAGCCAATTCATAAATAAGCAGTCAAACACCAAATAAAATAACACGTTAACTAAACTAAGTGAAAAATAGAGTAAAATTAGGTGAACGTAACAATTTTTTACCCACTGTTACATACGTTCTTAAAGTGACATTTAACGGCCACACTAGCTAGCGAGAGATAAACAAAGGCATTCAAATATAAGTTCATAAAAGCTCTACAGTACTTTCGATACCAATGATCTTAAATTTTGCCCGGTATTTTGATATTATGGTTTCACAGTTATTAGAAGTTTTTAGTGACGAGATTATTTAATTTTCAATGTATCTACGTATTACGTATGATTATAGGAAAAGCGAGAAAATAAAACATGATTCATATTCTAATGATCACTTTAGTAATTATTCATGAGTTTTGGCGTTGTAGATTATTGTTTGAATATACTATCCAAGAATTAGAGATAAGTAATATATAAAGATTGAGATCGTGATAGTTTTAGAGAGTTAACTTAATTGCAAAAGCAACATATCAAGCGACCTATTTCTAGCTTTAAGAGAGGAAAAATGATTTGTGTGCTTAAAATATGAACTTAAATTAGAACTAAAGATTTGATTGATACATTTGAAAAAATAGTTGGTGTTATAAGTTAGAATAATTATATTACACTTGCCATGAAATAAATGAATTATGTCTAACTTTTAGTCTATTTATTAAGCATATATGTCAACACTCCTGAGAGGGAAAATTAGACAAAAGAAATGATAGTAACACCTTTATAGAGATTTTATTTTTTATTTATTTTTAATGAAATTAAACAATAACAACATTTCATGCTTTAAATTTTGTTGTATTATATGACAAAGATAATTGCCAATTTTACGGTTATAAATTAGGACACAAAGTGAAACCAGTGCAATTAGAATAAACTAAATAATACTAGAGTAAATTACACCGTTCGTCCTTGTGGTTTGCGTTGACCGCAGGAGTTCGTCTTTTGACCAAAAAAGTTGCACCGTCCATCCTTAAGTGGCAAACGTTATGCGCCATTAGTCCCTCCCTCTAACGGAGCCCACTAACGGTCGTTAAGTCTTGTTAACCTGAGGGTATAATCGTCATTTCAACACCATAAGGACGAACGGTGTAGTTTACACTATCATTCATCACTTTAACAACAAACATAACAAACTCAAATTTCTATCTCCTCATCTAAAACTCATGGATCTTATTCATACAATAAAACTCCACATACCTAACAAGAACAACTCCTACCTTCAATCTTACATCTAAAATTCCACATCAACTTCATCACCACCACCATACGGTGCTCACCTCGAGCAAGAGAAGAAAAAAAAACAAGTTTTGACGTCCTTCACCATCAGGTGCTCACTTGGGTTCGTGGTTGGTTCGAAGTCACCTCTCGTTAACTCCTCTCTCTCGTCTCGTCTTCGTGGTATGTCACAAGTAAAAACTGAGTTTCATTTACTTACTCATCTAAAAACCAAATGTTAAATCGACTTATTATTGTTTTTGTGGAATTGAAATCGTATAAAACGTTTTATAAGGTTTTGTGTGGTGATTTAAAATGGTGGTTTGTTGTCTGTTTTGCTACGGGTCTGGTACTAACCCGACTGGAATCGGGTCGAACTCGTTTGAGACTTAGGGCGATTGGGTACTTTATTTGTGTGAAGCTGTCGTTCTTGTTTCATTATCTCGTCAGGTTCGAAACCCGCGACTTATTAGTGCTTTGTTGATCCTGGTTATACGTGGTTAAGCTTATTTGAGTCTCGTGTTAGTCTCGGTTTGTCAAGCCACCCAAGAGGGTGTCAGTTTTTAGTTCGATTGGTGTTTGATTTGTTGCTTTTGGGTTCCAGTTCACAACGAAAATCAGGGATACATGTTTTTAGAAACTTGTATTGATTGGCTTATTTGAAGGTACATAGCACTAGCAGGAATTGGTGGTAGTGTACAACTGTGGTGGTGGCTGGAGTTGGATAGAGAGAATTAAGAGTGTGGGTTTTTTTGTGTTTGTAGTGTAAGAACAGTGCGTATTTTTTTTTTTTTGTTTTTGTTTTTGATAATATGTGATGGTGTTGATGAAAGTTTGAGGAAGAAAGGAGTTGGTGGGGAAGAGAGTGAAAAAAAAAATCTGGGTTTGTGGGTGGATGTGAAAGAAAAGACTTAAATTACTATTTTACCCTCATGGGTTAAGTGAGTTAACTGACGTTAGTGGGATTTGGTGGGGCCAGTTGAATGGAGGGACGAACGATGCATAACGTTTGTCACTTAAAAATGGACGGTGCAACTTTTTTGGTCAAAGGACGAACTCCTGCGGTCAACGCAAACCACAAAGACGAACGGTGTAATTTACTCATAATACTAAAAACATAATTTTTGAAAAATGAATGCATATAAGAAAAATTCGGGTCTTTTAAAAAAATTAACACTACGTCATCTCGGAACCCATCCTACTTCCGTCACTTCAATTGTATATGCACATCATTTCAATCCTTTCAGATTTGCTTAAGAGGAAATTCCTCAAAGAGTAGTGATAAAGACACCTAACTCATGTGCCTAAACTCATGCCTAAAACATTTATCATGTGACACATGAAACATGCATTTTCTCTCTCATAATTTTCACTTTTGATTTTGACACATGTCACCATCTTAAAATTAGGCATGTATTTAGGCATAAATTTTAGTCATGCATATCATTTTCCTTCCTGAAATAGCAACAATGACATATACAAATGTATTAATGGATAATTAGGCCCAAGCCCGGTTTGTGGGTTTTGGGTATTAGGGTTTTACTATTATATATAGTGGTTATTAATAAAGTTATACCTACGGGTTTCATTGTCTTACATGATTTCAGAGCGGGTCTGATCCTCAGACCTAGGTGGCTACGCTGAGCGCCTCTTTGTACCACCCGTCAAAATTACCCACCTCTATCTCAAATATTCTATTAGGTCTACCATTGCTGCATAATGTTTTTCCAAAAGCTAAACTACAATTTTAATATGAAAGTTTATAAAAATCAAGAGGTTAATTTATTTTCGAACGTTGTTTCAGATGTGAACTCATTACAACTTGTTGAGCCGAAAAATCTAATTATTTTAGTGCACAATATATAAAATTAAATAAAGTTGACAAAAACCTTTAATTTTGTCTTTTTGAAAACATGATTATATTAGTACTTAAAAGACATAAATGCAAGCAAGTGAACGTTTCGTAAATTCAAAACTCATACTAACAAAGATATTTAATAATAAAAAAAATACAATAATAATTTGATGACACTAATTATAATATTCTATCCTAATTCACATGGTAGCATGATGGATATTTGTACACTAAATAAGTTTATTAGGTCACCAAAGAACAACACACGTACCAACCTTGCCTACCATGTTATCTACCTTATTCCATTCATAATATGACCCATATTTATTATATAAACTTGTACATTATACACCAAAAGTTATAAGACACTTTTATTTAGCTATTTTGACTAGGTAAAGTGGGCTAACCAAACTTTATATAAAGAAGTTAAAAAATATATGCATCCTTTTATAAAATTTTGTCAACTTCCAAGTTTCTATCTTTCTTTGTCTCATAGTCTTGTTGCTTCAGTTTGGAAGTTGTGATCATCCATGGAGAAGGCTCAATGGATTCCAATTGTTTGCTTAAGGATCATAGCCATGGTTGCGGCTTTGGTAGCCACTATTCTCATGGTCACTAGCCGCGACTCGGCTAAAGTCTTGGGCATGACCTTTACAGCCAAGTATACTAACTCACCCACACTCAAGTAAGTCAATGCAAACTATATATGCAACAAAATCTTTATATTAAAGGTCTGGCTAAACCGAGAGGTTGTGGGTTCATGTATTAAGTTTATGGTCCATTGACTTGAAATGTTTCATGTAGGTATTTTGTGATCGTTAGCATCATCACAACGATTTATAGTTTGGCAGCACTCTTTGTTCCTCCTAAGAAGTCGTTGCGTCATGTTCTTGTTCTTGATATGGTATCACAAACCTTTCTCCTTTCATGTTCTCAAGCCACTTAATAGCCATGCATTAACTTTGCCTTTTTTTTTGGTAGATTGTATTGTCGTTTTTGGTATCAAGCTTCTCGGCAGCAGTTGGAGTAGGGCAATTAGGGAAGCAAGGGAACTCGCATGCTGGTTGGCTACCAATATGTGGTCAAGTTCCTAAATTTTGCCACCACGTTACCGCATCTCTAATAGCTGGTTTTGTTGCGGTCATTCTTTACTTTTTGCTCCTCCTTTGCTCCCTCAACAGTGTTCTTAACTTGGTTGCTTTTAAAGCTTAGTTATATGATATATATCGCTTTATCATTCTAGAAATACTTCTAGTATCTATTATATAGTGTTCCTGGCAAAAATTCATGGTGTTCGATTTTTGCAAGTAAAGTATACGATGTTTATCCTGTTTAGAAAGCTATGACGTTACTTATTTTGTACCCGGTATGCAAATTTTGTATGTTACCAAGTTATTTATGCTATAATGATTTGATCATACGCGACGAAAGTTGTACATTGTTTTGGATCAATCATGTGCATTCTTCATTTTCTTGTATATTTGAGACAGATGATCTTGAAGTATTGAACCCACAATTTGATCTCAATAGTCAAACATACAAGTCAACTACTTCCAATGCACAGTTTCCATTTCAGAACCAAAAACAGCGCGAATTGTAAGATCGATGACTCCCTTTCCAGAAATATAAATTACAACAAGTTCCTTTCTCGCATCAAAGATTCGATCTTTTCAACATCTTCAGGGGTGTCTACGCCATGACCATCATGGTCAACCTTGATGACCTGCTAAAAGATCAGACATTAGCTAAAGAATTTCATATTCTGTCACTCCGGTTGCTTAAGTGTTCACAGCAAGTAAATAAGATCCAAAATACCACAAACTATTTGAGGCGAGAAATAAATGATAGTGCAAGAAATTGTTAAACGAAAGAAGCAAATTTCTAAGAATAAAAGCGCCCGTGGCCTAGTAGTTTGCAAATATACATAAATACTTAAACTAGAGCTCTACTGTAAAAGGTAGAAACGGATTATATCAATTCTTAATCAGCAGGAGTCAACAGGACACAACCCGTCCATTTTAATCTAGAGGACACCCTTTTATAATTAAATCAAGCAGGATAACCCACATGAATTCCCAATGTTCGTTATAGGAGATATATAGTTCCCAACATATTGGATGCACATATAACGTTGCATCGAATGACTTCCTAGATATACACATACATATTATAAGGAAAAGGTCACACACATGACTTTAACTGTAAGCAAAACCGTTGCAGAGCTCGTTCAAACACTAAAGTGCAAACTAAATATGAAAAAGAAAGAACTTGATATTTCTAGCAATTCTATGGTTGTAGAAGCAAGCATGTGGATAATTTAATAAGACGAGGTCTCGCTATATAGTAGAGGATCATTTAACAAATCAGTTTTTTTTTTTTTTTTTTTTTTTTTTATAAGTTTCAAACAGGAAAGTCATCATAAGAGAGAGTACTTTACACATGATCATACCTTCATCTTGTAACCATTCTCAAGGACTTTGAGTTGTTCCAGGTCTTCTTCTAGTTGCAATGGAGTAGGAGAAAGCTCGGGATATAACTTTAAGAATTTTGCATCATAACTCTGTTTGCCCATGAGAAAATGTAGTGTTAGCCACGATAACTTGTCTTGCATACACACAATCAGTCATTAAGTTTTTAGGTGTGAGTTTCTTTATCAATTCGATCTTTACCTGAATGCCGAGGTGAAGTAAATACGGAAACTGTGGATTGACCTTACCCGACCTGCATCAACACACGGGTATAGATGAAGTTTCGATATACCAGTTTGTGCAAGAAAAATGATAACCAAAATTTAAAGGTGGAAAGTTCGAACCTATGGGTAAACACGTCAAATCGGCAAATTAGCTACAAGTTCTACAACCGAAATGAATTTAACTTGCTAAATCTTTTTATTTTAAAAATTAGATTATTATTGAAAAATATATTGCATAGCCACGATTATCGACCACACATTTAACTCGATTAGGATCAGAGGCATCTTCTGCTTTTAAAGATGTGACTGCAGTGCTGAATACAGCATCAGAAGATGCCTGCAAATACATGATCATCATAAAATAGCCATAAATCTTACTCCTACTACCCGACTTACTTAAATAAATCTCACATATGTTTGATTTGGTCAAGAACTGAATGGGCCTAAAAGTTTCTGAGCAAATATATTAACACATATATATTATATGAATATGATCAAGGGTGTGAGTGTGTGATGGTATGGTTTTCGACATTATTTTCATCAATAACACATGTGCATAAATTATGTAGCTTACTTGCAAAGCTTTTACAACCCCGTCATTATTTCATGCTCAATAAGCGGCTCATCACCTTGGATGTTTACAACAATATCAAATTTCCTTTTAAGGTGTAGAAATGCCTCGCTGCAGCGTTCAGTCTCTGAAAGTTGGTCATGCACAAAGCCATACACTCACGGTCATTATATCATAGGGACGGAAATTATATGGGCATAACAAGAACCTTACCATTTCGACAAGATTCAGATGTCATTATGACATCAGCCCCAAATTTCGTTAACTGGTGTAACACATGTGAAGTGTATTAACTAAAATCAGCTTGGTCAAATATTCGTTAACATTAATTCATATAGCATTAATGAACTCACATCAAATTGTGTTGTAAAATTAAGTACGCAAGACTATACAAAGTGTACAAACCCTCCATTTTGAAATTACTTAGGGTGGTGGCAACCATGGCTAACAAGATTTTTCATGCCTAATCACCCACCAATAATATCCTTCTAACTCATCTCATACCTATCTCATACCTAATACGTAGTAATAGATTTTTAGTGGCAACCATGCCTAACCCATACCTCACATTCATTAATATAAAATAAAGCAATATGATTGGTGGAAATTAATATAACACACAAACACATGCATGTTCTTGTTGATGTAGAATCGGCAAAGAATGCCGAATTTGGTCCAATTCATACCATACCGATCGATGCCTAGGAGGAGGCAATGGGGAAGCCGATCGGCATCATGCATGCCGAATCCATGCCTAAGAGTGTTGCCACCACCCTTAGAGTCAATTAAATTTTTCTTGTTTATGTTTTGTTTGTCCTATTTAGACTAAACTAAGACAAGAAAAGCAAGCTTAAAAAAAGAAAGATCCCTTGCTTCAAAGAATTAAAGGAAATCAGTGGCCACCATTAGAATTCAAAAAGTAGTCAAATGAAAGGAGTCATCTACAAGAATCATTTCCATAAACTTCACTCAAGCATCAAAACATGTGGGCATCACAATCATCATAAAAGATCACCCAAACATTTAGAGTGTGTCTTAGTGAGCTGCAAAAGTCCAAAGTTCCAAATATACCAATATTTGTAGGCCAATGTTATTAAATTCGGAGACTCGTGCAACAACTTGTTGCGAAAGAAAAAAAACTAACTTGCATATTAGTGGGTCAATTGTATATATACCTACTAAAACTTGCATATTTGCATATATACTCAAAACATGCTTAAAATTCATTATACATCGTGCAATAAAAACTTGTATTATAAGGAAATATGCAAGTTATAAAGTTTTAGTAGGTATATATGCAATTCACCCATCCAAAATATATTGACAATCCTAAACTTATATATAGATCAATAACAAGTTTTCTTACTGCTCTAAAAACAATATACGTCCTGACTTTTTTAGAGGGTTTATGGGATTGCTTATTTGCTTTTTTCAAAGTGCTTTTTTAATAAAAAAAACTATAATAACCTATATAGCCTCCCATGTCTTTTAAAACCTTTGCATATTCATCAATCGACTTGCTATTTCGATTCTATCGACTTGTTAGTATAAAAAATCATCAGTACCAAACACCCTCTAAACAATCAACAAGTTATACGCACTTTCTGCCTAAAAAGAAAATCAAAACTAGAGACACTCTATTATTTTTCTTTGTAACACTTGTTTCTTATCTTTTGGCAGACTAATCTATTGGCATGAGCCCACCGCCAAAACCTATAAAGAAAGAAAGAAAGAAATAAGTACTAATAAACCTATAAAGAAAGAAAGAAAGAAATAAGTACTAATAGACCTATAAAGAAAGAAAGAAAACAAACACGATTGATTCAATGTAGTAGCAAGCTTTGCTCTTTCCCATGTCCTCTACAAAACAAAATCGCAAAAAACAAACAGTTAGGGGGGTGTTTGTTTCACGGGGTGTTTGTTTCAGCTTATATAGATGGTTTATGGCTTATTTCATTTTTTGGCTTATGTTTCATAAGCTCACTTTTTGTAACTTATTTTGAAACTTTTCGGCTTATATAAGCTTATGTAAGCCGAAAAGTTTCAAGATAATCCACAAAAAGTGAGCTTATGAAACATAAGCCCAAAACCAAATAAGCCATAAGCCGGCTATATAAGCCAAAAGAAAACCCCTTACTTGTTTTCCGACCATGCATGATGGCGTACCCCTCCGCCATTGCTCCTGCTACCACTGCAGCCACCTCCTTCACCGGCCATGAAGAACTAGCCGTTGATGATTCTGACTTCATTTGAATTTCAGGGGGTGTTTGGCAAAACTTATTTCAAGTACATTACTTGTGGAATTTAAGGCCCAAACCATTTATTTGTTCGTTTGGTTCGCTGTAATCTGGCATTATGTAGGCTGTTTCGTTTGCAGAATAGAGAAATTGTAGTTCAGATTACATTACATAGGTTGTTTGGTATTTCTAAAAAAAGAAACATACGGTTTGATTTTTCGTTTTAGCATAAGAATGTCCACCTTGTCTCATGTTCACTCCTAATTATATAATTGATCTGATTTTTTTTTTATTATTTCTTTAAGGTCAACCAAAAGCGTTTAGTTTTTCAAATTACAAACTCGATTACAATTCATTTAGATTACAAATCAAAATTGAACTCTTGATTTTGGGATTTGCAAAGAGTCACATAATCATAATTTGACCGGTTGTTGTGATTCTCTTGAGGTATCGTTATTTTCTAGCTCATTTCGTAGTTCGATGAATTTTTTTCCGGTGTTGTGCGTTTGATTAAGCATGAAACAAATAACCAACTTTTATTTATTTATTTTTTTTTTATTTATTTTATTTTTTTAGGTTCATCCTTATTCATTCACTTATGTACTTTGAAGTTTGAACATCAATATTTTTGAAGTATTGTGTGAAAATGGTTTTTTGTTAAAATTTAGTCACATAATCACAATCTCAATTCTTTGTTGGTATTTGCTATTGTTACATTATGCCAAATAAGGAATGAAGATGATGAATGAATAGTATAAAAGTGTGTTCAATAGATTGATACATTTAAAAAGTTATGTGTTTATCATTTAGGTTTTATGTTAAATTTACAACACTACTTAAAATTACTTTTACTTCTCTATATAACATTAAAAAAAAAAAAAACACTTGCCTGTTCCCCGAGTCTTAAACTAGTTAGATCTTATATAAAGGAAATTAGTACATTATTAAGCATTTTTGTAAAGGCAATAGAACAAATGCACAAGATAAACAACTACGAGTTTTTTTTTTTTTTTAATCAATCTCATATAACTGAGGTGTAATAGTATAAATGCACATCTAATTTCTTTTATTGCGAACATAAAAAATCAAACACCAATTCATAAATACGCAGACACATAGATATAACTGAGGTGTAACAGTATGTATGAGACATCATTTACAATATTTTGTATTTGTAGTAAAAATATTTTTGTCATTGCATCTTTACCTTTCACATGCTCACGACATTTCTTACCCACATTGTAAGCAACTAAACATAAATTAGATTCTTTCTAAAATTAAAGTCCAAATTGAGAACATGACTATATTGAAGATGCTCGACATAAATCTATGATAATATGTTACTTGTAAAGCACTTCATTTCGTCTTTTTTTTTTTTTTTCCTTTAAAAAAGCAAAGAGGCTAAATTAAAACAAACAAACAAAGGCTGAGTTTTGTAAGAATAAAACAAACTTGTAAGAACATAAAGGTAAAAAAAAGAAAAAAAAGAAAAAGAAAAAGAAGATGCTCTCATTTTCATGTATTAGTTTCGAAGCAAAGTATCACAGCTCTTATTATTTCTTACTATAAAAAGTAGCATATTAGCTCAACGGACACCATATCTTAAAACATACAAATATAACTATAATAATGAAGGTCATAGAACATGAGCATCCACTCGAGCTCGTTGATTTGCAGCCGCCAAAGATTGTAGATGTATGGGAAGAAGAATCTGATGATGACGATGATGATGATTTAATTATTGAAGAGGAGTTCCGGCGTCCATGTAACCGGTGCTACCAAGACATTACTGTGTATCACAGGTACTACTATAAATGTACTTTAGGTTCATGTGATATCTTGCTTCACAAATTCTGTGCAGAGTTGCCGCCAATGTTAGACCACACATCTCACACACATACTCTTGGCCAAGGTACTATCTCCCGAGGGAGTTGGGCATGCTATTATTGTCAAAGCCAACACAAGACTGGTGAAGTATATTATTCATGTCGCGAATGTTATTACTATATTGATGTAAATTGTGTCATAGATGTTGAAAAAAAGAGCATCCATCACCCAAGTCACCCACACAAGCTGGTCTGTACTATCTCTACACCCATTTTGTGTCATTGCAAGGCTTGTGGGAGAAAGCATGAAGGGTTCTTCTATAGTTGTACCACTTGCATCTTCACCATACACAGTGATTGTGCTTTCCTACCAAAAAAACTGTTAATTCAAAAGACAACAGATGATGCTTTCTACCATCCTCATCCACTCACCATTTCATATTCCTTCCCAATACCAGACCAAAGAGCTCAATATTGGCCAAGATGTAGAGTATGCAATGATAATTTTTTCTACGAGAAGACTAGTCTTTGGATTTACAAATGCGAGAAATGTATGTACTATGCCCATGTGGATTGCGCTACATCAAGAAGAGAACCATTCATGTCCATCTTGTCAAGTCCTGGTAATTTATTCTAAGATTTCTTAATTAGATTAGTATTCATTATTAAATATATAGCAATTGAACGATTATTCATATAAGATATAATAACCATGCATGTTATTCCACTTTCAGGTTCTAGTATACTCGTTAAAAACTATAAGGATGCAGACTATCCTGATCTTCTCCATCTACCGTTACCATATGAGACTCACAACATTCTGAAACATTTATTTTTCAAAAACAATGGACCTGGAACCTCTGAAACGGATGAGGTAAACGAACAACATATCAAACATCAACACCAGGTAATTTTTGTTGATACAGAGTGCATTGATAGTAAAGTAGGGTCAACCTCTTCAAACATAAATTCATTCATGTTACATAACCCGATGAAA
Source organism: Chrysanthemum makinoi (assembly GCA_910596185.1). Classification (NCBI taxonomy): domain Eukaryota; kingdom Viridiplantae; phylum Streptophyta; class Magnoliopsida; order Asterales; family Asteraceae; genus Chrysanthemum; species Chrysanthemum makinoi. The sequence goes on from OU343223.1 coordinate 17,196,992, forward strand.
AAGATCGAACTACTATGCAATGGATGTTTGAGACCAATAATGTCAATGCCATTTTATAAGTGTGCTCAGAATTGTGGCTTTGCTCTTCATGAGTGGTGCACTCGATTGCCAACATCAATAGAGAACCACCCAGGTCACCCGAAACATCCCCTTATTCTCCTGCCAAATGTCCCCCATAAGTTTTTCAGCATATTTCGTTGTGAAGTTTGTGATTTAGATTGCAACGGATTTGCTTATGGTTGTGTCGAATGCAAATACTATGTTGATGTTAGTTGTGGGTTTATTCCTGAAAAAATCACACATAAAGCACACGCAAACCACCTTCTTTCAAGAGTTAAATTAGATAAATATCGGATGTGTCGTATATGTCGCATTTATATGTTTCCTGATCGTTTTTCATTCAGTTGCAGCATTTGTGATAATATTTTTATCCATCCCGAGTGTGCTTTGTTATTGCCTGGGACAATAAGGCACAAGTACGACAAACATCCCATGAGCTTGAGTTACCTCCCAATTGAGAACCACAAGAGTGAATACTTTTGTGAAATATGTGAGGAACCATTGAATCCTCATCGTTCTTTCTATCACTGTCACAAGTGTGTTCAGTCGGTGCATTCTGATTGTGCTCCGTTAATACTTCGGTCCGAAATGGCAGCAGGTATGCATTCCTGGGATGATAAGAGCATCTACAAGTTTGTGAATGTAAAGTTTGGGAGCATTCATAAGACACCCGGTCACCCACATCCTCTCTCTTTCACTCAAGGGACAGCGAGTGATGGTTATTGCAGCAATAGGTGTTGGACGAAATTGCGGTACGAGATGATATTTAAGTGTCTCGAATGTAAGTATGCGATTTGTTACGAATGTTGTGAGCGCTTGAACAGATCATGAAGCTTTCTGTTTTATCCAGTTTCTATACATTTGACTGTCTCCTGTGTACGATTCATGTAATGATCGATTGAATTTATATGTGTGATTCAAGATATATTTTTATGATTAGAGTGCAACTTGTGTTGTGGGATTTTTAATAATTAAAAGATGCATTTTTTTTTTTTTTTTTTTTTTTTTTTTTTTTTTTTTTTATTATTATTATTATTATTTTTTTAAATTATAAATTATAAAATTACCTTTAGGTGCTCGAAGTTTAATTAATTTTAACATTTTAGTCCCTTAATTATTCATTTTCATTCATAACAGTGAAACTTGGGTATATAATAATATTACAACAATGGCTTTCTTTTTATAATTTGGTTTCAAAGATGTGTTTGTTTAAATCTGATTTGAGGATTGATTAGGCTTGGAATTGTGTTTTGATTAGAAAATTTGCATTTTAGGCTAATAACTAGTGTTTGGGTTAAGGCCTGATTTGGAGTTAGATTGATGATCATAGGTTGAAACTGGTACTTAAAGTCTGTTTTAGGTTCAATTAAGTCTTCTCAAGCTTAAAATTACACTGTAGTTCACTGAAAGTCAAACTTACATATCATCTGTCCTTGTGATCTTATCAGTTAAGTGCAATTTACATCAGCTTTAGAAATAGGTTTAGAAATCCTTAAGGTAGATTAATTTAGTTGCATAATAGCTTTAAACATCATTTACATTCCATTTCTTAAGCTCAAAAATTCGTAAAAGTCAAAACATCAAATTTCTGAAAAAGTCAAAAATCCATTTTAACTTGCAATTTGCTTCCACTTTTATATTTTTAACTCACTCACTTTTAGTCCAATTAAGATGTAATTATGGATTTTGTAACTTTTGTTGGTGGTGTTTATCAAGCTATTTTTAGATTAATTTTTTAATTTTTCTAAAACGGATTAATCATTGCTCAAAAGTGGACTGTTTTCAAAATTTCACCCTGTTCAGCATATATTGAGTTAAATCAGCTTTTCTCATAGCTTCTCAAGAGCTCATAAAAGCTCCTGAGAAGCTCAAACTTGGTAATATATATCTTTGCTTGGTATACTTTAAGTTCCAATTGCTGGATTTCCCATTAGAGCTTATCTTCAAGCTTATTTTTAAGCTGCTAGTAGGGGGTTTAGTACTAGTGGACTGATTGGTAATTAGAAATTAGATTTGCTTTATAGCTTTTAAAACTGAGATTTAGTGATTATAGACAGTTGCTTTAAGTAGTTTTAAGTGAGTTTAGGCTTAATCTATCTTCTTGCAAGGTCTGGTAGTATAAAATAGCTTTTAGCTTATTCTCCTTTAAGCTTTTTCAGTTCAGTTTCATAGCATCTAGCTTATTCTGTGTTCACAAGTAGTTTTTAGAATTTTTCCTAGCTTCTTCATCTTATTTTATACTTTTCTTGAATTTTTCATAATTTTATGTCATCATTTGCTATTTTTCTGCATTTAAATTAGTTTTTAATACTTTTTAATTAGCTTTTATTGCAAATAAATCAGAAAAAGCTCAAAAAAATATAAATTCAATTTTCTCAGTTTAAGAAAAATCAAAAAGGCAAAAAAAATATTTTTCCATAATTTTCCTAGTTTAAATACTAATTTTTAGAAATTTAATTAGTTTAAAATAGTTTTTAATTCATAGAAATTAGAAAAAATCAGAAAAATACAAAATCAGTTTTGAAAATTATTTTTAGTTAGTTAAGATTTTTGAAAAATAGTTTTATAATTTTCTCATAAATTTTCATAATTTTTAGCATTTTAAATCCATTTTAAAAATACAAAAATAGTTTTTAGTTCAAATAAATTCAAGAAAAATCATAAAAATTAGTTTTAAATATTAGTTAACTTTTAAATTGCATTTTAAATTTTAGAATAATTTTATATCACTTTTAGAAATTAATTTGGATTAGTTTGCATTTAAATCGCGTTTTAATTAATTAGTAATTTGCATATTAGCGTAAATTTGCATAACAAGAACCTTACCATTTTGACAAGATTCAGATGTCAATATGACATCAGCTCCAAATCTACGACAACAATTTGCAATCATCTCATCATCTGTAGCCACAACTGGTGTGTAACACAGGTGAAGTGTATTAACTAAAATCAGCTTGGTCAAATATTCATTAACATTAATTCATATAGCATTAATGAACTCGCATCAAATTGTGTTGTAAAATTAAGTACACAAGACTATACAAAGTGTACAAACCCTCCATTTTGAAATTACTTAAAGTCAATTAAATTTTTCTTGTTTATGTTTTGTTTGTCCTATTTAGACTAAACTAAGACAAGAAAAGCAAGCTTAAAAAAAGAAAGATCCCTTGCTTAAGAGAATTAAAGGAAATTAGTGGCCACCATTAGAATTCAAAAAGTAGTCAAATAAAAGGAGTCATCTACAAGAATCATTTCCATAAACTTCACTCAAGCATCAAAACATGTGGGCATCACAATCATCATAAAATATCACCCAAACATTTAGAGTGTGTCTTAGTGATCTAAACTTATACGTGGACACATAGATATAACTAAGATGTAATAGTATGTATGAGACATCATTTACAATATTCTGTATGTGTAGTAAAAATATTTTTGTCCTTGCATCTTTATCTTTCACATGCTCACGGCATTCCTTACCCACATTGTAAGCAACTTAACATAAATTAGATTCTTTCTAAAATTAAAGTCCAAATTGAGAACATGACTATATTGAAGATGCTCCGACATAAATCTATGATATGTTACTTGTAAAGCACTTCATTTCGTCTTTTTTTTTTTCTTTAAAAAAGCGAAGAGACTAAATTAAAACAAACAAACAAAGGCTGAGTTTTGTAAGAACAAAACAAACTTGTAAGAACATAAAGGTAAAAGAAAAAAGAAAAAGAAGATGCTCTCAATTTCATGTATTGGTTTGCCAGCAAAGTATCAGACTATCAGAGGTCTTATTATTTCTTACTATAAGTAGTAGCATATGAGCTCAACGAACACCATATCTTAAAACATACAAATATAACTATAATAATGAAGGTCTTAGAACATGAGCATCCACTGGAGCTCGTTGATTTGCAGCCGCCAAAGATTGTAGATGTATGGGAAGAAGAATATGATGATGATGATGATTTGATTATTGAAGAGGAGTTCCGACGTCCATGTAACCGGTGCTACCAAGACATTACTGTGTACCACAGGTACTACTATAAATGTACTTTAGGTTCATGTGATATCTTGCTTCACAAATTCTGTGCAGAGTTGCCGCCAATGTTAAACCACAAATGTCACACACATGCTCTTCGCCAAGGTATCTACGATGGGGGGAGTTGGGCATGCACTTATTGTCAAAGCCAACACAAGACTGGTGAAGTATATTATTCATGTCGCAAATGTTATAATTACAAGAGTAAACTACACCATTCGTCCTTGTGGTATACGTTGACCATCAAGTTTCGTCCTTTGACCAAAAAAATTGCACCGTTGGTCCTTAACTGCGAAACGTTACTCAGCGTTGGTCCCTCACCCTAACTGGTGTGAGTAACGGGCGTTAAGGCTATTGAAATCGAGGGTATTTTTGTCTTTTCCCACCCTAACTTTCCCCATTTTCTGCTTCTATCTATAACAAAATAACAAGATCCATCATCATCTACATCCCCAATCATCAATTCATCACCATCACCATCTTCACCATCTTTACCCAATTCATCACCATCAATTCATCAACATCTTTAAACACAATCATCCCACTCCTACTCTAATTTGACACACAATAATGATCGTTAGGATACATATGACAGTAACACTTTGTTGGAATTATATAACATGACAATCAAATAAATAATCACAAAACATCAAAGTAATATTGCGGAAGCGTTTAGGATGTATTAACGAATAATTAATTAACATAAAGAATATGCGTATCTTTGTTGATTCTAGCCGAACAAGAATCAAATCCACAAACTAGCAATTGGATGAACCCTAATTAGGGTTTGAGTGCTAGTCGACTTAATAAAGTCGAATAGTGTAAATCACCAAAATCCAAAGTAGGATTTCTCTACGATCATGTACGCGCGTATTGTTAGCGATTTAATTAGAATGCTAGTTCAAATCACAATTAAATATATCGTCGAACCCTTTTACATGCACCTGTCAAACACATATATGCAAGTAAAAGAATATATGAATATATGCATGTACTTGACATGATACCATGCATATAAAGTAATCATGAAAGTATAAAACCAATGTGCCAGTCATGTATTATAAATTCACACGTTTGACTATTCAATAATGTCATACACATGGAATTGATAATCATTAGCAAGTGCATGATATCACTGTCACACATGTATACATGCATATGACTTTTTGGTTTAATAAATCATGCGAGGAATTATTATTCTTGTATGTGTCGATCGTCTGTCTCACCTTCGAATGAAACCAAAGGGTATGTTTATATAGCATTGAAACTTGTTCAACAAGTCTTTGCTAGCACCTCTTTAAGTTTCAAAACTCGACACTCAACCCCTTTTATTTTCTTAGTTCGATCATATAAATATTTCGTGACTTAATTAAATCTCATACGCAACGCGTGCAATCCCATAGGTCTCGAGTTCGATCCTAACACACATCTATTAATATTTTGTCCATTAAAACAACAGCTCCCACTTGGACATATCTTAATAGTGTGATCACATCGGTTAGCGTCTAGCAACACTTCGATGCCTCTAGCACGACTCGAGTAAGGTCTCCTGGAAAAAACCTTTTAATGATTTCTCATTATTATTATCCTTTTGTTTCTAATACCATGTTAAATAAAGATATGGAATTAAGTCATTCTTTATTCAACCATTCTGTTTCTCGTTATAAGTGATTGAGCAAGATTACCAAATCTTCTGAACATATTCAGGGGAGATCTTGGGCGTGGCCACGCAAACATCTTGTCAACCCTACGAGGGGCCCAACAGTATTAAACTTCAAAATAAATTTGAAGGAACAAATTCTATCTTGACTACGAGAATAACCCATGAACTTTGCAACACTTCAGGAAACAACCCTTATGACTACCAGTTACGTATAGCGTTAAGTTGTTCCACAGAAGTGCACTACATTCATGACACTTATGTGGTATCTCAAGTCTGAGGATAACTATTCATAATTTACTTATAACAATATCCACAAAGTAAATTATGTAGTTGGGATAAGTCCTATATTCAATTCATTGAATATCATCTGAAATTGGTATGCTTTCTCATCAATATACTTTCAAGTATATTCTATCACATCTCTCAGATTTGTCTTAGTTTAATGATACTCCCATATCATTAATTGACAACGGACGATTTTGAATAAATAAATTTATTCACGGATTAAACATGCAAATATAGGATACAATATATTATAAAATCAAACATACCAAGTATTTGATTTATATTATAACAATTGTTTAACATCCCTTATCCAAATACCAAATAGATCAATGCATGAAAATTCCAGTTGATGAATTATGCCTCAAGTAATAACAATCATACTTGTTGACAAGGCATAAATCAACCAACTTGATCTATCTTAATTTTGAGAATACTTGTTTTAAGAATTCAATTAATGAAGTCCTTGTATGTGTACATTCACCAATCCACATAATAATTCATAAAGTGTGTGACATCCTCTATCACCAATATATGACAATTTAAACTTTCAAACATTTTAAGTTTAAAGTATTATTATTCTTTTAATGTATAATGCAACTGTGCTCTTAGTACAACTAGTTCACATGGCCATTAACAAGGATGAAATGATACCATGACTAGTATTGAGTGTCATCTCAATTAAACCAAAGATCATTGTATACAAACAACAATGTGCTTATTAAAACTCTGTAAACTTTAATATCTTGTTGTGTAATGTTTGATGCTTTCCAAACTTTCAAGTCTAAAGCTGATGACAATTTGCACAACATTTGACATATTGTTCATCCATAGAATCTAGGAGCAATTCCAGGCTGAGGATGTAATTCTATTAGAATATTCATTACACAAGTTATCTAATAACTTTTAGTTAGATATCAATGTTGTCAAATCATCTATCATTCAAGAATGATACAACAATTTTAATACACAACATGATGTACATGATGAATCTACAGGTCAAACTTAGACTTCATTCACGTTCTATCTTGTCAAAAGATATGTATCCATTTTCCAAATGATATATCATGTTTTATTAGAATCATTTGTTTTACTGCACATGTTTATTAATAATAAACATATATTCCAAGGTTGTATGTTTTAATTCTTAAATCTTACAAGTGAAGTTTCATTCCAATCTAAGACTTAACATTTAGCTTACAAGGAATGTTACTTCCTATATGTTATACAACATATAAGATTTAAAATCACAACATAATACTCCCACTAGCTTTCAGGAATACTTAAAATTTATCTTATTTCAATTATAAATCAAAACTAAGATTTAAAATCACAACATAAGAATAATTTCATAGATGCATGCATTTATCCATTCATGAATTATTGCACTTCGTACATTTCCAAAGATTATATGAACTCAAAAAAACCTTTCAATTACTTACCGTCCTCGCTCAAGTAATTTCTCAAGAAAGAGTTTTGATATTCGATTGTCATATTTCATATTAATGAAAACAAGAATGACAATTATCATCTTTATATATTTAATGTGTCTAGGAAAGAATATTCAATCACAATTAATTGCTTAAGTATGATTAATAATCTTGTCATAAGACATGCATTAAATGTGTGTACAATATTGTCCATATGATTTCTACATAGAAATTCAAACCACTAGGGTTTTTCATCTCTTTAAAGAACTCATTTCCATTCTCTAGTCTAACTATTAAGATAAACCAAATTTCCAAAATTGATTATCTTTATGGACAACATCTTTAACATTCATAGTATGAGTTGTTTACCCAATTCAATATTTGGTAATCCATCATAATGATTATCAGCCTTACTATAATCTTGTAACTCATATTCTTCTCAGCATATAGATCAAATATCTGAGATATCCTTGCAGATCTATGAATGAAAATTCCATCATCATGAGGTCTATCATTTACATGTCTAACCTCATCATGATATTTACTAGTGTGTTTTAGAAGATTATGTATCTTGTAATTTTATCTTTCAAGATAAAACTCCCACTTGCCTTTTGTAATATATAGACTATCTATATATACTTAGCAATTAGAGCAAAACTACATTGTTCTCTTTTTGGGACATTACAAATACACATTGATAATTCTTGACTTTAGTTTATTAATAACCTATTCATAAGTAGTTTAACAAATTCAGAATCTTCAATTTTAAAACTTAATGTGATTCATCACATTCCATAAAATGGTGTTTTATCAATCTTCTAGGTTGAAGTCATATTGAGTATATTCAATCCATACTCAATTTTCAAACCTTGTTACTTTTAAGAAAGAAGTTATGGTTATCTTGAATCAAACAAATCAAATAGAGTTTGATTCTCCTAACTGAATATGGTATTCATTAGAATTAATATTGTAAGACAATCTAACAATATAGAAGATAAACATATCCCATTTTGCTTACCTATTTACCAACTAAGTCAACTTAATGGTATAATAGACTTTCCAAGCCAATTGCATGCTTTATAACACAAGTACTTTTTGACCAAGTCACTTCATATCTATGTCTCATCAAGGAACATAAACTGTTATAATCCCATTATACGTTATAAATCATTGATCAACTCAATGACTTCTTGTATATGTCTTAATTAAAAAACATAACAAGTTAACGTCTTACTTTATTATAAGTCTTAAAAGACTTTATGTTTATGTCTTTACAATGAATCATAAACATGTTTAACTAAAGTAATTATGAACACAACTTTTGGTTTCAATAGTAATTTCAAGTTAATTTATTTACTTCACAATAATGTAGGACCACATTAATTTTCATTTATGTCATTCCATAATACATAAATAAACAAATTGAAGTAGTATTAGATTACTTCATTTATTTATGTCATTCTAATAATACATAAATATTTAATTTGAAGTAGTCTTATATATCATTTTGACACATGTTCTAAATACTTGTCTAATTTTAGAAACTGCAAATATGTCCATGTAAGGTCTGACTTCACATAGAGATTTACTTTGTTGTTGCAATCTCTCCAAGTTCTCACATGACGTAAATTGCAACACCAAATGTTTCTTGAATTAGATATGTACAAGTTATATTAGAATGTTAATCTCTTACCTTGCAGTCAAGAGAATCCTTTAAATCATATACCTATATGTTGTCCCTTGCACACAATATAGATTTCTCCCACTTGTGCATGGAACAACATCATGTAGCAGATAAACAACACGACATATGTTTGTTTATGTGACTAATATGATTGTGTCATTGATATTAGCATAACTAGTAGATATAAAACCACTTTATTGTCTAATAAGGAAACGTACATGACTATCCTTGAAAACATAAGTGTCTATAAGTGGAAAGTAATTATCTTAAGACATTCTAGAGATAATCTGGGTTACTTCCAATATGACAAAGCTTGTAACTCCCACTGAATAAGAGATCATTACATTAATTCCTTATTCAGTAATAAGAACACAACACTCCCACTGGATTTGACAACATTGTAAGTGTTTCATTAACCAGTGAAAGAAAATAGTGTATTATTTACTTCCTACACCTTTGAGAAAGTCCATACATAAAAATTACTTATGTACTTAAAGAGTGTATTCTACTATGTAGATGATGAACTATCCATCAATGCTATTAACTTGAAAAATTGGGCATGCAATTTCTTTCTTAATAGTTCTACTATTCCAACAATTGTAAGTAGTACTTTTAAATGGTCAAAACACAACAACTACATAAAATATGCTAGTTTGTATTTTACCAATTATGCAGTAATTAGTCTAGCTTCTAATTTAATAACTCAGAAATATGCAATTTTCTTAACTATTAAAATTTGCTTACGAGTTATGTATTTAGAATTTAGACAATTCTAATTGTCCTATCATACCTTTCTTCATTCATGAAAAGGAATAGGATTGAATCTCACTCTTTCTTATGAAAAGAGGACTAGGTTTATTCTCTTAGTAAAGTTGACTCTACCAAAAAAACCCTTACAAGTGTAGATCAATTTACCAATACAGAAATAACCTACGTTTACGGTTTAATGTTGCATTAATACATTTAAAGAATTAGCAAAATTCAATTTTAGTATTTTCGATAATTAAACTTTTCAAGAAAATAAAATACCCAAGGTAATATTCATATAACCATAGAATTTTCTCGAAAACTAGGATCCAAATTATCATAGTTCCATTACATCAGTTGATCTGCTAGTAACGAAAATATATAATAAGGTAATCTGTCGAACATTAATTGGCAAACAATTTCCAATTCCTAGATCATTATGGGATTTATATTTTCCAACGCTATTGCAAATATAAACATGTTTCATCCCATCTTATGCCATTGAGTCCAAGTCTCACTTCCTACTCAACTTAAGTGTCTAACTTAAAGAACTGCAAATATGTCCATGTAAAGTCTCACTTTACATAGAGATTTACCTCTCCACCACAATCTAGCCAAGTACTCTCATGACGTAAATTGCAACTTCAAGTGTTCCTTTTAATTAGATGGCATATTCTTAATTTAAAAGGGTACTAGTTTTGATTTTATGTGGTCAAATCAAATATGTACAAAGATGTCATGCATTCATCTTGTAGCATAAATTTAATAAAAAACTTTTTATTACCAATTCATAAAGATCAAATTATCAAAGTTTTGATTGAGGTATTGGGTTCACCAATCAAGGAATTTAGTGTTAATTATCATCCATTATACCGTACTTTTGCATAAGTGTAAACACTTAGTGTTTCGGATAATTACCACCGAAGTGGCGCATGGAATTAAAACTAATTCGCCCTTAAGATGAATTTGCACATTTTATGGCTTACTAAGTAGCTCCATTCGAACTTACAGAGGGCAGGACCGTGTAAGCGAAAAGCATAACCTTAGACATCCTTTCAGTGTGACTATGCGCACTTCTTAATTAACCCCTTTATAGTTCATTCTAGTGGGTGAGCCTTTCAACCATATGTACCAAATCACCAATCAATTAAACTATTGAAAACTTAACTCTTCCAAAATAATTAAATTTCGCCATTGTTTAGTCCGTATTATTTTTCTATTCAAAATTACCCTTTGCTTAAAACTGTCTAACATAATAAACAAACAAGTAACAAATAAAAAAATAAACTACTAAAAAAAACAATGCGCACATAATAAACAATTTATACGTGTAAACAAGTAGCCACATGCAACTTATTCGATAAAATCCTATTAATAATCAATATCTAGGTTAAATTAATGTATATATTAATTTAGGGTTTTCACTCCAGCAATAGAAAGTGAGCCACATACATCGATGAATCGATTGCGTAAACCCTTCATTAATTATACCAAATTGCACATAATTGATTCATTAATATATTAATTGGAGTCTTCCCCAATTCAAGATTTATCATAAATAAATATGTCTCAACAATTAAACAATATATCAAAAGCAACTTATCCATGACTAACATGCATGTATAGTCATGGACATCATAACAATTATACAAATAAGTCACAAGATCGCATATAAAAATTCCATGACACATAACAAATTATTCATGAATTAATCACGTAATCAATATTAATTCTAGGTTTTAATAAGGTTAGCAAACAATTTTCAAAACCTTAAAAATTTATATGTGTCGACATAAAAAAATTAGGTACGCCCCAATTCACAAAAAAATCGACCAAAACATAAATTAAACATAAACCCTAGATCAATATATATCAAACATCATACAATTACATGTTTTATTACGCGTTTATGTAATTAATTACTCATTAAAACCAATGACTCGTGATGCCACTGTTGGAATTATATAACATGACAATCAAATAAATAATCACAAAACATCAAAGTAATATTGCGGAAGCGTTTAGGATGTATTAACGAATAATTAATTAACATAAAGAATATGCGTACCTTTGTTGATTCTAGCCGAACAAGAATCAAATCCACAAACTAGCAATTGGATGAACCCTAATTAGGGTTTGAGTGCTAGTCGACTTAATAAAGTCGAATAGTGTAAATCACCAAAATCCAAAGTAGGATTTCTCTACGATCATGTACGCGCGTATTGTTAGCGATTTAATTAGAATGCTAGTTCAAATCACAATTAAATATATCGTCGAACCCTTTTACATGCACCTGTCAAACACATATATGCAAGTAAAAGAATATATGAATATATGCATGTACTTGACATGATACCATGCATATAAAGTAATCATGAAAGTATAAAACCAATGTGCCAGTCATGTATTATAAATTCACACGTTTGACTATTCAATAATGTCATACACATGGAATTGATAATCATTAGCAAGTGCATGATATCACTGTCACACATGTATACATGCATATGACTTTTTGGTTTAATAAATCATGCGAGGAATTATTATTCTTGTATGTGTCGATCGTCTGTCTCACCTTCGAATGAAACCAAAGGGTATGTTTATATAGCATTGAAACTTGTTCAACAAGTCTTTCATAAGACCTCTTTAAGTTTCAAAACTCGACACTCAACCCCTTTTATTTTCTTAGTTCGATCATATAAATATTTCGTGACTTAATTAAATCTCATACGCAACGCGTGCAATCCCATAGGTCTCGAGTTCGATCTTAACACACATCTATTAATATTTTGTCCATTAAACCAACACACTTGACAAACATTAAATTCGAAACACTAATGATTTATGCATATGCATTTTAGCAATGAGACATAAGTTTATTACGAGTAATAAATAGAAATACCAATAGGAAAAACACAAAAAACCCAAATCCACCAAAGATCTGATATCAAAAGTTATAGTATCTAATACTTCCAAGACCTACCAAAGATTTGATACACATAAGAACAACAACAAAACTAACAATAAACAATGTTACAATTGATACTCATACGAACAACACTCGAGGCCAGATTTGATAGAGGAATAACATCATCAATGATCCGAGCTGTGGTAGATCGCTGTATATATATGTGAGACCTTTTAAGGCAACCTCGAATATGGGTTTCGTTTCGAAGATCTCCTCGGCGATTGGATCTGAAAACAATCGTGTCCGATCCGTACGGAGACAAGAAAAATCATAGTGGCTATGGTTATAATTGTTAGTAATGCAATCGCGTCTGAAAAGAATTGTTAAATAATAATAAGGGCGTGTTTGGTTGCTGGGATTTTAGGATAATATTTGACTTTAGGATTAAAGTCATTTGTTTGGTTTATGTTCTAAAGAAAAAATGTATCCTTTAGTCCTTCTGACACAATCCTTACCCAAAAGGTGGGTTTTGCTATTTTAATGTGTGCTTTTATTATATACTTGTGTGTCTACTTTTTATATTTTAATATTTATAATAATGAGTTTTAATCACATTTAAGTATATAAAAGTAATTAATTTTATGGGTCCCATTTCTCATTTATTAAATACAAATCCTACCTCAAATCCAAATCCTAAACCAAATCCAAATCATATCCCAAACCTATCTATAAACCAAACGCACCCTAAGAATCTGATAAAAATGAAGATGGGAATAAAGATGGGATTTGTGTTTGTGGAAAGAGATATAATAGTTTGATGAAAATGAAAAAAAGATAAAACATATAGGATATAAGAGTTTGGTAAAAATAAAGATGAGGAAGATGGGGTTATGGTTGAAGATGAAGATGATGGTGATGAAAGTGTGTTGTTGATTTTGTTATAGATAGAAGCAGAAAATGGGGAAAGTTAGGGTGGGAAAAGACAAAAATACCCTCGACTTCAATAGGCTTAACGGCCGTCACTCACGCCAGTTAGGGTGAGGGACCAACGCTGAGTAACGTTTCGCAGTTAAGGACCAACGGTGCAATTTTTTTGGTCAAAGGACGAAACTTGATGGTCAACGTATACCACAAGGACGAATGGTGTAGTTTACTCTAATTACAATATTGATGTAAATTGTGTCATAGATGTTGAAAAAAAGAGCATCCATCACCCAAGCCACCCACACAAGCTGGTCTGTGCTATCTCTACACCCATATTGTGTCATTGTAAGGCTTGTGGGAGAGAGCACAAAGGGATCTTCTATACTTGTACCACTTGCGTCTTCACCATACACAGTGATTGTGCTTTCCTACAAAAAAAAATGTTAATTCAAAAGACAACAGATGATGCTTTCTACCATCCTCATCCACTCACCATTTCATATTCCTTCCCAGAAGATGACCAAAGTGCTAAATATTACCCAAAATGCAGAGTATGTAATGACTATTTTTACGACCATCTTTGGATTTACAAATGCGAGAAATGTATGTACTATACCCATGTGGATTGTGCGACCTCAAGAAGAGAACCATTCATGTCCATCTTGTCAAGTCCTGGTAAGTTATTCTATGATTTCTTCAAGTAATTAGATTAGTATTCATTATTAACTATCTAGCCCCCATACCCTGCCTCAGCGGGATTGGGTCTGTTGTTGTTGTTGTATTAACTATCTAGCAATTGAACGATTATTCATATAAGATATACTGGTAATAACCATGCATGCTATTCCATTTTCAGGTTCTGGTAGACTCGTTAAAAACTATAACGATGCAGACTATCCTGATCTTCTCCATCTACCATTCCCAGATGAGACTGACAACATTCTGAAACATTTATTTTTCAAAAAGAATGGACCTGGAACCTGCGAAACGGATGAGGTAAACCTACAACATATCAAACATCAACACCAGGTAATTTTTGTTGATACAGAGTGCATTGATAGTAAAGTAGGGTCAACCTCTTCAAACATAAATTCATTCATGTTACATAACCCAATGAAAAAGATCGAACTACTATGCAACAGATGTTTGAGACCAATAATGTCAATGCCATTTTATAAGTGCGCTCAGAGTTGCGGCTTTGCTCTTCATGAGTGGTGCACTCGATTGCCAACATCAATAGAGAACCACCCAGGTCACCCGCAACATACCCTTATTCTCCTGCCAAATGTCCCCCTTAAGTTTTTCAGCGTATTTCGTTGTGAAGTTTGTCGTTTGTATTGCAACCGATTTGCTTATGGTTGTGTCGAATGCGAATACTATGTTGATGTTAGTTGTGGGTTTATTCCTGAAAAAATCACACATAAAGCACACCCAAACCACCTTCTTTCAAGAGTTAAATTAGATACCTATCGGCGGTGTCATATATGTCGCCGACGTATATGGGAGGATTATTTTTCATTCAGTTGCAGCATTTGTGACGATATTTTTATACATCCCGAGTGTGGTTTGTTATTGCCTGGGACAATAAGGCACAAATATGACAAACATCCCATGAGCTTGAGTTACCTCCCAATTGAGAACCACAAGAGTGAATACTTTTGTGAAATATGTGAGGAACCATTGAATCCTCATCAATCTTTCTATCACTGTCAAAAGTGTGTTCAGTCGGTGCATTCTGAATGTGCTCCGTTAATACTTCGGTCCGAAATGGCAAATAGGCATAATTCCTGGTATGATCACAGCATCTACAAGTTTGTGAATGTAAAGTTTGGGAGCATTCATAAGACACCCGGTCACCCGCATCCTCTCTCTTTCACTCAAGGGACAGCGAGTGATGGTTATTGCGAAAGGTGTTGGAGGAAATTGCAGTACGGGATGATATTTAAATGTCTCGAATGTAAGTATGCGATTTGTTACTATTGTTGTGAGAACTTGAACAGCTCATGAAACTTTCTGTCTTATCCAGTTTCTTGTACGATTGATCGATTGAATTTATATGTGTGCATGTTCATTTCACTCTTGTAATACATTTGTTTATCCAGTGTGATTCAAGATATACTTTTTATCTTTTTTTATGATCAGAGAGTGCAACTTGTGTTGTGGGCTTTTTTTATGATTTGAAGTATAAATTGTAAAATTACCTTTAGGTCCTTGAAGTTTAATTAATTTTAAGATTATTCTCTATTTATTTACATTTACACCTATTTAGCGGGGAACCCGTTACCCGCGATCCGCCAACCATTTTTTTGACCCGATTTTATTTAACCATACCCGCTTATATTTTCCCCCTTTGTGGGTTGTTGTTTCAGGATTGACCATAAGTTGTGTTGGGACTAAGGATCTTTAGAGTTGGATTATTTTGATGATATAGGTTATTTGCGCTGAAATTTTTTATTGAGCTTGTTGTTTCAGGGTTCGCCAAAGGTTTTCAGAATTAATTGTAACCTGCTTCGGAATTAGGGATTATCTGAATTTAGGTACTTGCCGGTGGTTATTTGGGTAGGTTGTTATGATGGTTTGGGTTAACGTTATTGTTCCAGAATTTAGTACAAGTTGTTTGAGGATTATTAGGTACTTGCCTGTGGTTATTGCTTGAGGATTATGTCAACGACGAAAGATTTTTTTTGCCTTTTTGATTTATTTACATTTTTTGGGATTGGTGTTTCAGGATTAAGGATAATTTGTACCGTATACTGATGCTTTTCTACTAGAGTTCATAGCCGTTTAGTGCTCAATGAGTGTTGACACGAATTAAAAGGGGTGCTCACAAGTATGTACTTCAAGTGCATATCAAGTGTTCAATAATATGGGGGAGTAGCCAATTGATCCTATAGGAAAGATTATGCAATATAGGCCGAAATCAAGTAACCTCACTAGTCCAGAAATAAGCTTAAACAAACACACCTTAGCTATTAGTTTAAGTGACGGTGTTTGTAGTATACTGTAAAAAGACACGTCGTGTGATGCCTAGGCATGTGCAATGGGACTAACAAAACTAGAACCATATAGGTTTACTGTCTACATGTAGCCAGGTGACCCGTTTGTTACAATCATTTTCAATGTTGATGCAAGCATGCGTTGATGGTACGTTGAGTAGTCGTTCGGTTACAAACATCTAAGTATCTAACCATAACGACATGTGACCTGCTGAAACAAAATTATAGATAAAGTTAGGTATAAACATGTTATACTATTTGGGTTTTGATTTGTTTAAAAGTCTGACAAAATAATGTATGCGAGTTTCATGGTAGGGTATTATGAGGTAACATAAACACTTCTCTAATAATTGTGTTTTTTTTTTTTTTTATTCGTAACAGTTTTATATTAAACTAAATGTTAAAATTTGACGCCTGCAAGCGCTTAGCTTACATCAGATATACGAGATCAGTAGTGTGTATACCAATAACACATATGGCACATTTTTATCATGTATGACTCCTAACCCAATATGATGTGTTTCTTACCATGCTAATTAGCCTTACTATTTTGGTTAGGCTATTATCAAACAAAGATAGTAATGTATGTATGCGCTGATTATAGCTTATGTTCTACAATTATAATTTCATTAGTATGATGCGGCTATGTATGCGGGATCAATCAATGAGCTTATGTGATCATAATTTACACTTTTGATGAAATTCTTGCTGATGCTGTCATTTTTTATTATCTTTCATTCATACGCATGTCTGCTGCTCCACCTCTCTTAATGTTTGCTGCTATACCTCTGTAAACCACCTAAATAAAAGAAGAAAAAGAGGCGAAAGGGTCAAAAAGTGTGCTCATTACTGTTATTTTTGCATATCCACTTGCTGATAGTGGGTATGCTATAAAGCTATAGGAACTCTTACAACGATACAACTACAGACCAGGCGGATCATACGCTATGTTTGCGGGTGACGGCCAGTAGAGCATTAGCTATCATAAGCAACAACAATGAAGATGTTATTGGGTCGCTTGATCTTATTGCTGGTACTAGACATTATTGCTACTTAATTTTAAAATTTTAATTGTTGGTTTATGTGTTGCTATGTATGGATCTAGCTAATGATGATGTAATTGAGTTCGGATTATTATATTATAAGTGTTTAGTAAATGTACATTGCGATTCTGAGTATATATTGCAACAATGAAACTTTAATATGTTCTGCATTTATGCTGCCTACATTACAATTGTGACCTAACACCCCACATTGTAAGCAACTTAACATAAATTAGATTCTTTCTAAAATTAAAGTCCAAATTGAGAACATGACTATATTGAAGATGCTCAGACATAAATCTATGATATGTTACTTGTAAAGCACTTCATTTCATCTTTTTTTTTCTCTAAAAAAGCGAAGAGACAAAATTAAAACAAACAAACAAAGGCTGAGTTTTGCAAGAATAAAACAAACTTGTAAGAACATAAAGGTAAAAAAAGAAAAGAAAAAGAAGATGCTAATTTCATGTATTAGTTTGCAAGCAAAGTATCACAGGTCTTATTATTTCTTACTATAAGTAGTAGCATATGAGCTCAACGAACACCATATCTTAAAACATACAAATATAAATATAATAATGAAGGTCTTTGTTTGATTCAACTTTCCATTGCTTGAGAGTTAAATATGGGGATTCGCCTAAATGTTGAAAATAATCTAGGGGTGTTTGGCTGAGCTTATTTGAGGTGCTTATTAGCTTATTGACTAAAACAAGTTTGTCCAGCACTTATTGAGAAGTGCTTAATAGGTTATATAGAAATGGCTTTTTGTTAAAGTCATAAGCTTTTTTCTGACACACTTCATGGTTTTCTAGGATATGCAAATTATACGTTTGTAGTTTGTTACGTATACCTGGCTATTTGAGACAGTTGATTTTGCATTGAAGGTTATGTAGTTATGTATCTTGGATATGTATTCTGTTAGTTGTAGTTGTTGATTACAGTTAGGGTGTTTGGATTGATTAACGATTCTACTTATGTGTCTTCTTATAAATAAACACTTTTAAGCTACTTAAAAGTAGGTAATTCAGGAAATAGTGTTTGGATTTTGCTTATCTTGTAGAAAATGCAAAAGAAATAATATTTTGTTGGAAAGTTTCAGTAAAATCCAGCTGTAGAGGTTTCCGGTTAATATGATGGTAAAAAGATAATTTCAATTCTGTCTCAAATAAGCACTTTGAAATGAAGCAGTTTTGTACCTGCTTATCAGGAAAAGGCTTCTTTCACTTTAGAATAAACAGATAAGCAAAAGCAGTTTGGATGACATGACACGAAACCGGTTAGTTGAAAAATCAAGCTATCCCCAAACACCTCTTTGTCAAAGCCAACACAAGACTGGTGAAGTATATTATTCATGTCGCAAATGTTATAATTACAATATTGATGTAAATTGTGTCATAGATGTTGAAAAAAAGAGCATCCATCACCCAAGCCACCCACACAAGCTGGTCTGTGCTATCTCTACACCCATATTGTGTCATTGTAAGGCTTGTGGGAGAGAGCACAAAGGGATCTTCTATACTTGTACCACTTGCGTCTTCACCATACACAGTGATTGTGCTTTCCTACAAAAAAAAATGTTAATTCAAAAGACAACAGATGATGCTTTCTCCCATCCTCATCCACTCACCATTTCATATTCCTTCCCAGAAGATGACCGAAAAGCTAAATACTTCCCAACATGCAGAGTATGCAATAACGGTTTTCGCTACAAGGCTAGTCTTTGGATTTACAAATGCGACAAATGTATGTACTATGCCCATGTCGATTGTGCGACATCAAGAAGAGAACCATTCATGTCCATCTTGTCTAGTACTGGTAAGTTATTCTATAATTTATTCAAGTAATTAGATTAGTATTCATTATTAACTATCTAGCAATTGAACTATTATTCATATAAGATATAATAACCATGCATGCTATTCCATTTTCAGGTTCTGGTAGACTCGATAAAAACTATAAGGATGCAGACTATCCTCATCTTCTCCATCTACCATTCCCAGATGAGTCTCACAACATTCTGAAACATTTATTTTTCAAAAACAATGGACCTGAAACCTTTGAAACGGATGATGAGGTAAACCTACAACGTATCAAACATCAACACCAGGTAATTTTAGTTGATACACCTTCCATTGATAGTAAAGTAGGGTCAACCTCTTCAAAGATAAATTCATTCATGTTACATAACCCAATGAAAAAGATCGAACTACTATGCAATGGATGTTTGAGACCAATAATGTCAATGCCATTTTATAAGTGCGCTCAGAGTTGCGGCTTTGCTCTTCATGAGTGGTGCACTCGACTGCCAACATCAATAGAGAACCACCCAGGTCACCCGCAACATCCCCTTAGTTTCCTTCCAAATGTCCCCCATAAGTTTTTCAACATATTTCGTTGTGAAGTTTGTCATTTAGATTGCAACGGATTTGCTTATGGTTGTGTCAAATGCAAATACTATGTTGATGTTAGTTGTGGGTTTATTCCTGAAAAAATCACACATAAAGCACACCCTAACCACCTTCTTTCAAGAGTTAAATTAGATAACTATGACAGCTGGTGTCATATATGTTGCAAATATATGTGGAAGGATGATTTTTCATTCAGTTGCAGCATTTGTGACGATATTTTTATACATCCCGAGTGTGCTTTGTTATTGCCTGGGACAATAAGGCACAAGTACGATAAACATCCCATGAGCTTGAGTTACCTCCCAATTGAGAACCACAAGAGTGAATACTTTTGTGAAATATGTGAGGAACCATTGAATCCTCATCATTCTTTCTATCACTGTCATAATCACAAGTGTGTTCAGTCGGTGCATTCTGCTTGTGCTCCGTTAATACTCCGGTCTGAAATGGCAGATAGGCCTTCCTGGTATGATAACATCAGCATCTACAAGTTTGTGAATGTAAAGTTTGGGGGCATTCATAAGACACCCGGTCACCCACATCCCCTCTCTTTCACTCAAGGGATAGCGACAGATGGTGAATGCGATTGGTGTGGGTGGGAATTGCGGTACGAGATGATATTTAAGTGTCTCGAATGTAAGTATGCGATTGATTACTATTGTTGTGAGAGCTTGAACAGCTCATGAAACTTTCTGTTGTATCCAGTTTCTTGTAGGATTGATCGATTGAATTTATATGTGTGCATGTTCATTTAACTCTTGTAATACATTTGTTTATCCAGTGTGATTCAAGATATACTTTTTATCTTTTTTTATGATCAGAGAGTGCAACTTGTGTTGTGGGCTTTTTTTATGATTTGAAGTATAAATTATAAAATTACCTTTAGGTCCTTGAAGTTTAATTAATTTTAAGATTATTCTCTATTTATTTACATTTACACCTATTTAGCGGGGAACCCGTTACCCACGATCCGCCAACCATTTTTTTGACCCGATTTTATTTAACCATACCCGCTTATATTTTCCCCCTTTGTGGGTTGTTGTTTCAGGATTGACCATAAGTTGTGTTGGGACTAAGGATCTTTAGAGTTGGATTCTTTTGATGATATAGGTTATTTGCGCTGAAATTTTTTATTGAGCTTGTTGTTTCAGGGTTCGCCAAAGGTTTTCAGAATTAATTGTAACCTGCTTCGGAATTAGGGATTATCTGAATTTAGGTACTTGCCGGTGGTTATTTGGGTAGGTTGTTATGATGGTTTGGGTTAACGTTATTGTTCCAGAATTTAGTACAAGTTGTTTGAGGATTATTAGGTACTTGCCTGTGGTTATTGCTTGAGGATTATGTCAACGACGAAAGATTTTTTTTGCCTTTTTGATTTATTTACATTTTTTGGGATTGGTGTTTCAGGATTAACGATAATTTGTACCGTATAGTATACTGATGCTTTTCTACTAGAGTTCATAGCCGTTTAGTGCTCAATGAGTGTTGACACGAATTAAAAGGGGTAAGGTGCTCACAAGTATGTACTTCAAGTGTTCAATAATATGGGGGAGTAGCCAATTGATCCTATAGGAAAGATTATGCAATACAGGCCGAAATCAAGTAACCTCACTAGCCCAGAAATAAGCTTAAACAAACACACCTTAGCTATTAGTTTAAGTGACGGTGTTTGTAGTATACTGTAAAAAGACACGTCGTGTGATGCCTAGGCATGTGCAATGGGACTAACAAAACTAGAACCATATAGGTTTACTGTCTACATGTAGCCAGGTGACCCGTTTGTTACAATCATTTTCAATGTTGATGCAAGCATGCGTTGATGGTACGTTGAGTAGTCGTTCGGTTACAAACATCTAAGTATCTAACCATAACGACATGTGACCTGCTGAAACAAAATTATAGATAAAGTTAGGTATAAACATGTTATACTATTTGGGTTTTGATTTGTTTAAAAGTCTGACAAAATAATGTATGCGAGTTTCATGGTAGGGTATTATGAGGTAACATAAACACTTCTCTAATAATTGTGTTTTTTTTTTTTTTTATTCGTAACTGTTTTATATTAAACTAAATGTTAAAATTTGACGCCTGCAAGCGCTTAGCTTACATCAGATATACGAGATCAGTAGTGTGTATACGAATAACACATACGGCACATTTTTATCATGTATGACTCCTAACCCAATATGATGTGTTTCTTACCATGCTAATTAGCCTTACTATTTTGGTTAGGCTATTATCAAACAAAGATAGTAATGTATGTATGCGCTGATTATAGCTTATGTTCTACAATTATAATTTCATTAATATGATGCGGCTATGTATGCGGGATCAATCAATGAGCTTATGTAATCATAATTTACACTTTTGTTGAAATTCTTGCTGATGCTGTCATTTTTTATTATCTTTCATTCATACACATGTCTGCTGCTCTACCTCTCTTAATGTTTGCTGCTCTACCTCTGTAAACCACCTAAATAAAAGAAGAAAAAGAGGCGAAAGGGTCAAAAAGTGTGCTCATTACTGTTATTTTTGCATATCCACTTGCTGATAGTGGGTATGCTATAAAGCTATAGGAACTCTTACAACGATACAACTACAGACCAGGCGGATCATACGCTATGTTTGCGGGTGACGGCCAGTAGAGCATTAGCTATCATAAGCAACAACAATGAAGATGTTATTGGGTCGCTTGATCTTATTGCTGGTACTAGACATTATTGCTACTTAATTTTAAAATTTTAATTGTTGGTTTATGTGTTGCTATGTATGGATCTAGCTAATGATGATGTAATTGAGTTCGGATTATTATATTATAAGTGTTTAGTAAATGTACATTGCGATTCTGAGTATATATTGCAACAATGAAACTTTAATATGTTCTGCATTTATGCTGCCTACATTACAATTGTGACCTAACACCCCACATTGTAAGCAACTTAACATAAATTAGATTCTTTCTAAAATTAAAGTCCAAATTGAGAACATGACTATATTGAAGATGCTCAGACATAAATCTATGATATGTTACTTGTAAAGCACTTCATTTGGTCTTTTTTTTTTCTTTAAAAAAACGAAGAGACAAAATTAAAACAAACAAACAAAGGCTGAGTTTTGCAAGAATAAAACAAACTTGTAAGAACATAAAGGAAAAAAAAGAAAAGAAAAAGAAGATGCTAATTTCATGTATTAGTTAAGCAAAGTATCACAGGTCTTATTATTTCTTACTATAAGTAGTAGCATATGAGCTCAACGAACACCATATCTTAAAACATACAAATATAAATATAATAATGAAGGTCTTTGTTTGATTCAACTTTCCATTGCTTGAGAGTTAAATATGGGGATTCGCCTAAATGTTGAAAATAATCTAGGGGTGTTTGGCTGAGCTTATTTGAGGTGCTTATTAGCTTATTGACTAAAACAAGTTTGTCCAGCACTTATTGAGAAGTGCTTAATAGGTTATATGGAAATGGCTTTTTGTTAAAGTCATAAGCTTTTTTCTGACACACTTCATGGTTTTCTAGGATATGCAAATTATACGTTTGTAGTTTGTTACGTATACCTGGCTATTTGAGACAGTTGATTTTGCATTGAAGGTTATGTAGTTATGTATCTTGGATATGTATTCTGTTAGTTGTAGTTGTTGATTACAGTTAGGGTGTTTGGATTGATTAACGCTTCTACTTATGTGTCTTCTTATAAATAAACACTTTTAAGCTACTTAAAAGTAGGTAATTCAGGAAATAGTGTTTGGATTTTGCTTATCTTGTAGAAAATGCAAAAGAAATAATATTTTGTTGGAAAGTTTCAGTAAAATCCAGCTGTTGTAGAGGTTTCGGGTTAATATGATGGTAAAAAGATAATTTCAATTCTGTCTCAAATAAGCACTTTGAAATGAAGCAGTTTTGTACCTGCTTATCAGGAAAAGGCTTCTTTCACTTCAGAATAAACAGATAAGCAAAAGCAGTTTGGATGACATGACACGAAACCGGTTAGTTGAAAAATCAAGCTATCCCCAAACACCGCTTTGTCAAAGCCAACACAAGACTGGTGAAGTATATTATTCATGTCGCAAATGTTATAATTACAATATTGATGTAAATTGTGTCATAGATGTTGAAAAAAAGAGCATCCATCACCCAAGCCACCCACACAAGGTCTGTTCTATCTCTACACCCATTTTGTGTCATTGCAAGGCTTGTGGGAGAAAGCATGAAGGGATCTTCTATAATTGTACCACTTGTTTCTTCACCATACACAGTGATTGTGCTTTCCTACCAAAAAAACTGTTAATTCAAAAGACAACAGATGATGCTTTCTACCATCCTCATCCACTCACCATTTCATATTCCTTCCCACGAGCAGACCAAATAGCTAAATATTGGCCAAGATGTAGAGTATGCAATGAATTTTTTGAGAAGAAAACTAATCTTTGGATTTACAAATGCGAGAAATGTATCTACTATGCCCATGTGGATTGTGCGACCTCAAGAAGATTCATGTCCATCTTGTCAAGTCCTGGTAAGTTATTCTATGATTAATTCTAGTAATTAGATTAGTATGTATTCATTATTAACTATGTAGCAATTGAACGATTATTCATATAAGATATAATAACCATGCATGTTATTCCATTTTCAGGTTCTGGTATACTCATTAAAAACTATAAGGACGCAGACTATCCTGATCTTCTCCATCTTCCATTCCCAGATGAGTCTCACAACATTCTGAAACATTTATTTTTCAAAAACAATGGACCTGGAACCTTTGAAATGGATGATGAGGTAAACCTAAAACGTATCAAACATCAACACCAGGTAATTTTAGTTGATACAGAGTGCATTGATAGTAAAGTAGGGTCAACCTCTTCAAACATAAATTCATTCATGTTACATAACCCGATGAAAAAGATCGAACTACTATGCAACGGATGTTTGAGACCAATAATGTCAATGCCATTTTATAAGTGTGCTCAGAGTTGCGGCTTTGCTCTTCATGAGTGGTGCACTCGACTGCCAACATCAATAGAGAACCACCCAGGTCACCCGCAACATACCCTTATTCTCCTGCCAAATGCCCCCCATAAGTTTTTCAACATATTTTTTTGTAAAGTTTGTCGTTTGATTTGCAACGGATTTGCTTATGGTTGTGTCGAATGCAAATACTATGTTGATGTTAGTTGTGGGTTTATTCCTGAAAAAATCACACATAAAGCACACGCAAACCACCTTCTTTCAAGAGCTAAAGTAGATAACTATGGCAGGTCGTGTCATATATGTCGCTCACGGTTGCTTAAGAATTATTTTTCATTCAGTTGCAGCATTTGTGACAATATTTTTATACATCCCGAGTGTGGTTTGTTATTGCCTGGGACAATAAGGCACAAGTATGACAAACATCCCATGAGCTTGAGTTACCTCCCAATTGAGAACCACAAGAGTGAATACTTTTGTGAAATATGTGAGGAACCATTGAATCCTCATTGTTCTTTCTATCACTGTCACAAGTGTGTTCAGTCGGTGCATTCTGAATGTGCTCCGTTAATACTTCGGTCCGAAATGGCAGCACTTAGGAATTCCTGGTTTGATAACGGCATCTACAAGTTTGTGAATGTAAAGTTTGGGAGCATTCATAAGACACCCGGTCACCCACATCCTCTCTCTTTCACTCAAGGGACAGAGAGTGATGGTAAATGCAGCAATAGGTGTGGGAGGAAATTGCCGTACGAGATGATATTTAAGTGTCTCGAGTGTAAGTATGCGATTGACTACGATTGTTGTAAGCGCTTGAACAGCTCATGAAACTTTCTGTGTGCATGTTCATTTCAATCTTGTAATACATTTGTTTATCCAGTGTGATTCAAGATATGTTTTTATCTTTTTCTATGATTAGAAGAGACGCGTCTTTTTTTCTTTTTTTAAAAGTATAAATTATAAAATTACCTTTAGGTCCTCAAAGTTTAACTAATATTAACATTTTAGTCCCTTGATTATTCATAACAGTGAAACTTTGGTATATAATAATAATATTACAACATTTTTTTTTTTTTTTTTTTTTTTAAATTTTTTTTACAGTAATTTTTTTAGTTGATTTCAAAGATGTGTTACGTATACCCGGCTATTTGAGGCAGTTGCTTTTAGTTATGTATCTTGGATATGTATTATGTTAGTTGTAGTTGTTGATTATAGTTAGGGTGTTTGGGATTGATTAATGCTTCTACTTACGTGTCTTCTTATAAATAAGCACTTTTAAGCTACTTAAAAGTAGATAATTCAGGAACTAGTGTTTGGATTTTGCTTATCTTGTAGAAAATGCAAAAGAAATAACATTTTTATTTGATTTCAAAGATGTGTTACGTATACCCGGCCATAAGATAGAGGTTGGGACCATTGTACGCCTTCAAGTCAAGAGGTGAGAAAAATTCTTTCGGTTTTTATTAGTTTATGCTTCTTTTCCTGATTATAGCTATTCATGACAATGTCTCTTTTTTATTCACGTCTACTTTGTCTATCTCTCTATATGTTGGCTGAGGTTCACATGTTTAATCTCCAATTTCCAAAACTAAATGTGAGGTAAAAATGTTCATACGTAAATCTCTCTCGGGTTTTTTTATGACGCCTGAAAGTTGGTCAAAGATAAACTAGCACTTGCCTTGTAGTGTAACTGACCAAATTATATCCCCTGTAACTGACCAAACTAGCGTCTATCGGGTTTTCAAAAAATACAAACTAACCCGGAACCCGGCCCTATAAGGAATCGGGTTATCGGGTTTGGGTCTATCGGGTTAGACAATTCATCAAGCACAAAATGTTGGTAAAAAAAAGTTATATTTGCATGTGACCCAAAACCATAATTAAATGAACATAATAAGTTCTCACACTCATGCATAAAAAATGAGAAGTGATTTACACACTTTTATGTTTTTTGAGACACTCTTTTTTATACTTCAAGTATGCTAGATACCAAATCTCTAGCCATTAAAGAAAGAGTAGGAAATCTTGGGCTATTTACTTTCCATCATAGCAAAATATCAAAATGCATATTCTTGTCAAATGGTTCAAGATTTTCAAGAGTTTTACCTTTTCTTAAATGACAATTTTGGCACTGTTGGAATAAGCGACAATGATCTAAACCATTCATGGGGAGGGTTTGTGTTTGGAAATTGTGAATATGAACCGTTATGATCAGCACATTAGGGCAAGTTCATATTTAGATTTTCTTTTAAATGGGCTTATCAATTAAGAGTTGTGACTAATGAACTATGATGAATGGGCTTTAGTTGAATAACTAAAGATGTGTAAATCTATTAATGAGTCTAATAAGGTTTAGCGGGTTAACCCAATAACAAACTAGCTAAAACCATAATCCGACCCTATTAGACTATCAGATCTATTGGGTTGACTAGATAAATCCAATAAGGTATATTAGACCCAAATCAACCCGACCCTATAATGCCTTATTGGGTTCGGGTAGGGTCGGGTCGACCCATATGACGCTGCCGTGATTGAATTTCATATGCTATAACTTTTATTAATCATATTACTACCATTAATTAATATAACTGTTAAACTTATCATTATGCTAGATGATTATGGTTGCAAGGAGAAAGAATAAGTGTTGTGCCGAGTTTCTTTCTCATAAAAGAAATTGAGATACATAAAAGACAAGTTTTTTTTTTTTTTTTTTTTTGTCTAACCTCTGCATCGAAACTAGTTTGTCTGGTTTGGCTTTAACCGGTCGATAGTTGTAGGTATTCTTGTGAACCTTAATATTTTAAATGCTACCGAACATGTTTGCAAGATTTGTCATACAACTATTTGTAGGTATTCAAAAGGGCTAAAGAGTGAAAATATGTTTTGTCTCAGCATATGCACTCTCCTCTAAAGTCTCATTTGCAGAGTGCCTTATATGTTCTCAGATACCTAAAAGAGTCTCGTGGAAAATGTTTGAAATTTTCTCATAACGGGTTATCTAACATGTTGGAAGGGTATGTAGATTAGGCTAAGTGCCCAAAGACTAGAAAAGAGAAACAAGCAACACTCCCCAATGGCGCTTCTATAACATGCTCACACCAAGCTCTCTAAGAACAAACTGTGTGACAAGTGGTAGTGGTATGAAACTATGAATGACGTTGATGGTCGTCGTTATTCGACATTACATTGGCTAGTTATTCGTTTTCAGTTGTCAATAAATTTGTGGTTTGGATTTCGTCACTCCGAAGGAAGCCACTATCAAAGATATCTTTGTACTGAAGTATCAAAAGTGCACTCAACCCGGCGACTAAGAGATCGTGGTTTGGATGAAAGGGCGACAATGAACATCTTTTTCATTTTCCTTAAAGTATGTGTGGTGTAGATATATTTTCAGGGAAAAAGTTGCTGAGTGGTCATGATGGGAACATAACAAGGGAAAATAATCATATAGTGGTGAAGAATTGAATAAGAGAAGTGATGTTACGCTGATGTGACAGAATTGATGGTTGGTCATTGATACTTGATGCTCTAGACATGGTGTATAGTTTGTATATCATGGTTTTAGTTTTGATTGTGCATAGTTTTCGCTAGTATTAGATAACTAATCGTATGATTTATGAACCTCGTTCAAGTTGGGATCTACCTGATGACCACAAAGTTATATGAAATCAAGTCTAGACAAACACGACATATAATTGTAATTCAATGTCTTTGTTCCCGTCCTTGGTAAGACACCTAAATGATGTGTTGTTTTCACATATCATATCTTGTCTTTGTTTAGTGTTCTAATATAGTAGTATGTACTAACTACTTATATTTTGTACTCAGTTTATCCATATAAGGTGACGTTCAATATTCATGTTGGGTAAATCATCTATCAAGGCTAATTCATATTTCTTACTTTTATTAAATAGAAATAGTATTTTTATTATGTGCATCATAAGTATTGTATAGATACCATGATTTCAATATCTCAATATAAATGTGGAGGGTGTGGTTTCGGGTTTTCCTTTGACACATTAGTTCGACATCATCGATGTTGCACTTAGTTTGAAGTCATGCTTTCCACATTCTTTGTTGTTAGGTTTAGAATTAGATCAGTGGATATGAGTTGCACTTACTGTGTGGACATTGAAGTGCATGCTTTCCTAGATTAATTAGTAATTTTATGTATATTTCACAATAATTTTTTAAACAAATCGGAGTATAACCACTTATGCATACTGATAAACTTCCCGATTCTAATATTAGTTTTTAGCCTTTGGTAATAATCAAAGTTAAACCAAGATAACATGATTACAACATTACTTGAATGAAACGTATAAGTGTTATGATAAACTTTATTAGGAATACAAATATTCGGATTAAAAAAACATGAGGGACGTTTTATATCCAAGTGCATATAATTTGGTTGCTTTGAATTTCCTCAAATGAACTAACTTAAAATTTTTTTAACTAAAAATAAAGGTCAAAAGTTATATAAACAATTCCTGTATGATTTATGACATTGAGTGTTGATATATAGATAACAAGTAGGGTTGGATCAGTTGGAAAACCCCTTGCTTCTCAACCGAGAGGTCAGGGGTTCGATCCTCACTCCCTACAAAAGGTCGTAGGTCCTTTCTACCTTCAAGAACTGGAAGCATCTCTACTTTAGGTAGGGTAAGGCCTACATTTTAACCTCCCCATACACCGAAAACGGTATTGGGTACCCATAACCCGTGGAAGACGGCATTGGGCGTTACTTTACTTTTTTTTTTTAGTGTTGATATATAGATCTAAAACATAGACCTACTATTAGACCTAGTCCATATAATTCATGACAAGTGTCATACATTTGTTCTCTCTCATCATTTTTAACCAATTAAGTTTTCAAATTAATCAATTACAGTACATCATTAGGTCTAAATTTAGGTTTTAATTTTAGGCCTACAATTCATTTTCCCAATAAGAATTAAGAAATGACTCGTGAGATTATAAGTACCAACTTACCATCCTAAAGTGTAAAACTATTAATAAAAAAATTAACCTTTTTTTCAAGGATTTTTCTAACGTGTGCCCTAAGGGCACATGTTAAGCACATAAAAAGGACACCAGGTCCCACAGAAAAAGACACAGGAATCCACAAAAAGTACAATTTTTGTAGATCCGTGTGTCCTTTTTTGTAGGACCCAGTGTCCTTTTAGTGTGCTTAACTTGTGACTTAGGGCACATGTTAGACAAACCCTTTTTTAAATAAAGATTCTATGTTGGATGTTCTTTAATACTCCCTCCGTCTCATATTTATAGTCCGCATTTCCTTTTTTGGTTGTCTCAAATTAATTGTCCACTTACCTTTTTAAGTAAAAACTAAAGAATATAGTTAGGGAATATTCTATTTAAGTGGCTCAAAATTAATATGGCCCCACTTTTATTAAACTTTGTGTTTTCTCTCTCATGACAATAATTTTGAGACGGAGGGAGTAATATCTATATAAATTTATATCATACAAGTTGTTCCATGGTGTAGTACAGTAGTAGGCCTACTAACGTGGAGCAAAGTCATAGACAAAGTCACAAAAGGTGGTGGTGACGTTGCTTTTCCCTTGATCGAGCAGAGGAAAAAACTAGTCGACGTCATAGACACCAAAAGCCCAAGCCCAAATAAGTAAATAACCATGTTATGATATACTCATGTTACTGCAACAAAAGACTTTTAACTTTATTAACACCTATCACAAAAGATATTTTCACAAATAAAACCCATATATTATTCCTTCCACAACCCCAATAAATATCTCTTCCTGCCACTTGAAAACAAAGCGTTTTTATAATACTAAAAACTATTCTAATTGTTATTTTTATTATTTTCAGAAAACTTTGTTTCCCTTATTTAACCTGAGATAAAAAGATGCTATCTAATCAGACACACAAAGAAGACATTTGACGGACAAAATTGCGTTAGGGTTTCTTCGATGGGGAGAGGCAAAGTGGAGCTAAAACGGATCGAAGATAATGGCAGCCGCCACGTGTCCTTCTCTAAACGGCGTAACGGACTGATGAAGAAGGCTCATGAGTTGGCTGTGCTGTGTGACGTGGACGTCGGGTGTTTTGTTTTCTCCGGGACTAATCGGTTATACGAGTACTCCACTGGTGAAAGGTTTCTATTCTAATTGTTATTTTTATTTCTATTTTGTTTTTCTTTTAATTTGTTGGTTGTGAAGGTGATAATTATTAAAATCATACTCATAACAATGAGATTCATTTCGACAGCTGTGGATCGGATATGGAGTCTGGATCTTTAGTTTTATGTATCTGTATGTTAGGTTTTCCATATGTATGTTATCTGATGAACTAACTGCTAAGTTTTACTAGGGGGAAATAATCTTGATGTTATTGAGCGAATAAGGTGGATTAAGTTTTAATTAACACAAGTCTAAATGAAATAATCTTTATGTTCTTGATCGAGTAGATAAGGTACATGGCTGGTGCAACTGTAGGATGTGTAGTCACATACTCACAGACATGCATGTCCTTATATGTACTTTATTATTCTGATTGTGATATTGAGATTATTCCTTAAAATTAGGCACTCACATTTGGTGGGATCAGTAGAATCTCACTTTAAAATGTGAATAAATGGTTAATTTGTTGTAGTGTAATTTTAAGACCATGAGGAGAGAGATTTATTCATCTATTATAAGTAGTATATATAATACTCCCTTCGTCCCTAAATAAATGTCCACGTTTGACTTTCAAAGTCTTACTTATTCAACTTTGATCTTAAATATTTGTGTTTATCTTATATAATACTTGATACAAAATATATGAGCGAAATGTGTTTTAAATGTACTTTAAGTTGGTATAATTTTTATCAAGTATTATATAACACAAACAAAACTATTTAAGGTCAAAGTTGTACAAGAAATACTTTAAAAGTCAAAAGTGAACATTTATTTAGGGACAGAGGTAGTAACCTATTTAGCCTCCCATGCGTTTTAATCTAAAAACCTTTGCATATTCATCA
Organism: Chrysanthemum makinoi; assembly: GCA_910596185.1. Lineage (NCBI taxonomy): Eukaryota > Viridiplantae > Streptophyta > Magnoliopsida > Asterales > Asteraceae > Chrysanthemum > Chrysanthemum makinoi. The sequence continues at coordinate 17,229,155 of OU343223.1, forward strand.
ATCGACTAGCTATTGCAAAGTGCTTATTTCTATCGACTTGTTAGTAGAAAACAACATCAATCCCAAACACCCTTTAAACAATCAACAAGTTATACGCACTTTCGGCCTAAAAAGAAAATCAAAACTATAGACTATATTATTTTTCTTTGTAACACTTGTTTCTTATCTTTTGGCCGACTAATCTACTAGCATGAGTCCACCGCCAAAACAGACTCAAATAAGTCAAACTCCGCAGAGCCAATACTTAGAGTTGAATCCAAACTTGTGTAGTCAATTTCGGTGGTATACCACTGGTATACCAGTGGTATTTCGGATTTCGGATGTTCCATAAAATTTCGCTCCAAATTTCGTTTCAAATTTCGGTGGTATTAGTGGTTTTACCAGTCCATTTTTTTTTGGGCCCAAACTTAAAAAAACCCAACCCAATAAAACCCCAACCTAATAAAACCCACTTATTATACAATAAACCCACTTATTAATACAAGAAACCTAATTCTCGTTTCAAGAAATCAAACAGCCGATCTTTTCTTATCTTCTAGTCTTCTGTAAAGATGGATGGTGACAATGGTCCAACAACTCCATCCTCTCATGCTTCTGTAAATCCCTCAAACACTAATACAACATCGTCTGATGTGGCCTCAAGAAGTGCAAATAAAGTTATGGCATGGGAATGGGAAGATCAGAGAGATCCCTTGAGATGACGATGAAGATATTGCCATAGCTGATGTAGATAACTTGATTGATGTGGATTCGGAGGAAGATTTTCAAGACTTGTGATTTGATTATTTATGTTGTATCTTGCACTCTTAATAGCTATATAAGACTTATGTTGAATAATAAAATTACCGAAATACCACCGAAATACCAAAAATTTCGTATCTCGGTCTTTGACCGAAACACATAAATTTCGGTCATTAACTACACAGATCCAAACACCACCCTTATAATAATTTAGTAAAACAGTACTAATAAACCTATTAAGAAAGAAAGAAAACAAACCCAATTGATTCAATGTAGTAGCAAGCTTTGCTCTTTCCCATATCCTTCACAAAACAAAACCGCAAAAAATAGGCAGTTAGGGGGTGTTTGTTTCGGCTTATATAGCTGGTTTATGGCTTATTTCATTTTTGGGTTTATGTTTCATAAGCTCACTTTTTGTGACTTATTTTGAAACTTTTCGGCTTATATAAGCTTATGTAAAAGTTTCAAAATAATCCACAAAAAGTGAGCTTATGAAACATAAGCCCAAAACCAAATAAGCCATAGGCCGGCTATATAAGCCAAAACAAAACCCCTACTTGTTTTCCGACCATGCATGACGGCGTACCCCACCGCCATTGCTCCTGCTGCCACTGCAGGTCTGCAGCCACCTCCTTCACCGGCCATGAAGAACTAGCCGTTGATGATGATTCTGACTTCATTTGAATTTCAGGGGGTGTCTGGCAAAACTTATTTCAAGTACATTACTTGTGGCTTATTGGACTTTAAGGCCCAAACCATTTATTTGTTCGTTTGGTTCGCTTTAATCTGGCATTATGTAGGCTGTTTCGTTTGCAAAATGGAGAGAATTGTAGTTCAAATTACATTACGTAGGTTGTTTGGTATTTCTAAAAAACCTAAATATACGGTTTGATTTTTCGTTTTAGCAAAAGAATGTCCACCTCGTCTCATGTTCACTCCTAATTATATAATTGATCTTATTTTTTGGCAAAAGATGCGTTAGGGTTTCTTCGATGGGGAGAGGCAAAGTGGAGCTAAAACGGATCGAAGATAATGGCAGCCGCCACGTGTCCTTCTCTAAACGACGTAACGGACTGATGAAGAAGGCTCATGAGTTGGTTGTGCTGTGTGACGTGGACGTCGGGTGTTTTGTTTTCTCCGGGACTAATCGGTTATACGACTACTCCACTGGTGAAAGGTTTCTATTCTAATTGTTTTATTTTTATTATTTTGTTTTTCTTTTAATTTTAATTTGTTGTGACGGTGATAATTATTAAAATCATACTCATAACAATGAGATTCATTTCGACAGCTGTGGATCGGATATGGAGTCTGGACCTTTAGTTTTATGTATCTGTATGTTAGGTTTTCCAAACGACTACTTTATAAAATTCGCCGTTTTATTTTCCTGCTACTAGTGTGTGTTGTGTTGCCATATGTATGTTATCTGATGAACTAACAGCTAAGTTTTACTAGGGGGAAATTATCTTGATGTTATTGAGCGAGTAAGGTGGATTAAGTTTTAATTAACACAAGTCTAAATGAAATAGTAATCTTTATGTTCTTGAGTAGATAAGGTACATGGCTGGTGCAACTGTAGGATGTGTAGTAGTCACATACTCACAGACATGCATGTCCTTATATGTACTTTATTATTCTGATTGTAATATTGAGATTATTCCTTAAAATAAGGCACTCACATTTGGTGGTGGGATCAGTAGAATCTCACTTTCATATGACCACATGAGGTCTTAATATGAATATACTTGATGCACACATGTACACATTAGAATCTTTGACATGAGTTCTGCAACATATATGTCATTTAGGTTATCTCTTGAAGCTCTAAAATCAAATACCTCTTTCTAATTGAACCTTTTTCTTTTGGATGACAAAACGTTCGTCAACTTTTGCTCCTACCACGCTAGTCAATGTCATCCATGGACGGACCCACATGTATGCTGGGTGTCGCACGGGCTACACCCAATTTTTGATCATGAAGTGCAAAAAGATTTCAAAACGGTCGTTTTTGTGGTATGTGCAACCCCCAAATTTTTTTTGCAACTTTCATTTTTTGCGGTGTTACTTTAGTTAGCCCAATATTTTTTTTGTGCAACACCCTCTTAAAAATCCTGGGTCCGTCCCTGATGTCATCATTTCACATTGCAAAAGCTATGGAGCTCGATAAACCACATAACTAAAGACATGAGAGGGTAGCCTCATAACACCCTCGTATTGTCACTTATGACTTACCTAAAAGCAACACCCTGAATCACGTTGTGTGTCAGCGTTATGTGTCACCTTTATCTTCAAATCTTCTTAAATGTAAAATTACAAGCTTCATTGTAGTGTCTTGCATGTCATTAGATTTGGTTTGGTTCTTCATTACTAGTTTAAGTTTTTTATCATGCCACATGATACCGATCTTGATTTTAGATATGCACTTAAATTTGATTGTTGCTCGATCTTCGCTTTAGTTTAGGCTTAAGTATAGTTTGGTTCCTGCATGGTTTAGCAAAATTCCGCACAAAATAGACTGCAAAACAAATTAACTCATTTAATAAGATGATACAAATCATGTGAGCCTTTAATAATAACTAGTTTTTAATGACTTTAAACGCTTAACAAGTGATGAGCTACTATGCGAGGCAATTAATTGCTCGAATCGTATTTGTAGTACAAGATGTTAGATCGGGCTTTGTAAAGGCATGCAGTATTTCTCGATAATTTTCTAACTCTTCACTTTGCTCAAATTGATTATACGTCCTTGGGACAATCCAAGCTTATTTTATTTTCAAATTTGTAGTTGTACAAAAGTAATGATGAAATAAATATTATTTTCAGTTTTCGTAAACTACAAAAACTTGGTTCCTAGTTTGCCATCAAAAAATTGTATTTGTTACATTAATACCAACTCCTTGTAAGATACTCCCTACATTGATATTTTTGATCCCCACAACTATTGATATCTTTTTATGTATAACTAAAATGTGCATAATTTCTCAAACAACTTTTAATAGTAAACTAGCCCACTTTTTCATGTAACCAGTTAAAGAAGAGAAAGAGCTAGCACAAATCGTCTTTGCAGCGTAAACTCGAATGTCGAAAGGGGAATCTCCTTTGGTCCGTTAACAAGCCAGCAACACACCTTGCTCTTAGTTGCAAGTAGCTTTGATTTCGGAATGAACTTTATTAACCAACGCGTCTTAACTCTCAACTACTAGGTGAAAATTCTTTGCACAATTAACAAAAATGTTGATCTAACATGTGGCAACATTTTTAACACCATTTTTTTGATCTCTCTCTTTCTCTTAAACGTATGTTAAAAATAAAAAAAGTAACTACACACAAATACTGACACACCACCGTCATCATTAACTACGCGACTTCTACGGTAAAAATATCCGGCGATCTTCGTCGGCCACATTTCTTTAACGTTTTATTCTCTTAAGGTCTAAACTTCTATTCTATTGTCAAGGTTTCTAAGTTTTATTTTTTTTCTTTGTTGGCGGCGATCTCTAAGTAGCACAAAAAATCCACTTCACCGACTCCGGCGACCTCTTTTCTATCAGCACGCACGTCTTCCGAACAGCGCCTCCAACATCACCTATTAAACCAACGGCCGGTGGTAATACGTCACCGCCAGCTCTCCTTGACGCTTCATTCCGACGGCTAGTTTTTCATCGTTCGGTCAACGTCGTGGAAGTTTCTTCTCTATCTTGTGTCAAAGGTGTACCTAAATTCTAAGGCCGAATTGAAAGGGAAAAGATTTATTTAATCCTCACAACATCAATAAACACCTATTAAACCAGCGGCCGGTGATAATATGTCACCACTAGCTATCCTTGCCGCTTCATTCCGACAACTAGTTTTTCGTCGTCCGGTCAACGTCGACGCCCATTGTGGAAGTTTTCTTCTCTATCTCGTGTCAAAGGTGTACCTAAATTCTAGGACCGAATTGAAAGGGAAAGGATTTATTTAATCCTTACAACATCAATTTGTGCTATATGTAGGTTCATAAGTGGTAAGTTTAGAGGAAATGAAATAGGGTAGGAATTCAGCAAAAGTCCGTTAACCAATTTATCATGCTTGTTGGACCTAGTCTAACGATAAATTTGTGTTTCACTTTCTATATTCATAAGATATTGGCGATATTAATTGACGATTGATACTAGGGGTGATACCAACTCTTCTCTTTATACTTTGTATGGATAAACTTCTTCCTTTGAGCCACCACCGATGGGGCCTCAATGAGTCCTATACTTTGTATGGATAAACTTCTTCCTTTGAGCCACCACCGATGGGGCCTCAATGAGTCCAATATTTTATCATTGATTATTGAAGTGAGAGCGATATTATATAAGCCAAGCTTTTGTCGAGCTTTAGCGTAGTATAAAACATAACCATATGCATATTACCATCCAAGCTTAACCCTATAACAATTGCACCTCATTTGTACTTTTCCGGTCCTTATGTACTACATATAAGTATCATCATAAGTGTAACGAGCTAAGTGTGTCCGGATTTTATCAATTGACCTCTAACTTAACTCGAGTTTTCTTAAGTCAAAACGCATCGACTTTAGCTCGAATGAAGCTTGTTACGATAAAGATATTGAGCTTGAGCTTTAATGATGAAGGCTCAAACACAACTCGACATTTTTCAAGGTCAAAACATATCGACAAAGCACGAATCAAGCTTGTTACGATAAACATCTTGAGTTTGAGTGTTTATTATGAAGGCTTGACAAACTATCATAGTAATCTTACTGAATCTAGCTCAACTTTTTGCTTTTCCTTTCGAGTCTTCACTTGTTGAGAAACATAAGAATCCTTTTCCCGAATATTCTACTAGTCGTACTTTTTAATGATGTGGAAGCCCCCCCACCTTGTCACTCGACCTTTTTTTCAAGCACATTGCTAACAAACAAGGGAAGATGAATTCGCTATCCATGTTATGCACAACCTTGTTTCATGTAGAATAATGATGTCAAAATTATCATTTGAAAAACCCATGCCTAGATATGGAAATTGAAATATTTGTTAGGGTGAAAGTTAAATTCGACAACGCGTGCTTTCCATGAAGTAGCAAGGTTCGATACTTGAATCAAGCTCGACCGAGTATCAATTTGTAGTGATTGAGATCGAGCGCGGTGGTGTAACCGCTACTATGTAGCCCGAACCATGTTGATTATCGTCGGTATAACATTGGCATCTATATTAAGGTTTGATTATCGTCAGTATTTTGAATATTGGTAACTATATTAATTGAGGTTAATATTATATAACTTCGTATATTTGAGCTGAGCTCGACTCAACCTTGCTTATTATAGTACCAAAATACGTGAATATACATATACCTAAGAGTAAAAACGTAAAAAGACACAAGTGCATACTAGCTTTTACAAGACAAGAATATTTATAGTCGAGCTCGACTCGAAAGTCTACTCCGGTAGCTTGAGCGTGACTTGTTCTAAATCAAGTCAATTTTAGGTACTTTGCGAGATCTCGAGAAGCTCGCTAGTTTTCTTGCTTCATTTACACCATTACTAAGGGATGCTGTGATGCCCCTTTGCTCGTTCGCCTTGAGACTATAGCCCACCACCAAATAGTAGCATTTACCTTTGTGTAGATTAGTTCTCCTCGAGACTATGGCCCACCAAATTTACCTTTGTGTAGATTAGACCATGTTGAGGATAGCGTAATTAGTGCTTAAGAATTAGACCTTGTGCGAAAGTGGCCGACGTAAGATTACTTACCCAAACCCTATAATAATGGTCAATTTGTTCGTAAACTCTTTTTCCATGGTGTTGTGTAGGCTCGCATGTTTCCACGGACCAATGACAAAATGAAGGGTTTGAGCCAACTATGTATATCAAGCTTTTCATGCCATACTCTTTTTCTCTAATCTTGAATTGGGACCATATGGTCTGAACTGTATTGGCTCCTTGACTCGTACGCATGTCCAAACATCGTCACTCTTTCATTACATCAACCTATCTTATCTTAGGGAGTACTTGAGATTGTTTGGTTCTTTCTTAATAAGGCCCAAGGACACCTCAAATACTTACGTAGACTTCTAATATTAACATACTCCGTAGAGATTCAACTATAAAGAGGTCCAATGCTTCATTTTGTTTGGCAACAAAATTTATATTATATTGCGGTTCCTTCTTTCTAGACATGAGAGGGTACCGTAGGTTGACAAATCACGTAGCCTACTAAAACTTCTGCACTGTTAAGATGCATATCAAGCATTGGACGGCTTGGTTAAGGTTGTATCTTTCTTGTTACGGTCCTAACTAAGTACCACATGGTTTAATCAATCACACAGAGAATTACGACGGATAAGTATTCAGGTGTCTGACATTTGTTTTGATGCTTGTATAGATAGCATAATATGATGCACTGTGTGTAGATTAACTTGTGGGAAATGTTGCATTAGTTGCTTGCAAGTATGTAGCTGACCCTATTTAATTAAAAGGTAGTAAAGAACAAATGCTTCCTTTTTGCATAGAAGCATTATCATCTGGCAGAAGTGGGCCAAAACTTCTGTTGTTTGTAATTGTTAAATTGGCTAAAGCCCTCAAGTTTTGCAAACATACAATACCAGTTCATTTCTCAGCCCATTTTGCTAGTAAACATGTAAAAGTGTGTAACACAGTGTCAAATTGACAAATTCTGGTTTCCATCTACTCTGTAGCTTGAATACATTTTTAGCAATATATTTCTACATTACATCTAACATATTTAAAAAGTTTTGAATACAAATACAAGATTTCCTCGCTACATTTTTTAAATTCCAGTATATTTCCTAATACATAATTATTCAGACATGACAATATTAAGGAGGATTCACTCATTTGCAAATGTTCGTGAGACGTATCAATAACTTCTTTTTACTGATGTCATGTGTGCGTTTGCTTAACATGTCTATAATAGCGGATCCAACTTATACTTGCCCCGCCATGTAGCACATACCCGAAAAGAACACACTATGTCCCTTTATGCATGAGGCAAGTGTTTCCTAATCCCATGTAATGGAATTCGACGTACACTCGATGTTCTGAACTAAGCCTTTCCTCTGATCTCTTAATAATTCTCATTTGTTTGAAATATATTCACGTTTCTCCCACCAAAATTCATTATCTATGTACACTCTATATGTTCATATTAACCCAGTATTTGCAAATGCATTTCATATTCTGGACTTGATCATTTTCACTTCTTCTTTGTATGTTAGTATAGATTCATTAGCTAGTCATGATAATATCTTCTGAATTTTGTCCAAACATGGCTTTGTAAAGCCAAACTTTATATTTTTGCTATATCTAATGGTCAGTTTCCACTTGGAATGCATATATGTCAATTATCACTAGCAATTATACCAACATAAAAACACATCTAACCTGCTATAACATTTTGATTCTTGTAGTTTATGAAGAAACGCGATTTCAAACTATAATTTAAAGAAAACACGAGATAGTGATACGTCATATTTTTATACAATAATCAAGACAATACATTAATATAACACTCAAGTCTAATTGTTGACCGAAAGTTCAAATATCCCGTAATACATTACAAAAGTCATCTACTACGAAATCATAGAAAAAAGATGTTTGATCTTTAATTCATAGAAATTCAATAATTAAATAGTTTTAATAAACCCTATTACCACTTATATGTTGATGAATAAGAAAGAAGGGTACCTTATCATATTTAAGGTTTAGATCGATAGTGTGTAAAAATAGAGTAGGATGAGACACACGTTTAATTGAAATTAACATAACATAGTGATACTAACACTTGGTCTAATTGTTGACCCAGAAGTCGAATTTCTTGTAATACATTATAAAACATACATGTGACGGAATCGTAGAAAATAATAAAATGTTTCATTGTTAAACCAAAATCCGAGAAATGGTAAAAATGTAAGGAATAAAAAGTCTTAAATCATTTTTTAAATTGATAATGTAAATTTTATTACCATTTATATGTTAATGAATGTGAGCAAAAGGTAGTTTCTTGTATCTAAGGTTTACATCGGTGTGTGTAGAAACGGAAACAATTGAGATTTTTACTACTTAGGTTAGTGCGAGACCTAGATTAAGATGTACGCGGCTTCCCGTACATTCCTATATCCGTTACCGGCCTTCCTTTTATTTGTTTAAGCACACACTATTGATATGCATACGGGTATAAACTATATGTCAACTATCTAACATGAAAATACATTCAAGTATCTAGTTATCCATTTACTCGTATGGATACACCTTTAACATATTAACGTAGCTCAACTATCGGAGTTCATAAAAAATGCGAAACATAATCATTGTTTTACATACGACAATGATATAAAATACAATCGAGCATCCTATAATGAATTTATTATATGTATGACGTTAGACTTCACTCTTTTTATTGACAACACGTATCACGCAAAACCTTGATAACAAGAAACCCTTACTACTCACACTTCCCGTCCAGCGAATATTTGAAATAAAATGCCGAGACCATGCTCCACATAAACTTATGTGCCTCTTTAAAAAAGTATTTGTCTGCCCACATCATTTGTCAAGCTACATCGGAGATTGTGATACTCTCATGTGAAGTCCAATAAGGAACTTAGCTAAGGATGACTTAAAGTTGCAATAAGTGAGGATCAAACATCGTAGAATCCCAAACCCCAATCACTAAACAATAATGGAAACATATAACTTATTTTGCTAAGAAACGAACCTAAATTTAGCCTCGTCACCGTGTAATCAATTTGCTTCTAGTCGGGATAAATCTTACTATGGCATGGAATGTTGTGGTAGACAAATAACACTCTCTCCTCATTTAAAGAAGATAAAGGAATTCCCTAGTACCCATATAAGTGATTACTAGCTAGACCATGTTTTTTATATTGGCTTAACCTTAAAGAGAGAGTACGAATGAGCCACATGCACGGAAACTTGAAAATGAGTTATTCCTTCTTATTTCCTTATGGGTTTGCCTTAGGTTTAGGTAGTTAGATGCCGCTCAATTTTCATTCCCATTCGATGGTCACGAGCTTATGGTCCTACTTTAGTCATGACAAAGTAGGATGACGACAAACATGTAAAGAGGTATATACTAAAATGCGAAAGGAGAAGAGAGGACTTGATTAAGGTTGAGAACATGTTAAAGATAAAAACATGGTGTAGATAGTAGACCATTAAAGACGTAGTTTGGTCGAATTGAACTCTAGGGCCAATAAGAACCGGTTGTTAGCTAGTTACAAGACGTAAGTCATATATGTGTACAAGAATGCATGACGCTTTGAGAGAGGACACTTTTGTTGTAACAAATTACTAGGTCCGCAGAGAGCTTTTAAGCATAAAACTTGCAACAAAGTACAAACTAGAGATATTAAAGATCAACAATTGTCTAAGGAATTGAAAAAAAGCCTAATCATATTCATTGTGCTTGTACATGGGAATCATGTGAAAATTTTGCGAAAAAAGGATAGATATGTTTTGAAAACAAGGAAGAATTAACGTTTCGGCTTTGAGACATGTGAGCCGCCTACGATTTGTGACGTAGGAATAACTTGATAAGAAATAAAGAGTTGCAATTAAGTCATAAAAGAGGACAAAACACCAATAATAACGTCTAGGCGAACTAGTGCTCCAAATGTTAAATGATACACGTGAAAATGGCTCATGACCTAGAAAAAGGTTTTGATGTCATATAAGTTGATGTGACAATCGTAAATACATAAATGAATCCGAGTGAGATATATAGTATGTTTGGCGATGCAACCGAAGCCGAGCTTATATTTTCATAGAGGTGTTTGGCAATTTAGTTGGAGCTAAAGCTAAAGGTTATGGTTGTAAAATAACTTGGAAATACGTCAAATTATATTACACTGTCATTCATTATATTTTCAAAGAAGTAATTTAAGCCGTTGAGCTTATAGAAAGTTCTAGCTTATAAAAACTTTTATAAGCTTGTGTGACAAACAAAGCCTATTTTAAAAGCTCTAACTCTTATAAGCTTTTATAAACTTGTTGCTAAACACACCCGTAAGCAATACAGGGCTTTTCCTCAAATCAAGATGAGTGCATATTTTCTAGAAGCATAGTGAAGTGCGCATTATGATCCACATGCTCATCCTATAAGAAACAATGATATATGGTCGTCCGAGTAAAGACATGATCGACCAGGCTTAGATGTAAGCACATTAATGAATTTTTTTAAAGCTAAGGGTTGTAGTTTATAATTACCTAATAGGTTATAAATAAGCCGAAACACCATTAGACAACTAAGGAAATCACAACACCTATCATCTAAGATCCAAAACAGGAACAAGATAACAAAGGTACTCGATTACTCAATTGATTTATAACAAAGGTTTAATTTTAGGTGGGCACCCCATAAAGGTCGGACATTTTAAATAGTTTAGTGCGTAATTTATGCTTAGTCTAGAATAAAAGTGAAATTTGGTCCGCCTCCATATGTAGTAACTAGGAGGTGTTAACTCATATGCTATGATCGCGGGTCCCGCGTGCATGAACAATATATAAGCTCACGTGGATTCAGCTTTAAAAACAATACGCAACACGTAAATAGCTTCAAGTTTATATGCATGTAATTTTATCTTTTGTTGATGTGCTCAGCTCGCACCTGATGCTCCTTGAAGGCACACGAGCCTCCCTCAATTCAAATCTTTCCTAGGTTTAGTTTAAGCCTCCCTTGTGACTCTACGACATGTCAATAAGTGAGCATCACAAAGGGTTATCATATTCGTAATTGTAGGTCATATGGATGTTCTTCCATACCGTAAAAAGAGTTGTGTGTCTTCTTGGTCTATTTATCTCAATGGGAAATCACTATATTTCTCCATTCACATGTCCTTGTTGTATCAACCAGGGTTATACATTCTTGACCTAGCTATTTACTGAATACCCTTGAGTTGCTTGGTATCTTAAGGACTCTCTTGTGTGTTCTGGCCGCAAGTGCAACCAAAATCATAACAAGACACAAACCATGTGACATAGTGAAAGAGGTACATCACGGTGACCATTTCTTAACATCGAGACCCTACCGCAAATCTTTTACGAGCAAGGGAAATTACAGTCGTAATACTGGATTGGGATCAAAGCATCTTAATTTTCACATACATGTCTTGATCTCCCTTGTGTTCTCGTCCTTATAAACAAACTATATGATAAATTATATTAATAGTAAGATGCTGCTAATTAGTGGTTCAGATTATTTGATTAGGTTTATTAGATACTTGGATTTTTACGTGCTAAATTGTTGTAGCCATATATACTCTTACAGGACACCTAGTGAGCCAGCCACGTTTTACTTCAGAATTGTTGCTCTTATACTTGAATATGAGCAAAGTAAGATCGAATCAGATTGGTATCTTGCGAATCTATGTGAAATCTTATTTTCATGCTGTGTATTAAAACCGTAAGATTTCAAAATTAAAATTTGAATCTTAAGAAACATGCTAGAGAAATATCATATTACATGTCTACTGATGTTTGTTAGATAGCAACTTAGAATCCAGCTAAGCATGCATGTTAAGTCTCATATATATTCATGCATAGGACCTAATCTAGAAAATATTAACATCCTAGTGGACATATGGCATCCACTCTGGATTTTAGCAAAAGACCATGAATTTCCAACAATATCAGTAGTAATTCATTCAACATAGGCCGTATTTACCTTGTCACCAACCTTAGCTGCGTCCTACACTGACACATGTTCGGACAATGAAAATATTCTACAGGAATACTTATCTTGGCCAGATTGATAATTCTTATTCTAAAATTTTCACTAATTTCAAGTAAGTTCTTGTCAGTGGCAAAACTGTAAATGTTGCTACTAACCCTTGCTTTTCCAAACTTGTGAAGCAGCATGATTAAGATCCTCACTCGCTATCAGGACTACAAGAATACTGATGAAATAGTCCGCAGAACAGTGCGTGAGGTATGATACTCAAGCACTAGTTAGCTACACTTTTTCCAATTCTCTACCCACAACCGTGATTGACGAGATAAACACGTTACGATAGTTATCATACTACCTGTACCCGATATTCTACACTGAAACTCTGCATCTTATATGAAATACCGGCAAGACCCAGCCTGGAGTAGTTAGGCAGACCATTATCTGTCAGGTTCGTTCAGACTTCAGAAAAGTGACTTCTTCCGCCATTTCTTGCAATCATAGATAGATTTTGTGGCTTACCACCTAATTCTAGATGCATAAAAATAGGCATGGAGACAGACAACTCCAAAAATGGCATGGTAACCTAATTCTAATCGGATTATGCTCTGTTTTTAACACATTAAACTGGTAATTCAAAATACTGTGAAAAACATAAAATGGGCCCATGAGTCAACAAGTCAGAAGTCTTCCAAATTGTCTTTTCAAAATGCAAAATTAATCATTTTACTCAGAACCTGAGTTGTTATCTTGATACAGCATAATTTTAGAAAATTAGATTAGGCGCACCAGTTTCTTACGAAAAAAGTAAATTTGGGCAAAAAGAAGTTGCCGGCGAGTTCTAACGAGACCCTTCTGATCTTTGCACAACTTGATGAGCAGCTCGTTTTGTCAACCTTTTTTTTAATAATACATCCCCCTTATAGTTGACTTCTCTAGGTCATTGTGGTATACTCGACTAGATCCTAACAAGTATAAACCTGTGCTGAAGCTTGCGTCAGAGCAGAGGGATGTTTGCACAGCTGATGAGTTAACAGAAATGGTCCAAAGGTCGGCTTACTAAATGTGTTCTTATACTTGATCACCATATCCTAGTCAGATTACTTGCAATGCACACATTGCAGCTAAATAAATTTTTTATCCTGTAAGCTTTGCAGGCAGCTCGAAGACCACAAGGTTAAACAGTCAGATGCCACAGAACTCTGGCAGTTGGAGAAACAGATCCAGCCCGCTCTCCAACTAGTCAGAACCAGAAAGGTCAGCTTATCAGTTCACAAAATTGGTCAATGTGGAACATCTAACTACATCTTGATGTAATAAGTGTTTATGATACTATGAACGGTGATATAAAAAGAAATTAATTGGCAGCGGTGCTGAGTAAATAACAGATCTAAAACATGTAATTACTAGGAGTACTAACGAATTCTATAACTAGCTGTGATACTTGCATATTGATGATAACGGGCAAGAATTATGCTGTCTAAAATACAACTCAAAGAAAAGTTTGTCTTAGGCCTAATCAGAACAGTATTGAAAATAGAACCCAATCTGATTTTAGATATTATAGCAAAATTTTGACAATATTTCCAACTTTTGCTGCAAAATTTGGTTCGATCACCCGTCACAATTTATTAGTTAATTTTTTATATACAACCAAGTACATATCATGTGACAGTAATGTTCCTGAAGCGCAAATTTTAAATGGGAAATTGTCCTTCTCTAAGATCTCCCTACAGTGGGTTTTAGCACGTTGCAGTTGCGAGACCTATTTTCTGAAAATTTATGCTCATTTCACCTTGCTCAAGACCACATGAAAACATTGTCTTACAAACGGCAAGCCTGAGATTTGAATTGGTATATGTGTAGTGACTTCTATTATATTTCTATGTGCAGACACAGTTGATGTTGGAAGCTGTGAAGGCACTGCAGGAAAAGGTACGCCACAACATCCATATATGCTGATTACTATTAGTTTTTAGTTGGCTGCTTGTTTGGGAAAGCTGTTATAAGCTTCTTCTCATAACCCCCTATGTCTTAGCTCACCTGTCATCCATGGCAGTCATTTTGACTTTGCTGCATAATGTTATGCAGCTTTGCTGCATAATCCTAAGCTTTGATGATTTCTGATTGTTAAACCAAACTGCCTATCTGATTATTAACAAGCGAAAAAGCTGTTATGCATAAGTTGGTTGACACGTCGTCTTTTAAACCACCAATAAGCATGTAATGATAAGTGAGATCCCAAGCACCCCCATAGCTATCGTGGCATATTGCCAGTAATGTCCCCTAAACCCCTGGAGTCCATCGTTTCTTGTTATTAAATGACAGTAGATTTGCATAATGTCATATTTCAACGCTTTCTTGAGCTTCTAGCTCTTAATACTATAAAACCTATTCTCCTTATTACTAATTTGTGCCTTGCAAAATAGAAAAACCAGCTGAGCAAAGAGAAGCAGGTCCTGGAACGAGAGGTAATAATAGTTTAGTTACTGATTCGAACTTAAATCAAAACAGTGGTTCTGAGAGTGTGTTGGTAATTGATGCATTTCCCTTGTGATATGGCCACAGCTACTGGCAGCAAGGCTGAACGAGAGCAATGTTGACTGTTGAGGCATCAACATACATACCAAAGTGATCTTCGGATTTATTGTATGATAATTTGTTCATTGTGTCCCCTATCTTGTTTCTGGTGAGCATGAGTTTGTCCTATGTGTCTTGCATACAGCTGATTTGTTTGTCCTATGTTTCTTGCATTCAACTAAGACCGTGGTTCCCCGACTACTGTGTTGTTCTATGTATAATAATGTAATTTGTCTCTAACAATGCTGCAATGTCATGTAACATGTCTTTAGTAACGGATTTTTCCCTTTCTACTTCTACACTTCTTAGCCATTATATTTTAGCCCATCGAAACCTCACATCTTTAGGTACCGTCGGTAAATCATAAAATGATATAAATGTCTGGCCCTTACCAGGGTAAGTTTCTAGACGCCGCTGCCGGCAAGCACCTAGCCGAGTTCCAGGTCCAAATATTTGTTCTGTCCATGTTTATCTTACTATACTACTTTATATTAGATATTCAAAGATAGCTACTCTATTCTTTTAGCAATTCATTAAAATAGATACAACCCCCCGATGTAAGAATTCATTTCAAATGAGTTTGGAAACTTCCTAATTGAAATGCCCTATTTTGACCATGTATCGACAATGTACTATTTATCCAATACCATGCGGTCTCTATATACATTAACAAAGAATGTTTTCTACCTCATGTTCCTATTCAAATTGTCCTAAAAGGGGTTCACTACATGTTGTGCATCACTTGGTTGAATCTCCTAGCACATTAACCTCAACTCTAATCATCTCTTGGCCTGTTGAATCAAAATCGAGATAATATAAAGCAAGTATCAAAGCCTTAGTATTATAGTTCAGAACCAGGTTCGGCTAGATCTTATTGCAACTCGTATACACGTTCTGACTACTCCAAAACATGAACACGCATGATCTACATCTAAACGTATATAAAGGGGCGATAAATTAAATTTGTCCAAAAAGAAATTAATTTGTTTGTTGGTACTTCCGTAGCTAGAGACGGAACTTGGATGTTGTTGGTGGAGGAGCCAACATGAAAAATATATTTATTTTAGAGGGCCGATATACACTATACTGAAATTTTTGTATTAAAAATGACAAACTATATATAAACGGGTATAAAATGTACACAAGGTCAAAAAATTTGAGGGGGCCACAACCCCCTCGGTCCCTTCCAAGTTCCGTCCCGGTCCGTAGCTCTTATTGAATATATACACCCTTCATGTTTCTAGGCAATATCCTGTCAAAGAAACACATCCATAAACAAGATGTACTTGTATGTACATTGTTCCTACAAGCTACTCGTGTAAAAAGACGATTTAAAATGATATCTATAGGGTTTGCGAGTAGTCAATTTTCATGTCACGAGGAGTGTATGATTTGTGAAGAAGCCCAAAAAAATGATTTGTGAAGAAGCCTAATAAAATATGCCCGTAATACAATAAATAAACGTAACCTAACCAAATTAACGATATATAAGCTAGCTAACTAAAATCATCAGTAGTAATCATTTTCGTACCAACAAAAAGCACATATCGACCTTTGAAGAAGCCTGTGGATGCGCCATCTTGAAGCACAAATTGTAGTCTTGTAATCTGATAAAGATGAAGTGATTTAATTGTAATCTGTAAGTATGTTTTTGCAACCTGGCAATAGACTTTTGAGTCTGAAGTTTGATTGGTTTCGAGTATTATTATAAGTAGAGAATGTTTAGAGTGGTGACTTCTTTTTCTCTATCCTTTTGAGAAACATGACAGACCTTTCTTTCAGTTTCCTTACACGTAAGTAACATACCGTTGTGTTTGTTCCTCTATAGCATATTAGCATTTATTGATTTGCACATTTTTTTAATTATATTTTTGAGATGGATTGAGACACTTTATTTATATATTAAATACTTATAGTGTATTAAATACTTTACTTTAATTGCTTGTATCTTGTGCAAATAATTTTTTAAATAAAGGTGATACTTACATCATATTTTTTAATTAATGCATCATAAATCATGCATTACAGTATTGTACGGTACAAACTGTAATGCACAGATTGTGATGAATTAATAAAAAAATATGGTGTAAGTATCAATTCCCTTTTTTAAAATGTGCAAATCATTAGCTTTTTGAAAACCGTACCGTTATACATGCAATTATTAATGCTAGTTTTAATATTATGCACATAACAAAGACTACTACTAATAATAAAGGTGAGTTATTTTGCATATTTTTATTTTGCTGCTTATCAAGAGACAAATCTTCACCTCTATTTAGTTTGATTTAATTGTGAGGATTAACCTCAAATTTAATATGTCAACCTAAGACCATGTCGGTTTCTTACATTTTTCTTGTCTTTTTGTCTTTCTTATTTATTCATATTTTTTTTGTCTTGTTTTTCTAATTCATGTTTTTTTTATTTTTTTTATTATTATTATTTTTTTAAAGGGGCAATTATGGCACTACACCTTTTGCTCAAGGTGGCAAAACTTTTTTTACATAACTTTTCAAAATTATAATTTTACACTTTTTTTAAATTTTTACACACACACACCAACACTCTACTACCCCAAAAACACAAATCAAAAAGTGAAATCAAAATCCTAAACCTTTAATATACTCGATCGCTTACTGAAAC
Organism: Chrysanthemum makinoi; assembly: GCA_910596185.1. Taxonomy (NCBI): domain Eukaryota; kingdom Viridiplantae; phylum Streptophyta; class Magnoliopsida; order Asterales; family Asteraceae; genus Chrysanthemum; species Chrysanthemum makinoi. Next base: position 17,246,806 of record OU343223.1, read on the forward strand.
CCTAACTCAAACCCTAATTAGTCAGTCAATTAAACTCCCAAATGGCTAACATTCCCCAATATTTTGATGCTAAAGTAACGGTTCGTTCCCAGGTTAAGTTGCTTTCAAATATTAAGTCTAATGTTACATATTTGATTTCATAAACACATAACAACTAAGATTAAAGAGGCGTATAAAAGAGTTTAGAGAGAGAAAGAGAAGAGAGTTGGGAACTATGTGAAACAAAGAAAAATGGTATTGAAGCTCCAACTCTCTACCTTGGGAGGTAGAGGGTATTTATAGTATCTTACAAGACTCGCCTCCTACGGGCTGTAGATCAGGCATACAGTGGGTAAAGACCTGTCCGTCCTCCACGGTGTTACTAAACAAACTACTTATTAACATAACTTGACTACGACTACGAGCTTTCTAACAAATACATATACTTGAGGTGACCGACACTTTAGCTAAAGAATTTTCTAAATCCTAACAATCTCCCCATAAGGGAGGTCACCTTAATTTACATTGAATACAAACAGATACTACATATTGATTGTTCTTGGATTCTTGATTAAGTTCTTTGCTCTGTAGATCGTAGTCTTTGATTCTTCATATTCCGCATGTTTTGTTATCTCAAGTGGAGGTCTTTAAGTGATCCACGGGATGATTATTTTTTAGCCAGCTTTGAGATCATCAGCCACCATAAATCTCTGACTCATCCTTTGTTGTTTTGCCATCATGTGAAGTTGTGACTTGTGGACCGACATGCTCACATTTTGGATCATGATATCTTCTCATCAGAGTTGCGGAAGCTTTTTGTTGATTCATAATATTTCCAGTAGCGTAGCAGAAGCATGGTTTGAAAATATCAGAGCCAGTTGATGAAGATATGCACTTATCATGATTTCTTTAAACGTGAATGTGATTGTGTGAGCATGCGGCTGTGGATTGACTCCTCAATTCTTATCATCTGCAATCGTCGGGGTGTCCATGCATACAACAGTTAGCAATAAAGCGCACGAAGGTGTCTTTGATCACTTTCGTTGAATTGAGGTACACGGCCCACGGTTCCCCGTTGATCAGTACAAGTACTGCCTGTGATCAAGTAGGATTCCGAAGAATCTCCTTGCAGGATTCGCTGTTCTAGCCGTTCTCAAACCGGAACGTCTCAAAGAAGACAACACGGAGTGAGTGAACTATCGAATTGAGATTCACGATTGATGAAAATGATTTGAAAAACAATCGTGTATTGCTTAATATAAAGGGTTTTGCAATACAACGAAGGTTTTATGGAAAATCAATTATCAATCATAAATACCTTTTAATTTTGAAATATTAATACACAGTCGATGTGCTATAGGAAAGAATTTTTGAGCACAACGACCGATTTTTCAAAGGAATCCGTCAATCCATTTCCTGAAACAAGGTTGATTCAAGATTGAATCGCCCCATCATTTCTATCCAGTTGTCACAAGTTTGATCTTTAGAAAAGATCTCACATTGTTAGGTCACAAGGTTTACCACACAAGCTTATATGAGAGATAGAGAGGCGATTGAACAAGAACCAAACACACACACACGATATAAGTAAGACCGGTTATGCGTAGGTGATATATGAAAGGAATAACTTGAACAACCAACCCTCAAGTGAGGGTTTACATAAGGTATTTATGGGAGGGAAGCTAGGGCAACACTCCTAGTTCCCTTCCTTTCTCCTATGGGCTTGGGCCTAAGCTCATGGGCCTTCTACATAAGCTTAAGGCTAATAACAAACATAAAGGCCATAATAAGCTAACTATTACATATGTGTAACTAACATTTGAATAAGGTTTAGGAGTGATTCCAACAATCTCCCCCTCAAGTGTTATTACATATGAGTAACAAACACTCAAGTATTTGTGATGAAAAATGGTGAAGGCGTTGATGTAATAGTAGCTTTGACGTCTTCTGACATTCTTCTTTCTTGTGAGAAGAATTGCCTTGATTTGAACAATCTCCCCAGTGTAGAGAGATAGTTTACTTTGAACAGTTATGCTTTGGCGTCATCTTTAACTTTGTTCTTTGATCATTGTTCTTTGTGATGAAAGTGATAGTATGTTGTTGTATGCATCAAATCTGCCTCAGTGCGCCCATTTTGCTGGTGTCTCACGTCATTCTTCAACATGCTCACACGCTCTTTTGGCGTTGGAATTCAATCTGATGGAGTTCTTTAAGTCTTTAACTTTGTAGATTCTCTGTATTGACGAAGAATCATTATGATTGTTGTGTTGCTTTTGGATAGAACTTCCATTAGTGATGATGTTGGCGTGAGCATGAGAAGAATCTGCACGATCATTCCGAGCTTCCATAAGAAGAAAACATTTAAACGGTTAGTAATAAGCGGATTCCGGCACTTACAAGTTTGAACTTTGAGAGTGTTAACAGCATAGTGTGAAAACACAACTCTAATTCTTACAAAGGCCGTTCCTGAATCGGAGTCCCACAAGTGAGATAACACGATGTACGGAAGTACACCTACGATTTAGATGAGTCGCTGAGGTACACCGAAGCATCACCTCACGACTGTGGACCGTTTGAGACCACTAAGCGCAATCCACGGGGAGTTGCCGAAGCGACCTGTCGTGTTTGATGTTGACCACGGCAGGAGTTTCCATTCAATCACTGAGGATCACAAATGTGAACCTCTCATAAATGTTCTCGACAGGTTGCTAAGATCTGTGAAGGACTCGATAATGTACCACTGAAATTCTTATTGTTGAATATCAAGTGATGAAATGTCAAGTGTACCTAAGAGATCTTTTGATGAATCTCGTGGCTCTAGACTCAATTTTGCGTTTTGGTTTTCTGGCAGAGACTAGGGAGAGGGTCTCCTTCTTCAATACCGGCAATCTCTAAAAGAAAGCCGATAGTTTACGTAGGGTTCCCAGTGAGAATGAAACAAGCTTCCGTTAAGAGAAACTTGAGTGGATAAGAAGGTTTAGTGCATGCGTCACTGGGTCCATGACGAATTTTAATCTTCAATACTGGCGTCACTAAGTGACAACCCAGTAGCATATGAATTGAACCCGTTATGCGCCTAAGTTGAATAATCTGGAGGGCTATTTCTTTTCACCCTTTTCTTTGCATTTCTTTTTAATTCTTCAACTCCTTCTTTCTCCGATTCTCATTTTCTCCTTTTTACAATCATACCTAAGGACTTCTAAATACTAACTATTTGTGGTGTCCTTGGGTAGATTCCTCCGACTCTGGCGGATCATAGGACGGTTATTCCTAACCTTAGTCACCTTATAACTCCATGACTAACCTTTGTTGCCATAAAACCACGATGTGAAAAATCTCTCACAGTGTTTATGAATGAAAAACATTTTAGTACCACTGTTGAGATAAGATTTTGCATAAATACTCCCCTCCACATGTGCTTAAGAGTTTTAACGGTTAAAATGCACAGTGAGGAAAGAGCGTGCACTTTTTGAATTGATTAACTCAAGATAGACATTCCCCCATGAGACACGGTTACGTGGCATAGTTAAAGAGTTGCATTGTCAACTTTTAGGTGACAACTATCTCTAATAACTACCTTGAAGGTGTAGACAATCCTCGAAAGGTTGTCAAACCCGTCGAGTTCATGTCTACCAAGAGTTTCTCGAATGGTACATTCTACTCAGACAAGTCCTTTGCGAGACACGTTTACATCACTAGCGAACTAGCTTGAAATTATTACCCGTCCCGGACAAGTCTTTTCGAGTTACTAACAGTTAAGATCTCGTCAATTCATGGGTTAAGTCTATAGCACAAAGATTCATTTGCATTTACACAACATATAGGCACATTGAAGCTTACATGCTTGACTTTCGGCACTGAGTAAGGCATATCAAGGTTTGCATACTTAACACTAGGCATAAAACAAGGCATAAAAACTTTATCTTTCTCACAAAAGGATTTAGCGCATGTTGCTCTTAAGCATTCTAAAAGTTCTTGAGATCGTTTGGCATATAAACATGCATGCCCAACTGCATTATCATTAGGTTTCTCTATCTTATCCTCTTCAACGATCTCACAGAGACATTCTAGACTATCCTTAAGGTATGAAACATATGTTTGAGTTGCAAGTCCATTATTCCTAAGATGAGGTGGGATGTACTTCACAGTCATAGCATATTTATCACAAGCTGGCACCTTAGGTGCAAATTTCTCACCATTAGTAACAGGCATTTTCCCTTTTACCTGACTCTTCAGATTCTCAATTTGTTTTTGTAAAGAAGTTATTTTTTCATTGTTCTTGTCACGAGTGACTTTCATTGAATCATATAACTCTTTTAAGTGTCGTTTAACCTTTTCATTTTCTTCTAGAAAACTCTCATTTTCTTGTTGTAACACATTAATGATGGTTTGAAGATGAAAATTTTGAGAATACTGAGAGTCTAAAGGAGGAGGCATTTGGGAGCCATTCACATTGTTCTTATCACCCTTTAATTGTGAAATTTGGGTTTTCAATTTTCTGATCGTGTTACAATGAGCTTGAATCTGTTCGTCACATTTATTTAATTCAAAAACTGCATCAAACTCAGGAACATCCGAGGATGTCTTGATATTTGAGGTTTTAACATTTTCTTTGAGATGTTGATATTTTAATTGCAAAGCAAGATGTTCAACTTCCAATTTAGAAAAATGTTTGACCAATTTATCATGATCATCAAGTTCAATTTTATCATGCAATTTTGAATTTGCGGTTTCAAGCTCAATGACACGATCATGGGAAACTTTTAATGCAATATTTAATTCATGAAATTGAGATGCAGTAATAGAATGCTTTGTAACAGTGTAGAATATATCTTGAGCAACACATTGAAGGATCAAATTATCATTAAAGATGTGCAGATTCTTTATATCAATTTCATTACTCTTAAGCTCACGTTCATATTTACTGACCTCTAATTCCATATCATTAAACATCATTTTCATTTCTTTAATATCTGTGTCCATTCCCTTCTGGAGACTTTCAAATTGTTCTTTAAGTTGTTTAAAGAATGGCATGACCTTAGTTAAATAACACTCTTTAGTTTGTTCAAAAACCCTTTCCCCTTCTGTTATCTCAGTGGGTGTGATCCTTTTCTTACACGTTTTCTCAAAATCAACAAATAGTTGGTAAACTACATAAAGGCTGATTAAGGTCCTGCTATTAGTAGGAAGATTTCTAGGCACTAAATGCATTGGTGTATTTGGAGGATACACAGTGGCTGGAGGCAATTTCCAAGAAGGGGAATTCTTTGTCCCAAGATTATCTGCCTTTTGTTTATCTATATCTTTCTTCCAGAAAACTTGTTCAGGGGTTAGTTGAGTTTGTGGTTTAAACATGTTCAGGGAAATCCGATTTTCTTTAGTGTAATCATAAGGTTTGAGCGTTATGTTTTGCTTTTTACACTGGGGATCTTAAAACTTCTTAACCATTTTCTCCCAAGAGGCATCTTCTAATTTTCTCTCCTCATCAGTGAATCCTATACATGATGGTGTTTGCCTCGGCTTAAGAATCTCATTACCATCATAGATAACCATTTGTGCACCTCTAGCAACTTTTCCATACTCAGGATTGGGTACCTCTACAAGGGGAATGCTATGTTTATCACTTAAGATTCTACGCTTAGTGATCATGTGAGCAGTCTGAATGGTGTTCCCTTGTATGTACAGTTTGTTTTCAAGTTTGTTTTTCAAAGTTATTAGGTTGGAAAAGTCATTCAAAAGTTTTGATTCCTTAGCATTAAATTCTTGTTTAAGCACTTTAACATTTTCTTGAAGTTCTTGCTTTTGCTTAACATTTTTTGTAAGCTTTTCTTGTAAGGAATTTAACTCTTGTTTTAACATTTCTTCTCTAAAGTTACTTTTTCTAATAACTGTACGTATTTGGTTATCCATCTCCTGCTCACGGGTAGTCAATTCGAACTTAGCACGTTGTTCATAAATGGCAACTTGTTCCTTATAGGCATTTAGTTCAGAAACTATGGAATCATCAGGGACACGTTCAGTGTATTCATCGAAAGCACAATCATCATTGACTGCAGAAGATACATTACTTGGTACAGTTCCACTTCCATCTTGCTTCACATATTGGTCATATGAGACAACATTACTATTGCCCATATTTTCAGTATCTGATTCAAAGATTTCAGTTGGCTGTACTTTGTAGTGTATCTTTTGCGCATCAACCTCATCGTATAATTTTAATACCTTAGAGATGATTGATGCCGTGGAGGGACTGGCCTGTTGTGATGACGTAGCCTTTTGAGAGACCATTGGTGAAATGCTAGCCATGAAGATGGTTTGGGCAGTTGGTTCATCATCAAAATCCGAGTCATATGCATCACAATCAGCTACTTGAAATGCATTTTGATTGTTCTGACCCATACCTTGCACTGGCTGTTTATCCACATCAACATCATAAGTTCTGGCATTTCCCTCAGCAAGAAATAGCAATTCTTCCTCATTCAATATTGCTCCACTGTCTTGAGCTTGGACCAGTAACATCTTGTCCCTGAAGTACTCTGCATTTTGTGGACGTTTTGAAAGAGTGCAATTCCTTGCGATGTGTCCTTCTCCACCACAGTTGTAACATTTAATGGGCTTTACTGGACCTTGAGCCATGTTCCTTCCACGATTATGATTGCCCATATATCCACCACCAACGCCAGCATTACCATATCCAGCTCCAACATTTCCATATCCTGTACCAACATTCCCTTGCTCATTATGTGGAAAGTATGCATTCTGTCTTCCCTGCACATTCTGCACCACTATCTTTCCATCTCTAACAGTAGCATGATTGTGGAGATTGGATGCCGTTCTAAGGTTATTGTTGGTGTGTGGAGTGAGGTTCAGATTTTGCTTAACCATAAGAGCCAGTTTATTGATGAAATGTTCCATAACGTATGCGAGTCTGGAGGTTTATACCACGGATCCGGAATGAGTTTGTAATTACCATTACCAGTTGGTATGACTTGAGATGCTTTGGTGGTTATGCCTACATTAGTATAAAATGCAGTCGAATCATTTGATGAGCTTGTACTTCCAGTATTGTTGTTGAACTTTTCAAGGATCATTCGTTCAAACGCAGCATGCTTCTCATTTTGGAGTAAGTAGGCATACAATTGTTCATAGTTGGTGTTCCTTAAACCTTTGTTAAGCTTGACAGTAGTGACAAATTTGTACCATTCGGGATTCATGTTGTTCATAAACTTTGAGTTGAGCTGAATATTTGGCATTGTCATTTTGATATTCCTCATATGATTCACAAGCTTGTGGAATCTTACAAGATATTCAGTGATATTTTCCCCTGGATTCATCTTAAAGTTCTCGAAGTCATCATACAGCTGACATTCCCTGTCTTCTTTAGTCAATTCAGAACCAGAGAGAAGCATCTTAACATGATCCCATACTGCCTTAGCTTCCGTGTTGTGATTGATCAGCTTGTAAATGTCCTTAGGTAAACCACGAGTATGATGTTAGAAGCCCTGATGTCCGCATCGTATCTCTTCTTCTCCTTATCAGTCAGTTCATCATACGTCTTAGGTCTATCCAGTCCCAAAGTCACGGAGCCATCAGCAGCTGTCTCAAGTATGTCTCTGGTAGTCTCAACTTGATACGGTCCTTCATCAATTGATTTGAGAATGTTAACCCCATTTTCCTTACCCAAGAAGTACAATCTGATTCGTTGAGCCCATGAGTCATAATCAGTTCTGTCCAACATAGGTGGACGAGTATCTGATCCAGCAGCTTGAACGTCCTCAGCAACAGAAGAGATTATTAAAGGCACGTTGGTAGACATGATTACAGATTCTACGAGATTTTGTAACTCTTTGATTAAACCGGGAAATAGATTCTTTCACGGGATTTCACCAAATCAAGAGAAAACCGTAAAATTTAACACTAAGAAGTGACAAGTCTCAATAGACAAGTAGTGTTTTAGACAAGTCGCACCCTACTCAACTCGCTTTGAGGTCAAATCGCTTAATCAACTCGCTTTGAACACAACTAGCTAAGAACACAACTCTCTTAGAACACAACTCGCTTAGAAGACAAGTCGCATAGAACACAAGTCGCATAAAGAGACAACTCGCTTAATAGCCAAGTCGCATAAAACCAACTCGCTTAGAACACAACTCGCTTAAGTTACAACTCGCTTAAGCTACCAACTCGCTTAAGAGACAACTCGCTTAAACGACAACTCGCTTAAGATGACAACTCGCAGAACCTGATAACTCGCTTCCAAAAAAACTAACTTAAGCGACAACTCACTTAAGTGACAACTCGCTTCAAGGAACAAACCAACTCGCTTCCAAGAACAGTTTTACGAGACGCAACTCGCTTCGTATAACTTTAAAAAATTACCACTTTTCAAATAAAAAACAACCCAACCACGATGATTCAAGCCTTCCAATTCAAAACCTAAGCACATATGATGATTCTAAACACAAAAGTACAATCAAAATACAAACTTTATCACTAGAAATGCTCCAAATGATTCAAACTCTTCTAACCACTTTTAACCCCAAAAACCTTATGAAATCCACTACAACCAAGAACATGAAAGATGAGTGATCAAACCATGGGTATGATACCAATTGTTACATATTGGATTTCATAAACACATAACAACTAAGATTAAAGAGGCGTATAAAAGAGTTTAGAGAGAGAAAGTTTTATAGAGAGAAAGAGTAGAGAGTTGGGAACTATGTGAAACAAAGAAAAATGGTATTGAAGCTCCAACCCTCTACCGTGGGAGGTAGAGGGTATTTATAGTATCTTACAAGACTCGCCTCCTACGGGCTGTGGATCAGGCATATAGTGGGTAAAGACCCGTCCGTCCTCCACGGTGTTACTAAACAAACTACTTATTAACATAACTTGACTACGACTACGAGCTTTCTAACAAATACATATACTTGAGGTGACCGACACTTTAACTAAAGGATTTTCTAAATCCTAACATCTAAGTTGTTAAGCAATCCAGATCGAATGAGGTTGTTTAGAGCAACTGTTTTTGGGCCATGGTTAGATATTCCTAAACAAGGTAATGCGAATCATTTGGTGAATTTCGTTTTACAACACCAGGTATATATCGACAAACTGCTTGATTCTTGTCCCCCAATTATATACAAAATTGCGAATAATTTACTGAAATTCAGTCGTTGAGAGTTTCTATTGATGACCGGATTTCGTTTCGGTCCTTTGCCTGCCACTGTAGAAGTTGAGCGCAGTCCTTTTGGTTTGCGCGTCTTTCCTGAAAAACAATTTCTAAGAAAGGTAACTGTAAAAGGGAGTGAGCTTTTACAGTTGTTTGAGAACGATACACAATTTTCAAAGTTATCAGATGAGGATGCAGTAAGAGTATGTCTGTTGATAGTCGCTGAGGTCGTGTTCATAGGTCGTGGACCTTGGTACATCGTTGACAATCATTTGTTGGAATTAGTTAAGGATTTTGGGGCATGGAATGCATATCCTTGGGGAGAGTTCTTGTGGAGACGTTTTTACAAAAAATTAGCCAATGTGGTACCCCGGCATTACAACACTCACTACAAAGAGAAATCGCAAGAAAACCCTTCTAAACTTGCAACATATAATATTTGTGGCTTTCTCTTGGCTTTTAAGGTTAGATTTGTAGACATTTATTAACATATCAGTTTTTGTTTACTATTTTTGGATACAAATTTGTTATACTGCTTTTCATTGTACATTACTTTGATTGTTTTCGTTCATTTTAGATACGTATTATTGAGAGTTATCCCAATAGCAGTTCATGATGGACCAAAGACCCGACAAAGATACCACGTTGTCTTTCTTGGTCAAAGGGTAAAACATTTGCCAAACGTGATTATAGCAAACTTTTTGGTCCTGTAAGGATTTCCATTTGTTTGTATTTTTCAAATAAGTAACGACTTCTTTATATTTGTTTTTGACTTTATATTAGTTTGTTTACTAGGGTTTGAATCCTGTTTTGGATCTTGTTCCAACAAATGCAGAAAGGTTACAGCCATGGTTTACACCTAGTAATGCTTATTTTAGCGAGTTGGATCGTCTAGAAAAACAATTACCTGCCAATGATCCCACTAATGAGGTAAGTTGCACATTCTGTTTATGCGACTATTCACGTTGACAATTGACCAATGCACATTCTGTTTCAATCTTGCTTTGTAGGTACATGAAGTTGCAGTTCATAAAGAGGTCACGGTAACTGATAAAGAGGTGGCCTTAGCTGATAAAGATGTGCCAGTAACTGCTAAAGATCAAAGTTCCGATTATCTAGACATACATGCCGAGGTTGCGGCATTGAAGGCACTTGTATTTATGATCGATAAACCCGGAGCCAATGTGGAGGTCCTTAATGATATTAAAAATTGAATTGCCGTTGTTGAGGAAGCTCTAAAGATACAACGTCCAAAGGTGAACATTATCTTTACATTCATTTTTAATCAACATCATTTAGATAGCAATATTGTCACTGGTTATTCACGAACAATTGCAAACAAGGCAATGTGTTGATGAAATATTAGGCCTCCTTTCTTTAGTAGTATAATTGATTGTATATTTTAAATTTCAAACTTCAACTCATATGCACGACAAATCGGATGAAGATTGTTTTGGCCAAAATGGCATGGAAATTCAGACTTCAAGTCCAATTCATAATGAAACTCGGAATGGTAGCCTTATTTTGTTTGATCATCATTCTCATGATGTTCATGCGGCTGATTATAAAAAGTTTATGTTCCCCGTAATAGTACTTTTTTATCGTTATTTTGTTACATACCTAAATCAGCTTTGTTAACTACAGACCTTAAGCCCAGAACCTGATCAATCATGCGAGAAATTGACTTGTGTTATTGCTGATAACGAACAAGTTAGGCTTAATTATATAGACCCTACCGCTTATCCATCAGCTATGTCGCAGCTTGAGGATTTTTGTCTTCTACACGAACCATTGCCGGTAGTTGATCACATTCCAGATGATGATCCCAGTCATATGAATTTACCTAATTTGAATCAAAAATTTTCTTAATCGGCTGTTGAAGTACGTATATATTAATTTCACCTGCACTATCTACAGATGTTTGCTACATTTGGTCATCTATTATAGTTGTGTTTTTCTTGTATAATTACAGGGCAAAAACTTTGATGATGATTTCTATGTTTATGGATCTTTGAAATTCAAAGATGAACAAAAGGCTGCTGAAAACAAGGAAGATGGCGAAACACCAAGTGAGGTAGTGGTAAATGTTGATGATAAACCTGGAGAGGTGGTTCAAGCTACTGAGATACATGCTCATGATTGCAATGTTACTGAGAAAGTAAGTGAAGGTGTGTCTAACGTTGATGATAAATCTGGTGATGATAAACCTGGAGAGGCGGTTCAAGCTACTGAGATACATGCTCATGATTGCAATGTTACTGAGAAAGTAAGTGAAGGTGTGTCTAACTTTGATGATAAATCTGGTGATGATAAACCTGGAGAGGCGGTTCAAGCTACTGAGATACATGCTCATGATTGCAATGTTACTGAGAAAGTTAGTGAAGGTGTGTTTAATGTTGACGATAAATCTGTAGGGGCGGTTCAAGGTAATGAAAATAACATTTTTGATTGCAATGCTACTGTTATAGATTCTCATGATCGTGAGAAATTAAGTGAAGCAGTGTTAAATGTGGATGAGAAATCTATAGAGGGGGTCAAGGTAATGAAAATAACGTTGTTGATTGCAATGCTACTGATCAACATTCTCATGATCGTGAGAAAGTAAGTGAGGCAGTGTTAAATGTGGATGAGAAATCTGTAGAGGGGTTCAAGGTAATGAAAATAACATTGTTATAGATTCTCATTATGGTCAGAAAATAAGTGAAGCAGTGTCACAAACGGCAGAGATGGAGGATGATCATATGAATCATGTTGAAGAGAATAAGGATGGCGATGGGAATGTTAACGAGAAATTACGTGAGTTGGTTATTCATAATGAAGCATACAATGTTGATGGCCACGTTAATGAGAAAGTAAGCGGGGGGGGCGGGGGTGTTAGTGGTGGCAAATGAAACCGCAACCAAGGCGGTATTTGATAAAATTGATAGTTATGCTGAGAAAGCAAGAAAGGCCATGTTTCATAATTTTGAGAAAAACACACAAGCTGTTTCACAAACTGAAGGACAAGCCAATAAGCCTTTGACTATAGCTTCTGAGGTACAACTACATTATTTATTAAAGTTACTATTAAAGTTCAAAAGTTGATGTTATTTCAATGATGAACTTTGCATACAAGATGTTTTCATGCGTGGTAAAATGAAGAGAAATGCAAGTAAGGCTCTACTGTCACCTTATAATGGCCCAGCAAAAAAGAAAAGTAGAAATCCCAAAGTTACCCAAGAGAGTAAGGCCAAAGGTACCCAAGAGAGTACTCCTGTTTTGAAAGAAGATGTTGACTCAAAAAGGTCAAAGCGGGTAGGCAAGTGTTTGCAGGACCCATATGTGAACCTCCCTCCCACGACTCCACAATTGCCGAAACGGCGTTCCAAAAGACTGAGTAAAGGGATTAATTCCCCATGTGGTGAAGATAATCAGTTGGAAACATGGGTAGAGGTATAGCAGAACTATTTTTACAAACAGGCAGCGTAAAGACATATCCATTAATCTGTTTTAAAATTTTTAGGATCTGTCACGCGTCACGAAGGTTGTGATATCAACAATATTACTAAACCAGCGTGTATGGATATGTTTATAAAAAAAATTTAAGTCATCGCATAACTTTCCTTGGGGTCACGGAGACATCGTTGTTCATCGAAAATTTTGGTTAGCTTTGTTGGGGTATGGAAGGGGTAATAAAAAAGGATGGCTTGAAGATGAGGTACTTAACAGCTAGTTAATTTCCATAAAAAAATATTTTTGATAAGTTTAACGGTATGTATTTTATAAAAAAATTTGCAGCATCTGGATCTTTGGGTTGATCTAATGTGGCAGTTCAGGCCGGCCAATGCCGATTGGGCTATGGCCGGACCATTTTTCTTGTCTTCTCTCCTTGATGGGTCTATGCGTGCCTACTACGCCACTGGTCAACGCTATCCATTGCCATGGTCTAGTGTCGAGAAGGTTTGTATGTAAAGACCATACTTTCTTCGAGATACTTGGGTGATATACATGCTTAAAATGTTTTGAATTACGACAAAGTTTATTTGTTCACATTTAGGTATAGTTTCCTGTGAACGTACCCGTCTACCGCTGGTTTCTCGCTGAGTTACAAATTCGTACAGGAGTTATAACTATTTACGACTCACTAGGTACGCCAGAACCTGTGATGAGATAAGAGAATATAAAAATGAGGGCCACTTTTGATAGAATGCTACTACAATATCTAAAGTTCTGTAAAGTTCTTTAAGCCAAATCAATATTTGTTTCTGATTATAAGATCACATTTCGAGTTGCGGATGATGTCCCTGAACAAGCTGATGCATACGGTGATTGTGGAGTTTGGATATGTATTTTTTTGCACAGATTGGGTAACAACTTAAGCATGAAGGTTGATGATCCTCTTCAAGTTGCGTTGGCGTATCGAGAGCATATGGTGGAGTACTTTTGGAAGTATAAGGTGGTTGTTCATACAAATGATGAATAAAGAAGCATTTCAACTCTTTGGGTATGGCTTGTATGTGGGTTTAGACTTTTGTTGTTAAACCAAATGTAACCAAAAACTGTATGTCTGTGTAGGACATCAAAAGACAACTTCTTATGCATGTCTGTGTAGTGCAACTTGGTATATTCCTAACAGCCATTTCATTAGGCACTTAAAAAGCTTTGTATAAGTCTTAGCTTGACCACAACATGTAGGCTTTCTTTAAGCACTTGTTTTGTATATACGTGTTGTGATACTGATGATTTGCAACAAACATTATGTGTAACTTGCAATGTTTTTTACAAACAACCATTTGATTAGAAAACATTTAATGGTTTACAACAAACGTTGACAATTGACTACAACCAATCTTATTGCTAAAAGACCATAACCTACTTAGTACATAACACTTATTGTTAAACAGATTACCATAACCAAACTACATCACTGAAGAGAACAATCAAACTAAAAAACAACACAACTTTGTCATGAACTTGCACTCTTGATTTGATAAAAGTCAACTCATCCAACATTTTCATTATATCATTCTTTGAAACCTCAATAACTTCATCCGAGACTGAACGCTTTCCCGTCTTCATTAAATGTTTCTTTTCCTCATGTTCCTTGTAAAACAAATCTTTGTAATACTGACTTGGTAGTTCCAGGTCTATGAACCCATAGAACCTACATTTGGTCTCTTCGTCCTAAAAAGAAGTTTTGTTAAATTCACATATTCAACCTAACAAGTAAAATAATTATAATGGATAATAATATTACATAAACTGGACAGGCCTTGAATCTTCTACCAGGATGCTTCCAGGTCCAAGCGGTTTGTACTTCGACTGGTAATGGTTTTGGACATTTGCAGTGTGTAGCATTAATGTAGTATTCCAAGGGCTTTCGATTAGATCTGGAAGTAGAGGCAGAGGAGGAAGCCATTGTTTTATTTCACCCAATAGTTAACGGGTATTTACAGACGCAAAATGAGTACAGTTGACGCATTTCTAGTAGAGTGACATCCAAATTTGGTGGGAAATATACTTTGTGAATGAGCGGGTAATGAATATTGTGGAGGGAAAATTTTAAGCGAATTTTGTATTCAGCGACTAAAAGATCCACTTTTTCAGCTAATTTTGATTGGGTTTATTGCTTTGTACAATCCCAGAACACAAATCCCATAACACAAATTAGTCAAACAAACAATAATTCCACAACCAATTAAAAATGACTGCGACTAATTCCCAAAAATTCAAAGTTTATTTGGATTTTGAGAGATCAATTCGTGGAGTTTTACTTCCAGTTGACATCACCTACCTACATCTGATTACGTATGTTACTAACAAATATCAGATTAAAGATAAGATCATCAGTTTATACTACATGTCCGGTTCAACCAAAATTGATGTAAGTGACGATGATGATGTTTCTTTCTTCGTTCATGAAATATGTTGTAAGTAGAACGTGATTCAGACACTATACATCAAACTTATCGAGAAATCTTCCAAGGTAAAGCCGTCTACTTCTTCTAAGCCTCTTGATATTGATCTTAATGTTCCTTTGTTGCCTCAAGAATCTCATTTTCAAACACCAAAAGTTGAAGATCATAATAATGAGGGTGCATGCGCAAACGTTAATGATGATGTGCAACCTAGTTGGCAGAAAACCACATTTTAAAATATCCCTGATCCACCCAGTTCACCTGATCCCATAATTAAAAATTTAAGTAACCATAAACACCCTGTACTATCTTAATTAAAGGTGGGTAGTACGTTTGATGATAAGCAAGGATGCATTTATGCAATAGGAATAAAAGCGTTGGTTGATTTATTTGAGTATAAAGTTACTAAGTCATGTAAGAAAAGGTACCGTGTAGCTTGTTTTGAAGAAGATTGCAACTGGTACATTGTAACATATTGGATTACACAAACACATAAACAATCACAAATATGGGCGAATACTATAAGGTTTTAGAGAGAGAAATAGTTAGAGGTTTGGGAACTTAGTGAGAGAAAATGAAAATATTATTATGAGCTCCAACTCTCTACCTTGGGAGGTAGAGAGTATTTATAGTCTTACATAAAACACCACCTACGGGCTATGGATCAGGCATACAGTGGGTAAAGACCCGTCCGTCCTCCACGGTGTTTCTTAACTAAATACTACTTAACATTAAATAACTACGACTACGAGCTTTCTAACGATTACATATACTTGAGGTGATCGACACTTTAATAACTTGATTTACTAAATCCTAACAATCTCCCCCTAAGGGAGGTCACCTCAAATTACATTGAATACAAACAGATATTACATTAAGATTGTTCTTGGATTCGTGATAATGTTCTTTGCTCTGTAGCCCGTAGTCTTTGATTCTTCATTTTTGCATGTTTGGTTAATTCAAGTGGAGGTCTTTAACTGATCCATGTGATAATGAATTTTGAACCAGGATTGAGATCATCAGCTACCATTAATCTCTGACTCTTCCATTGTGGTGTTGACATTATGTGAAGTTGTGACTTTTTGGACCGTATCATGAAATCTTTTCATCAGAGTAGCGGAAGCTTTAGCTGATTCATGATATTTGCAGCAGCGTAGCAGAAGCATGAAGTGAGAATATCAGAGTCATTGATGCACTTATCATGATTTCTTTAGAAATGAATGTGTTGTGTGAGCATGCGGCTGTGGATTGACCTCTCCATTCTGATCAGCTGCAAACATCGGGGTGTACCTGCATAAAACAGTTAGCAATAAAGCGTACGAAAGTGTCTTTGATCAATTTCGTTGAATTGAGGTACCACGACTCACGGTTCCCCATTGATCAGTCCAAGTCTTGCACTGTGATGGTATAATTCGAAGAATCTCCTTGACAGGGTTTTCGCGGCTTTGCTCTAGCTTTGTTCTCAAACTGGAACGTCTCAAAGAAGACAACACAGAGTGAGTGAACCATCGAATTTTGATATTCACTTATTGATGAAAAGAGATTTGAAAAAAAATGGTGTACTTGCTCAAAATAAAGTGTTTTTGCAATACAACGAAGGTTTTAAAGAAAATCAATTATCAATTATAAACACCTTTTATTTTTGAAATATTAGTACACAGTCGATGTGCTAAAGAAAAGAATTTTTAAGCACAACGACCGGTTTTCAAAGGTATCCGTCAATCCATAACTGAACCGGGATTGATTCATAAGTTTGAATAAGCCCCATTGTTTCTGTTCAGTTGTCACATGGTTGATCTATTGGATAGATCTCACATGCCACCTACCAAGAGCTTGTTTGATGTTGGCTCTAGAAGGCTTTTCATCTTCATCGTGAATATGTTTGCATATCACTCAGATGTTCTGGCAATACCACAAGGATAATGCGTAGGACTCTTAAGATATAATCTCTCTTTCCACATTGTGTGAAACAGAAAGTCTTCATTGAAAGTGTCCTAAAGAGATTTATTTGATGATCTCGTAGCTCTAGACTCAATTGTGCTCATTTGGTTCCTGTGCCGGAGACTAGGGAGAGGGTATCCTTCTTCAATATCAACCATCTCTAAGAGAAAGTCGATAGATTATGTCGGTTCCCCGTGAGAATGAAACAAGCCCTTTTAAGAGGAACTTGAGTAGCTTGGGAAGTTGTAGTGCAGTGCGTCACTGGGTCCATGACGTCTTGTCTTCAATACCAGTGTTACCTTGGTAACAACCAGTAGCATATGTATTGAACCCGGTTTCTGCCCTAAGGTTGAATTAATGAAGGGTTATTTCTTTTCACCCCTTTTCACATTCAATTCTTTTTCATTCTTCAACCCCTTCAGTGCTTACCGAGACTTCATAACTAGAGCCTTGTTGGGTTTATTCCAGTACTAGCTCTGTCTCAGCCCACACTGTTCCCATATTCTCATTTTTCTCCTTTTTTTTCAATATACCTAAGGACTTCTACACTATCTAGTGGATTGTCCCTGGGTAGATCCCTCCGGTTCTGGCGGATCATGGGAACGAGTACCTAACTTAACCGTCCTTATAACTCCGTACATAAAGTAAATTTGGTCAGACTTTTGGTATTGTTCTTCTGCCATTGAAACCAATTGAAAACCATTTTGAAAATCAATTCAGATACTTGTGATATATTATCAAAGCATTTTGTACCTGAATTGTTTTTGATATTTTTAGAAACAGCTCCCCCTCAACACGTGCATCATATATTTGAAATCGTTTTGGCACACGGAGGCAAGAGGAAGAATTAACTTCTTTGATTACCATTTTCTAAAAGATATCAACATCACTTCCTAGATCAAATCAAGTAGATAAAGCAAATTGGGGAAGGATGAGGTTTTCATATGTTTGATCCCCCTCAATATGTGCCTCGAGGTTTGAAAGAGTTTTGCACATATTAGAGGGAACCTGCACTTAGAGACAAATCAATCACGTTTCAAATTTTTGTGGTATAAAAAGATGCTCCCCCTCAACATGTGCATGGAAAATTTGAAATCGTTTGGCACATGTGGGGAGGAAAGCTTGCAAAACACTTATGAAAACCATTTATCGAATTATCAGTTTAAATCCAATTTAATCACAAATTCTCCCCCGATCACAATTTTCAAATCATTTGAGATTTGTGATCTCTGTAGATTTAAATTGATTTTGAAAGCTTTTGAGGGGAGATGTGACTTGATTATGAGAAACATTTAACCAATAAGGATCAAGTTTGAGACTTTAGACTCCAAAGATTAAACATGCTTTAGAATCTTTTGAAAACATAATAATAACAAAGGTCTTGAACCAATTGTATACAATATTGTAAAACATTGTTCTTTTTGATTATTCTAGAGTAGACCTTTATCGACTACGTGCTAATTGTTTTGAAAAATACACTTTTTGAATGAAATCATTCTCCCCCTCAATCAATGACATATGTTGTTGATTGAAGGATAAAGATTTTGACAAATGAAAAACCCAGATGATTTTCAAAAGTAAAGTCCGAAGTATTTTCAAAGCAATTTTATTTTCATTAGATGACAAATATTTTTCAGAAGAATCATTTGAAGGAAAAATATTTGAAAAGAAACATTTGTATTTTTAATGACAAACATTTGTTTTTAGAATCAGAGCATGAGGTTTGAAGATTTAACATAAAGCATGGCTCTGTTCTATCTTTGAAAAACAGGTTACTGCCTGAAATGACAATAAACCATTGTTTTTTTTATAAAAACATTCGAACAGCATCTAAAGACCCGTGTCATTCTTTGAATGATAGCACAAAGACCGTAGATATTATCGAATCGAGAAAAACATGACAAAAAGACAATAATTTTTTGGAAAATTTTCAAGATTTTCAAATTTTTATGGATAGACATGAGTAGGATGCTCTGGATTCACAAAACCTTCAGGTTGGCTGACGTATACGACTTCTTTAAGATCTCCGTTAAGAAAGGCCGTCTTTACATCCATCTGATAGACTACCATGTTCTTACTTGCAGCATAAGCCAAGAAGATTCTAATTGCCTCGATCGAGCAAGCTGGAGCAAATGATTCCTCAAAGTCAATACCCTCCCTCTAACGGTGTCCCTTTGCAACCAATCGAGCCTTGTTCTTTAATACATCACCATGCTCATCAAGTTTTACTTTGAAGATCCACTTTAGAGCAATGATCATAGCACAGTCAGGAGCATGTACTAATTCCCATACGTCTATTCGATTAAACTCATGAATTTCTTCTTGCATGGCATTGAACCATCTGTCATCATTCATGGCAGTTTTAACATCTTTTGGTTCGATCTTAGATAGTACGGATTTGAAGAAGCACCATAAGGCATCAGTTGCAAGTTGTTTGCGTGTGGATACAGGACGAGAGGGATTTCCAATGATGTTGTCCAATGGATGATCTTGTGTCCATTTTCTAAGGTGTTCATGTGGTTGTTGTTGAGGAACTGAAGTAGCAGAATTTGGATCTCCAGATGATGATGGTTCTGGTGTTGGTTCGGGAGCAAATATGTTCTCAAATGGAGCATCTTCAGGAGTAGCAAAGGGATTATCTCCATCGTAGGTGCCAGACACAATTCCATGATGTACACTTGATGATTGATGATTTGTTGATGAGACAGAGTGATCAGCAGCAGGCGCTTCTTGACTTAATGACTTAGAAACTGAAGGGTTAACTTCGTTGAAAGGGATAGGAAGAGCATCTGTTGATGGAATTGACATATCATTAGCACTTGGCTCATAGTGTTCATCAAACATTGGATCAAACAATTTCTTCAAATCATCTTCTGAAGGAGGTACATAAGGAGTTGCTGGTGAGGGATTTGGAACAAGAGTAGAACTGATAGGACTACGTGATGAAGGTTGAAATGCGGGTCCAGAACTGGATTGTCCTGGAGCCATTTGCCAGGACAGCTCATCGAACGTAACGTGAATAGTTTCCATGATATCTCGAGTTCTTTTGTTGTAGATTCAGTAACCCTTCTTGTTTCATGCATAACCTACAAAAACTCCAATGTCCGCCTTAGCTCTTAATTTACCTAAATCGTGACCGTCATTCGTTGGATAGCATAACGCACCAAACACACGATGGTAGGAAAGATCAGGTTTTCATATATGGACAAGTTCGTATGGAGTTTTTCCATGAGATGTGTGTATGAGGGAACGATTTTGGGTGTAGCAAGCAGTGGCAATGACTTCAGCCCAGAAAAATATTGGAACCTTTGAATAAATTAGCATTGTTCTTGCGGCTTCCATAAGAGTTCGATTTCGTCTTTCAACTACACCGTTCTGTTGAGGAGTTCGTGGAACACTTCTTTGATGACTGATTCCAACACTTTCATAAAATTGACTTAAGTCTTTGTTAATGAACTCTGATAACATCAAATTAGCCTGATCTTTTATATATCAAATTCCCGTGTGTATGGCCTCATATGGCCTCATTTGTATTAATATGGTACTTAATTCGTTCATATTTGCATTTCAGGATAAATGAGGCGTTGGAGCAGAAAATAAGTGATAAAAGGCCAAAAATATATTCTGAAGACAAGTTACGGCGTAAATGGTACTTTTGACTACGTCGTAACTAATATAACGAAGGTCTGATAATTATTTGTGAAGGTTACGCAGTAATTGCTTAATTGTGTTACGGCGTAATTATTATGCTTTGAAGGATACGGCGTAACCATCTAATAAGGTTACGTCGTAATTATTTTATGAAGGTTACGGCGTAACATGGAATTAGTTACGCCGTAGAGATTATTTCGGATCGGATAATCATGAGCTATCAAAGGCTTACGGCGTAACTCTATGAATTAGTTACGCCGTAACTATTTACTTGGGCGCAAAGTTTCGAGGTCCAGGGATTAAAAGCAGCAAGTTAATATTTATTTTATCCATTTCGAGGACTAATGAATAAATGCTGAAGTACGAAGAGGGGCCGAAGTCGTCAAGTTAAAAGATTATTAATACACATTTATATGTGTAAATGAAGAAATAAACCACAAGGTCCTTAGTGCAAATAGTCTAAAGGTGAAGGTTTATAATGGAAATCCATTTAATATATATATGGATTGATGCACATGGATGAGATCATCAATTTTTGGGTGCGTTTGTGTTTGCTGTACGACAAGCAGAAGAAAGAAAAGAAGCAGCGCAAGTCGTGGGTTTTTGTGGGGCAAACTCTTCCGGGTTTGCCCCGGTACTCAACTAGGGGATCGATAGCATTGTCATAGGCACGACATGTAAATATTTTCCGACTCATAATATTATTTTGGTTTCATTATACAATTATTATTTTGCTTCTAATTTAATTGTTGGAGCATTTTTATTTATTGCGTTATAATTAATTGTCTTTTAATTTATTATTGGTCAATTAATTATTAGATGTTATGTCTTTGTTTATTTATCGTTTTACATGGTAATTATATTTGTCATTCCACTAGAGTATTATGGAGATGTGGAAATTAGGTCTTGGCCTAGTTTTGATTCTTTTATTATTAATGCTTTTGCGTTATTAATTGTTTCTAGTGTATGCATGCATAGTTTATTGGTAGCTACCCTTGTTTCGGTAGTTTTGAATGGCGGTAGAGACCAATTGCCTAAGAGATATGACCAACTGACCCTAGGTGAGCGGACTGAGACGGGAAAGGTAAGATATGACCAACTGACTACCCTTTCTACTTGTGCGATTTGACCAACTGATCACCTACCGTTTGGATGAACTTAAGAATTAGGGGGTGAGTGTCTAAGTTCCTAACGGCCGGGCACTCACTATTATAAATCTAGTATGTAGCGGTACTTAATGACTTGGCTTAGGGCCAGAACAACATGACTTATGACGGTGCTCCTTGATTTCTCCTGTGGTGGCATCTTTGCTGATAGGTGAGGCGAATTGACCAAATGATGTCCTCTCGACTTTAACCCCACTTGAAACAGGAATCTAGTGACATTTAGAACCCATGTATTGCGATAGTAAATGACCGGATCTTAATGACTGCTGTTAGATTGCCGAATGATCCCGGGTGACCTGTTCATCTTGGTGAGGATTCTAAGAACGATAGGGTAGGAAAATTGATCAAAGGAGTCTATCGACTGTTGCCACTTGTGGAAGAACTAGGTTTAAGAATTGCATCACTATCTTTCCCATTAGCTTGTTTACCGGAGAACCAACCCAATTGATCACGTGACACCTTAAATATTATCAATCTATACATTAAAACTTATTTATTTGACCAATTTAATTAATTAGACAGTTAGGAATCAACCGTTCTTGGGACGACCTCGGTCTTACCATTCTCTCACTACATCGACGGCCGGGAACACTGTTGCCCGTTAGTGCATTAGGTAGCCATAGGTAGGCAGTTACTATAAATGTAAAACTGGTCAGTACAAAACCTGCATCAAGTTTTTGGCGCCGCAGCCGGGGAACGGTCTTCGTATTTTTGGCTGTTTGATTAATATTATTATGCAATAATGTCTTCTGTTTTGAGATTACGGCGTAACCTTGGCCATGGTTACGGCGTAATCTATTCTTATATTATATATCAGGTTTCTTTCAGACTGAAGTTACGACGTAGTTAGTAATTGGACTTACGCCGTAACCAAGTCTGAGTCATCTTAAAATTATAAAAATTATAAATGATGTGTTATATCTCACTTGTTGCTCATGTTTATTATTTTTACACATTTAATGCACGAGGTTGTGATAGTGTGCAGGTTGAGCAAGAAGAACAAGTGGAGGAAATCTCGACAAGATCATAAGCCGAGATTAATAGAGCAATGGACATGATTGGAGACGTCCAATGGATGCCCGTTGATGACGGTTGCAGGAGTTTTACTTAAAAGACTGATGGGAGTTAAATAAAAGTGCTCGTCGGGAGACTACCCGTCCCTATCCTAGATTTTTTATTTTTATTTTATTTTATTTTATTTTATTTTTTTTTAGACCTTTTTGGATATTTTCGTATTTTGTTGGTTTTGTTTTGGGTTTGGCATGTTTTGTTTTTCTCGTTTGCAGGTATAAAGACCAAAGATAGATGATAGGAGTTCCGATAACTCCTCTTGATCACATAGGAAGAAGTTGACACTGTGGGCAAAACAACATTAGAATGTAATTACGGCGTAATGGGCCCATCCATTTACACCGTAACTGGCTATCAGTAAGGCCATGTGCCCACTTCATTCTAACTACGCCATAACTAGGCCGATCTAGTTACGCCGTAACATCCATGTTCCAGGTATCTTCTTTCTCGGGCTTTCTTATTACGCCATAACTGGGCCGATCCAGTTACGCCATAACCCCTTCCATGGTATACATTTTATTAGTCAACTCACCTACGCCGTAACTGGGCCGATCCAGTTACGCCGTAACTATCTTCTGATATGAAATTTTTTAACAAAAACAGTTTCAAAACATTTTCATAACCTTGTATTAGTAATTAAATGTACTTTGTGGGTGTGTTCCCTGTAAACCCTCACGAGACTTCACTCGTCCACTCGGGACACCGTTTGATTTAAAAGGCTTGTTGCATGCGCTAAATGCAACCGTGATTCCTACGAAAGTGAGTTAGGTTTTATTTTATTTTTATTTTTACATTTCGTGCTATTTTTGCTTCTTATCCGGAATTATGCTTTTTGGTATTAGTTTTCTTGCAGCAATTCAGATTGAAGAATTATGGAGCTATGATTGGCTGCAAGGGAACACTTTTTATCCGTCCTAATGGTGTTGGAAAGTTGATGAGAAGTTGGAAGTTGCTCGTGGAGGCACAATTGGGCATGTTTTCGAACATGCATTATTATTCATACCGAGCAAATCCAGGGGAGTTTTTCGCTCCATATCTAACCCTTCTTATATTTCATTTATATGCATAAGTATGACCCAAGTGGGGGGAAGGGATTAGACATAGACACCCGCTTGTTTTTACTTGCCTTTATTTTTTCTAGTTTTTTATGAAAAGTGTTTCATTAATAAAATTTTGACATAGTTTTCATTACTTAACTAGATTAATCTAGACCGAGCACACCTAACCTATATTTCCATTGTGTGAGGATAAGCCTTTCCGTTTTCCCCTTATACATAAATTCCATAAAAATGAGTGTGCCGGTGGCTGTAGTAGACTTTAGAACTTGGCCTTGCATATCTTTTTGAGACCATTATCATGAGCATTACACTGAGGTACTTGATGTGATCGGTGCAGCTAGGATATAAGGCAATTTTAGGATTAAACCCAAATAGCCCATATATGTATTGTGTATATTGAGTTTTCACATCGATCAGTCAATCCCCCTGTTAAACCCTTTTTGTTGCACTCACTATTAGTGCAAGATACCCCTAGATACACACTTCAGAGCCTTTCCTTTCATTTTGTTCACCCAATATATGTTTTGTTACACCTATCGCCTATCCTACCCTGTAGTTTCCTTATGTCCATGGTCCGGGCGCTGTTGGTTAATTTTGGTTCCACTAGTGAAAGTCGCGGGTTTTGAATAAAGGGTTTTGGAAGAAAGTCGGGTTTAGATGATAGTTGATCTCAAGTGGGGGGATGCTTTAGATGTTCGTATTGTTTTTTTTTTATTTATTTTATCCATGTATACCTTGTCTTGCATAAAAAAATGTTGAAAAAAAAAGAAAAAAAAAGAAAAAGTGAAAAAAAAAGAATGCAAACAAGAGTTTATTAGTTTGTTTATTGCTGATCGTAATATAAATCAGCTTATGTGTCGTATTGTGATAATTGTTCTCGCCTTGTTTCAGCTGGCGCAAATTTTTACATATCCGTTTTGTCTTACGGATAAAATTAGAAACCCGTACATTTCTATCTCGCCTTTCAAATTTTAATCAATATTCGTACAATGGGGGCATTGTACATTTCAAGTGGGGGGATGAGAAATAGAAATGGTTGATTTTATGATTTTTGGTTGGAATATGTGCTAAATTGACCCAAATTTAAAAAAAAATTATATAGCTGATGCAGGTTTTACTGATCAGGTCTTAATATTTATAGTGTCTCGCTATACCTAAGGTCTACCCTAATGCACTAACTGGCAGTGTACCCGGTCGTGTGTAGTGTAGTAAATGGTAAAGCCGAGGTCGTCCCAAGAGCTATGTGTGTCGGATAATTACTAAGTCTAATTGTCACAATTACTGATGTCAACCTCTTCAAAATAAGCATACTGTGATAAATCCTTAGTAAAGTTTCCATTTCCGCGTCTCATTAGCTCCAATGCTCGTAATTTACCTGAAAGTGTAAAACAATGGAAAACAAGGGTAAATCCATATAAATGATATAAATAACGAGCATTAACGGGGGAAATTGACACTTAATATTCAGGACTATTTGATGTTATCAAATATCCCCCCACTTGAACTCTACTTGCCCTCAAGTAGACCTTATTAGATAGATTCCTAAAAAGATATCTTCCAAAACCTGGAAAATATGAGTTTACAAATCCCTTATGCTAGAATAAAACAAAACCGAACACCTCGCGAAAGGGGAACAAACACTCAAATCTCTCAACTATTCTAAGTGTCAATTTCAGGGTGATCACTCAAACGCACAGTTATAGCATGTATTCTATCATAAGCTTGGTGGTTACACAAATCTCCACCACTAGAGTTAAGGGCTAAACAGTTCTCGAAGGCAATATGGGTAGACACGACAAAGGTTAAGGGGTGACTCGTCATTACTAACATGTCACGGCGAAGTGGACAAAATCAATGATACATGACTAAATCCATGGCCAAGACACCAAAGATTGCTCGCTGCATCACCTAAACATGCTACATGACTAAAGGGTAGGATAAGACATGGGATATATAATTGGTGTAAAATGAAAAACAAGCAGGTAGTCTATATCTATAACTAAGTCATCACCACTTACCGTCCGCCCAAAGTTCAAGTTTAGAAGTCTAGAGACCGGATCATGAAATGCAAGGTAGATGTGTCATTAGAGGACGTCGTGATGGGCACACTACCTTTTCTTCTTCAGTTGGTATTACTCCAACTCTAATCTTCAAATGTGACCGAGGTGGCCTCCTCGATACTAAACAATAAAGCTCATACTATAGTGCTTATAACATTGCACTTTACAAAATCATAACTGAATCAACTATTTTTTTTCTATTTTTTTTAATCATAATTGATAACATAACATCCCCCCACTTGAGATGAACAATGGGAATTCGGGGGGTCTTCAATGATCTTCATAATTGTTTTCGATGAAAGCGTGATTTCCAAACCTTTCCACTTGAACCTTGAACTTAAGCAAATAATGACTTCCCAATTACAAATAAAGACTACAGGGTAGGCTAAGGTGTAAGGGTGTAACGAAACAATATATTGGGGTGACAAAATGAAAGGAATGGCTCAAAAGGGTGTATCTAGGGGTATCTTGCACTAAAGGGGAGTGCAACAAAAGGGTTTCACATGGGGGTCGAAAAGTCGAGGTGACTAATCGATAGACTCACAATGGTAGGCTGTTTGGGTGATAATCCTATAATACTGGCTTCTAAAACTGAAAAGTCCAAATACATCGAGCTAACTTAACATACCTCGTCTATGTTCTCGAAATGATGCAAAGGCCAAGTTCTAAAGTTTACAAGCTACCGACACACTCACAATTTGGTGGATTTGGGGTAAAATATTGGAAACAGATAAGGCTAATCTCACCATGTAATATCAAGGGTTGTATGTTCTCGACTAAGGTCTAATCTAGTTAGGTTCGGAAAAACATGTCAAAATTTTAAAAATGGCATAATTTTTTAAAATAAACTAGAAAACTGAGGGCGAAATAAAGTTCACGAGATAATTCTACTCCCGTCCCCCCACTTGAATTGTACAAAGTCCCTTTTGTACTAGGCATTAAAATAAAGGTGAAAAGAAAGGTAGAATTAGAGCGAGAACTTCCCTGAAATTTGCTCCAAAAAGAAGAAGGCCCACGAGAAAGGATCGTGCCTTCGTTAAAGCGTCATGAGCAAACTTCAATCCCTGAAATCACAATACCGACAAGCATAATTCTAAAAAGAAAAAAAATGAAAAATAAACCTAACTCACTTTCGTAGGAATCACGGTTGCATTTAGCGAATGCAACAAGCCTTTTAAACCACTTGGTGTCCCAAGTCGACGAGTGAAGTCTCGTGAGGGTTTTCAGGGAACACACCCACAAAGTTCATTTAAAAACTAATACAAGGTTACTGTGTTTTAAAATGAAAGAATTATAGCAGAGGAGAGTTACATCGTAACTCCAATAAGAGAGTTACGCTGTAACTTGCAAAACCTGGAATGAGCTGAGAAGCGAATGGATACGGCGTAACCACTGAAATGGTATTACGCCGTAGTTGGTAATGCGTCAAGAATTCTGCTGCTAAAATGTTGGTTAAGGCGTAATCACCAAGATGAGTTATGCCGTAACTTTGTTCAGATCAGCAACTGCAGCAGAAATTACTTCATTGTTTCCTGCAAAATGGTTAGAAAACACAAAACCCAACAGAAAGGAAATAAAAACAAAAGAAATAGATAATTCGGGTTGTCTCCCGAAAGAGCACTTTTCTTTATTTACGAGTCTTTAAGTTAGACTCAGAGCCGCGGGGCTCCTATGGGGGTCTTTGAGCATTCCCCACTTCCATTATTCGTTGGTGTTCATTCATCCACTTATCAAGCCCTTTTTTTCTTGTAGAATTATTGAGCCCAAATTTTCCCAACTTATGTGAAAGCCATTTATCACATGATTCGCCATGGTCATCATCTTTAATAGTATTATCAGGAATGCTGATGTTTGATTTTGTTCCGCCTATGATGTCAGTGATATGGTTGCACCCATACTGCTTGACCAGTTCCTTAATCAATTTCGAGCTTCCAAGCTTTAATTTATACCAATCTTCCAATGCTAATTCAACATCATGTTTCTCTCCCTTATGAGGGTAAATCCATTCATTAACTTTTCTTTCACATTTTTGAGGACGAGGAAATGGTGGACATGCCGATTTGCATTCATTGGTTAACATTGAGTTGCAAAAGTGTTTACTATGACTCAAAGTTTCTTCAATGTTATGAACAATTTCATCCTATTTCTGCTTACAATGATCAACACTTTCTTCACGATTATCAGCAATAGGCTTAGAGTGTAGAGTGGGGTTTATTGATTGAACATCATTAGAAATTTCAGTTTTTGGTTTTAAATGCTCGTTCATACTAAAAGTTATTCATTCCTTTTCGATCCCCAAGGAAATTTATTTTTCAAAAACCATGATTTGAGCTCTACAGGTGGCCAGAAAAGGTCTTCCAACAATCAAGTTGTAGGCCTCCCGCTTGCCCATGTCGATAACTATAAAATCGGTGGGGAAGAAAAATTTTCCAATTTTCAAAAGCACATTGTTCACAATCCCCCTTGGTACAGCCTTAGAGGAGTGTGCCATTTCAATCATAATAGTTGTTTCTTTTAAATTGGTAAGTTTGATTTTATTGAATAAAGTAGTTGAGATAAGGTTAACCCCAACCCCTAAATCAGCTAATGCGGGAATCTTAATATGACCAATAGTACAAGGGAGAAGAAAACTTTCCTGGTATTGCAGCTTCTCAGGAAGTTGGCTAGGTAGGAACTTGTCGTCTTCAGCTTTATCATCCTCTCTTAGGTAGTTGATCCCAGAGAGATCATTAGTGATAGAGGATGTGCATTGCTCCTTTTTTGCTTTATCCTGCGCAAATATGGCTTTGCAAGCAGTGGCTTTAGCATTACTTGTTGCGAGGTTCTTAGCTAATTGTCTAATTTGTGTCTCGAGGTTCTTAATTGCAGCATCTTGGTTACGTAAGTTCATATAAGTGTCCTCCTTAACTTTGGTCATCCATTCCTTGAGCCTATCTTCCTTTTTTGTCGATTCTTCAATGTGTCGGTGCATTATTTCATCAAGACTCGGTTTAGGAGTATTATTGTTGATTTTTGTGTAGAACCCAGGGGATTTTTCACGGTACCTAGGTCCGTAACTATTGTAGCTTTTGAAAGGGAATTCATTTCCATAGTTCACATCACTGATCCTTTTAACTTCTTCATTGGAGGAACAAATTTTTGAAGGATGACCCCCATCTTGTTCCACTTGAATGGAATGCACATTTTCCTTGAGCTTCTTCATTTCCCTTCCAAGGTTCTCTAATTTGTTGTTTATTGCTGCAAGGCCCTCAATATCATTATTTTTACTACGGTTGCTTCCTCCATTGTGCCATTTGTGAGAGTGATCTGCCATTTTTTGAATGGTTTCCAAAGCCATGGTGGGTGTCATACTAGGAATCGGCCCTTGAGAATCAATCATTTGTCTTGAAGAGATGTTCAGTCCCTTGTAAAAGACGTTTACTTTTTGTTGGTTGTTAAGATCGTGAGTAGGGCACTTGTATAACAATTCGTTGTATCTTTCCCAAGCTTGGTATAATGTTTCATCTCCCTCTTACTTGAAGTTATGAATTTCCTCCATTTGCTTGGCCGTCTTTGATGGAGGACAATATCTCTGAATAAAATATTTTTTTAAGATAGGCCAAGTGTTGACAGTCCCTGCAGGTAATCGATCGACCCATCTTTTTGCAGCTCCCGTAAGAGAAATAGGGAATACTCGTAACATTATAGCATCGTGTGAGACTCTGGGGAATTTGAATAGGCTGACAATGTATTCGACGTTGTCTACATGTTCATGGGCATCATCGGCGATGCTCCCAGAGAAGGGGTTTGCACGTAATTCCCTCATGAATTGAGGTTTAATTTCGAATTGAGCATCTTTCGCAATGGTGGCCTTACAATTGGCCCTTGCTTCTCTAGTCAATGCCAAATATTCCTCAAGAGTGAGGTTATCGATGTTAATGGCTTCCATGGTACCTGAAAACTTGAAATATGACCGTGAGAAAAGTTTAAATATGAAATGAAAAACTTAATATAAATCCTAATATAGCTCCCCGGCAACGGCGCCAAAAACTTGGTGTAGGTTTTACTGACCAGGTCTTAATATTTATAGTGTCTCGCTATACCTAAGGTCTACCCTAATGCACTAACGGGCAGTGTACCCGGTCGTGTGTAGTTTAGTAAATGGTAAAGCCGAGGTCGTCCCAAGAGCTATATGTCTCGGATAATTACTAAGTCTAATTGTCACAGAATATAAATGGTTTGATATGGTTTTAATTAATTAAACTACTAAAACAGAATATAAAAGCAATTAAATGGTAGAAAGGAAATCAATAGAGGAATAGTGGTGCTAACCTAGTCAATCCTCCTAACTAGTTATGTCTACGTCTACTTACTTCCAATTATTTCAGGTGGGGTCAAATTCGAGAGGACAGCATTTGGTCAATTCGCCCTAACCTATCAGCAAAGATGCCACCACAGGAGAAATCAGGCGCACCGTCATAAGTCCTGTTGTTCCTGGTCCCCTAAGCCAAGTCATTAAGTACCGCTACATGCTAGATTCTAAATAGTGAGTACCCGACCGTTAGGAACTTAGACACTACA
Organism: Chrysanthemum makinoi; assembly: GCA_910596185.1. NCBI lineage: Eukaryota > Viridiplantae > Streptophyta > Magnoliopsida > Asterales > Asteraceae > Chrysanthemum > Chrysanthemum makinoi. Next base: position 17,277,364 of record OU343223.1, read on the forward strand.
CACCCCAATTCTTAAGTTCATCCAAACGATAGGTGATCAGTTGGTCAAATCGCACAAGTAGAAAGGGTCGTCAGTTGGTCATATCTTACCCTTCCCGTCTCAGTCCGCTCACCTAGGGTCAGTTGGTCATATCTCCTAGGCAATTGGCCTCTACCGCCATTCAAAACTACCGAACCAGGGGTGACTACCAAAGAACTATGCATGCATACACTTAGAAATAATTGTACGGAAGTAAAGGTAAACGTAAACACAACAATTAAGGAATCATAACTAGGCTAGCACCAAAGGGTGCTTAGCTGCTCATATTAATCATGCACATCAATTCAATATTCAAAGGTACGAAATACATGAATTGAAAGTAAAAGAAATAATAAACGCTAAAGCTTATCGTAATGGTGTGACTTCTCCCTTGGAAACAGCTCCGTATGCTTCCCTAGACCTCCCTAGAGCTTTTTTCCCACGTTCTCAGTATTGTGTGTGAATGGAATGAATAGAAATGCTGGAATTAGTGGGGTATTTATAGGCCAGTCGAGTTACGGTAACCAAAAGATGAGTTATGCCGTAACCTCCGTAAATGCACTAGATCTGCTAGTTACGGCGTAACCCAGTAAGTGGTTACGCCGTAGTCTTTAATAAACCAAGCTACGTCGTAAATAATGCAGTAGTTACGGCGTAAGTATCAGCGGCGTGGAACCTCATTTGACCTAATGGAGTTACGTTGTAATCTTAGGAAGGAGTTACACCTCTTGATGAGTTTGGCTTCGGGGTCACGCAATAGTTACGGCGTAATGTGAGAGACGAGTTACGCCGTAACCTCTTCAAAATAAGCATACTGTGATAAATCCTTAGTAAAGTTTCCATTTCCGCGTCTCATTAGCTCCAATGCTCGTAATTTACCTGAAAGTGTAAAACAATGGAAAACAAGGGTAAATCCATATAAATGATATAAATAACGAACATTAACGGGGGAAAGTGACACTTAATATTCAGGACTATTTGATGTTATCAATAGCACATTATTTTTTTCATTGATGATGAGGGCCGAGTTAATGCACTTTATTTGCCTAGTTTATGGAGATTTTGAGGCACTGCGCTTTATTTTATATGCATTGACTCGTGTATTGAAGACCCCTTGACTCTTGAACCTCGATTTTTGCTATGGGATTGAATACGACTAGTGGTGGGGCGACTGTGGACTTAGGAATCTATTTGTTTCATGTCTTTTTGTTTACACCCATTAAATGTGTTCCCATGTCTTATCCTACCCTTAGTCATGAATCGAGTTTAGGTGAGGAAGCGAGCAATCATTGGTATCTTGGCCATGGATTTGGTCATGTATCATTAGTTTTGTCCCCCTTGCCGTAGCTCGTTAGTAATGACAAAATAACCCCATGAGCCTATGTTATGTCAACCCATTGCCTTTTAGAATAGCTGCATCTATAGACTCTAGTGGTGGAGATTAGTATCTTTGCCAAGCCTATGATAGAATACTCGCAATGACTGAGCAGTTGAGTGATCATCCAAAAATAAACATGTGAATTATGAGAGAGAGAGTGTGTGATTTCAATTCCCTTTTCGTGAGGTGCTCGGTTTGGAATTTTTTAGCTTAGGTGATTTTTAGACTCATATTTTCCAACTAATCTTGGGAGATATCTTTTTAAGAATTATTTAAAGGGTCTACTTGAGGACAAGTAGGATTCAAGTGGGGTGATATTTGATAACATCAAATTAGCCTGATATTTTATATATCAAATTCCCGTGTTTATGGCTTCATATGGCCTCATTTGTATTAATATGGTACTTAATTCGTTCATATTTGCATTTCAGGATAAATGAGGCGTTAGATCAGAAAAGAAGTGATAAAAGGCCAAAAATATATTCTGAAGACAAGTTACGGCGTAAATGGTACTTTTGACTACGTCGTAACCAATATAACGAAGGCCTGATAATTATTTGTGAAGGTTACGCTGTAATTGCTTAATTGTGTTACGGCGTAATTATTATGCTTTGAAGGATACGTCGTAACCATCTAATAAGGTTACGTCGTAATTATTTTATGAAGGTTACGGCGTAACATGGAATTAGTTACGCCGTAGAGATTATTTCGGATCGGATAATCATGAGCTATCAAAGGCTTACGGCGTAACTCTTACGGCGTAACTCTTTGAATTAGTTACGCCGTAACTATTTACTTGGGCGCAAAGTTTCGAGGTCCAGGGATTAAAAGCAGCAAGTTAATATTTATTTTATCCATTTCGAGGACTAATGAATAAATGCTGAAGTACGAAGAGGGGCGGAAGTCGTCAAGTTAAAAGATTATTAATACACATTTAAATGTGTAAATGAAGAAATAAACCACAAGGTCCTTAGTGCAAATAGTCTAAAGTTGGAGGTTTACAATGGAAATCAATTTAATATATATATGGATTGATGCACATGGATTTTGGGTGCGTTTGTGTTTGCTGTACGACAAGCAGAAGAAAGAAAAGAAGCAGCGCAAGTCGTGGGTTTTTGTGGGGCTGTACTCAACTAGGGGATCGATAGCATTATCCTTGGCACGATATGTAAATATTTTTCGACTCATAATATTATTTTGGTTTCATTATTCAATTATGATTTTGATTCTAATTTAATTGTTGGAGCATTTTTATTTATTGTGTTATAATTAATTGTCTTTTAATTTATTATTGGCCAATTAATTATTAGATGTTATGTCTTTGTTTATTTATCGTTTTGCATGGTAATTATATTTGTCATTCCACTAGGGTATTATGGAGATGTGGAAGTTAGGTCTTGGCCTAGTTTTGATTCTTTTATTATTAATGCTTTTGCGTTATAAATTGTTTCTAGTGTATGCATGCATAATTTATTGGTAGCTACCCTTGTTTCGGTAGTTTTGAATGGCGGTAGAGGCCAATTGCCTAGGAGATATGACCAACTGACCCTAGGTGAGCGGACTGAGACGGGAAGGGTAAGATATGACCAACTGACTACCCTTTCTACTTGTGCAATTTGACCAACTGATCCTACCGTTCGATGAACTTAAGAATTAGGGGGTGAGTGTCTAAGTTCCTAACGGCCGGGCACTCACTATTATAAATCTAGCATGTAGCGGTACTTAATGACTTGACTTAGGGGACCAAGAACAACAGGACTTATGACGTGCGCTGATTTTCCTGTGGTGGCATCTTTGCTGATAGTTTAGGGCGAATTGACCAAATGCTGTCCTCTCGACTTTAACCCCACTTGAAACAGGAATTTAGTGACATTTAGAACCCATGTATTGCGAGAGTAAACGATCTGATCTTAATGACTGCTATTAGATTGCCGAATGATCCCGGGTGACCTGTTCATCTTGGTGAGGATTCTAAGAACCATAGGGTAGGCGAATTGACCAAAGGAGTCCATCGACTGTTGCCACTTGTGGAAGAACTAGGTTTAAGAATTGCATCACTATCTTTCCCATTAGCTTGTTTATCAGAGAACCAACCCAATTGATCACGTGTCACCTTAAATATTATCAATCTATACATTAAAACTTATTTATTTGACCAATTTAATTAATTAGAAAGTTAGGAATTAACCGTTCTTGGGACGACCTCGATCTTACCATTCCCTCACTACATGCGACCGGGTACACTGCCCGTTAATGCATTAGGTAGGCCATAGGTAGACGAGTTACTATAAATGTAAAACCTGGTCAGTAAAACCTGCATCAAACTCTGTGCCATTGTCTGTTCGAACAATTCTAACCGTATTATTAAGTCGAACATGAAGCTGCTTGATAAGTTTGATTATGACATCTGGAGTTTCATCCTTTGTCCTTAAAAACTTTACCCAAGTAAATCGAGAGTAGTCATCAACAATGACTAAAATATATTTCTTCCCATTAATCGTTTCCACTCTAATTGGTCCGCATAAGTCCATATGAAGGGTATGCAGAACTTTCATTATTGAGTTTGTGGGTTTGGGTTTGTGAGCATATTTCTTGCTTTTTCCCAATTGGCATGTTAAACAAAGATGATATTTTTCATACTTTAATCTGGGTAAGCCTCTTACAAGATCATTTCTGGAAATATTATTAATGGTGCCGAAGTTCAAGTGATTGAGACGATGATGCCATAGCCACGATTTTGTTTTTGAAGCCTTTGATAACAAGCAGATTGGAGAAGACTTCATCATGTCTTCGATAGAGATGGTGTATAGATTTGAACCTCGAGTTCCTCTTAACAGTTCCACACCATCGAGTTCTCTAACGAAACAAGTATGTTTTCTAAATGCCACTTCTAGATCGGAATCACAGAATTGACCAACAGAAAACAAGTTATGACCAAGACCTTCAACATAATATACCTTGGAGATTACACTTTTGCCAACAACATAGTCTCCATAACCCATAATTGCTCCAAAATGGTCGTTCCCGAATCTAACAGTCCCGATGAATTTACTCACGAAGTTCATGAGCCACGAGCGATCTCCAGTCATATGCTTGGAACAGCCTGAGTCCAGGTACCACAGAACGATTTGAACGATCTGCAGTTGTACACAGACAAGAATGGATAACTGGATAATTGGTATCCCCATGCAAGAATGGGTTCCATTTGGTTAGTAACAGTGATTGGAACACCCACATCGAAAGTAGACACAATGGAATCATCAGGAATAGATGCAGTGCTAGTGTCCATATTTGACCTATTCAAAGTATGTTCACTTCTTAAATGAATAGTTCTACCAGTAGGCATCCATTTTATAATGGGCATTGACTTAGCAAATTTAGGGTAAAACTCATTAAGATTAAACTTACGGCCAGTAGGTATCCATTGATAACCAATATTACTAAATTTTCTTCCTGTGGGTTTCCAATGTTTTCTAACTTTCTTTCGCATTTGCCTTTTAGCCTTCTTAGCTTGATTTTTTACATTAACAACTTTAACTGGGCATTTACACATTAAGCAAAACATTCATACCACATTCATGATCAGTAACAGAAATCAAACAGTCATCATTACAAGGTTTGCAGATAGTAGCAGAATTCGAATTAATTACAGTACGCTTATAGCTAATACTAGAATAAACACGATTCGTTTTATTCAACTCAAACTTAGTGTTCCTAGGGTGGTCTTCTACTCTCTTCCAATGCACATTCTTAGATTGCAAGGTCCTATCTTGCTTTGTATTGCCTGGAGGCTTTGACCCGCTTGCTTTTATGTCACTGATTACTCCTGTAGAGGGAATTATGGGAACATTAGTTGGTTGTGCTACCTTTTGCATTCCTGAACTAGACGTGCATGGATCAGAACTACTTGTAGGCACTTTAGAGTTCACTTTCTTAATACTGGGCATAGAATGGGTTGCATAATTGGCACTAGGCATAGAATAAGGCATCACAGCTTTATCTTTTGCACCTAAGAATTTAGGACATGTTGCTATTAAACATTCTAGCAGCTCTTGAGATCGTTTGGCCTGAATGCAAGCAAACCTAATCTCTCTATCAAGTGGCTTATTTATGAAATCTTCTACTACAATCTCACGCAGACATTCTAGACTATCCTTAAGGTGAGCAAGATAGTTATGAAACACAAGTTCGTTATTTATAAGATGAGGAGGAATGTATTTAACAGTCACAGTATATTTGCAGTCTGTAGATGACTTTGATGCAACATTCTCATTAAAGACAAGTGGCATTTTCCCTTTTTCTTGACTCCTCAGATTCTCAATTTCCTTTCGTAAAGACGTTATTTTTTCGTTGTTTTTGTCACGAGTGACTTTCATTGAATCATATAACTCTTTAAAGTGTAGTTTAACCTTTTCATTTTCTTTCCGAAAACTCTCATTTTCCTTTTGTAAAACATTAACGAGATTTTGAAGGTGAAACATTTGAGACGATTGAGAATCTAAAGGTGGAGGCATTTGGGAACCATTCACATTGTTCTTTTCTCCCTTCAATTGTGAGATTTGGGCTCTCAATTTTCTGATCGTGTTGCAATGGGCTTGAATTTGTTCATCACGTTTGTTTATTTCAAAAACTGCATCAAATTCAGGAGCATCTGAAGATGTCTTGATATTTGAGGTTTTAACATTTTCTTTAAGGTGTTGATATTTTAGTTGTAAATTAAAATGTTCAACTTCCAATTTAGAAAGATGTTTGACCAAGTTATCATGATCATCCTTTTCAATTTTATCATGCAGTTTTGAATTTGTTGTTTCAAGCTCAATGACACGATCGTGAGAGACTTTCAAAGCAACAGATAATTCATGAAATTGAGAAGCAGTAATAGAATGCTTAGTAACAGTATAAAATACATCTTGAGCCACACAACTCAACACTAAGTCCTCATTTAAGATATGCAGGTTTTTCCTTTCAATTTCATTATATTTGAGTTCCCGTTCATAGTCATTTACCTCAACAATCATTGCATCAAATTCTTTTTCCATTTCTTTAATATCCGAGTTTATCCCTTTTTGAAGACTTTCAAATTGACCTTTTAATTGTTTAAAGAAAGGCATGACCTCAGTTAAATAGCATTATTTTGTTTGCTCAAAACCCCTTTCCCCTTCAGTAATCCCAGTGGGTATGATCCTTTTCTTACATGTTTTCTCAAAATCAACAAATAATTGATAAATGACATACTGACTGATTAAGGTCTTGCTCTTAGTGGGAATATATCTAGGAACCAAATGCATTGGTGTATTGAGGGGATAAACAGTGGCAGGCGACATTCTCCTACATGGGGGATTCTGTTCAACAAACTCATCAGCTGTTTTCATGTCCATATCCTTTTTCACACTTGTTCAGGGGTCAGCTGTGTTTGAGGTTTAAACTTGTTAAATGCAATCCAATTGTCCTTAGCATAGTTGGGTGTTTTATAACTGATTTTCCTTTCTATGCATGAAGGGCTCTTAAGTTTTTCATCCAATTTCTTTCTAGTGACTTCTTCTAACTGCTTATCTTCCTCAGTGTTCTCAGCGCAACTAGGTTTCTGTCTAGGCTTAAGGATTTCATTGCCATCATAGATTACCTTCTGAGCTTCTCTTGCTTTCTTACCATACTCAGGGTTAGGTTCCTTTATAATGGGAATACTATGCTTATCGCTTAAGACTCTATGATTAGTGACCATGTGAGCAGTCTGAATGGTGTTCCCTTGTACGTACAACTTATTTTCAAGCTTGTTTTTCAAAGTTTTTAGATTAGAAAAGTCATTCAAAAGTTTTGATTCCTTAGCGTTAAATTCTTGTTTAAGCACTTTAACATTATCTTGAAGCTCTTGCTTTTGCTTAACTGTTTTAGAAAGCTTTTCTTGTAAGGAGTTTAACTCTTGTTTTAACACTTCTTCTCTAAAATTACTTTTTCTAATAATTGTACCCATTTGGTCATTCATTTCCTGCTCACGGGTGGTTAACTCAAACTTAGCACGTTGTTCATAAATAGCAACTTGTTCTTTATAGGCATTCAGTTAAGAGATAACAGAATCATCAGGGGCACATGCAGTGTATTCATAAAAAACATAGTCATCATTGACTGCAGAAGATACGTCACTTGGTACAATCTCACTTTCACTTTGTGTCACATATTGATCATATGGGATAATGTTACTATTACTCTCATTATCAATATCTGATTCATAAGTTTCAAGATATTGTACTTCGTTATGTATCTTTTGCTCATCAACCTCATCGTATAGTTTTAATACCTCTGAGATGATTGTTTCTTTGGATGGACCAGCCTGTTGTGGTGAAGGGACCTTTGGAGAGACCATAGGTGAGATGCTAGCCATGAAGATTTTCTAGGCAGTAGGTTCATCATCGACATCAGAGTCAAATGCATTACAGTCTGCAACTTGAAAGGCATTTTGATGATTGTGACATATTTCTTGAATTGGCTGCACATCTACATCAGCATCATATGTCTTAGCATTCCCTTCAGCAAGAAACAACAACTCCTCTTCATCCAAATTTGCTCCATTATCCTGAGCTTGCACAAGCAGCATCTTGTCTCTGAAGTATTCTACATTCTGTGGACGTTTTGGAGATGTGCAGTTCCTTGCAATATGTCCCTCACCACCACAGTTGTAGCATTTGATTGGCTTTGCTTTCCCTTGATTGGCATTTCTTCCACGATTCTGATTTGCCACATATCCTCCACCTATTCCAGCATTACCATAACCTGCTCCAACCATCCCTTGTTCATATCGTCTTCCTTGCACATTCTGCACCACAACCTTACCATCTCTTACAGTAGCTTGATTGTGTGGATTGGATGCTGTTCTGAGATTATTGTTGGTGTGTGGGAGGGAATTCATATTTTGACTTACCATGAGAGATAGTTAATTGATGAAATTTTCCATGAGTGTGTTTGAGTCAGGAGGCTTATATGCTGGATCAGGGATGAGCTTGTAATTACCATTACCCGTGGATATGACTTGAGAAGCTTTGGTGGTAATTCCAACATTGGTGTAAAAGGCTGTAGAGTCATTTGATGAACTTGTTTCTCCCTGCTTAGATTTGAACTGTTCAAGAATCCTTCGTTCAAACATAGCATGTCTCTCATTTTGAAGAAGGAAGGCATCTGATTGCTCATAGTTGGTGTTCTTCAATCCTTTGGTTAGCTTCACAGAGGTGACAAATTTGTGCCATTCGGGATTCATGTTGTTCACAAACTTTGAGTTCAGCTGAATATTTGGAATGGTCATTTTGATATTCCTTATATCATTCACCAACTTGTGGAATCTAACGTAATATTCATATACACTTTCTTCTGGTTTCATCTTAAAGTGCTCAAATTCATCATACAATTGTGATTCTCTGTCTTCCTTAGTTAATTCAGAACCCGAGAGAAGCATCTTGACATTATCCCAAACCGCCTTTGCTTCAGTGTTGTGATTGATAAGCTTGTAGATATCTTTTGGAAGACCTTGAAGTATAATGTTTGAAGCCCTGATATCAGCATCGAATCTCTTTTTCTCTTTATCACTGAGCTCATCATACGTCTTTGGTCTGTCCAATCCAAAGATCATTGTTCCATCTGCAGCAGTATCAATTATGTCTCTTGTAGTCTCAATCTGATAAGGTCCTTCATCAATTGACTTGAGAATGTTGACTCCATTTCCCTTTCCCAGACAATACAACCTAATTCATTGAGCCCATGAGTCATAGTCAGTTCTGTCAAGCATGGGTGGACGAGTGTCTATCCGAAACTCAAGTCGCTACGAAGTCGCTGCAAATTAACAAAGCAAGTCGCTACGAAGAATGTTTATCCGAGACTCAAGTCGCTAGGTTGAAAAACTTCAAAACCACACTTTTCAATCCAAAACAAGCCCAACCACAGTGATTTAGGCTTTCCAAATCAAAACCCAAGCACTTACAATGATTCTAAACACAAAAGTACACTCAAAATTCAAACTTTAACACAAGAAATGGTCCAAATGATGCAAAAACCACTAAACTTTTTCAAACCCAAAAACCATATAAAACCACTAGAAATCCAAGAATATGTAAGAGAGATGATCAAACCATGGCTCTTGATACTATTTGTAACATATTGGATTTCACAAACACATAAACAATCACAAATATGGGCGAATACTATAAGGTTTTAGAGAGAGAAATAGTTAGAGGTTTGGGAACTTAGTGAGAGAAAATGAAAGTATTATTATGAGATCCAACTCTCTACCTTGGGAGGTAGAGAGTATTTATAGTCTTACATAAAACGCCACCTACGGGCTGTGGATCAGGCATACAGTGGGTAAAGACCCGTCAATCCTCCACGGTGTTTCTTAACTAAATACTACTTAACATTAAATAACTACGACTACGAGCTTTCTAACGATTACATATACTTGAGGTGACCGACACTTTAATAACTGGATTTACTAAATCCTAACATACATTAACGCACGAAAAAGTGTTGTTAACCGATACTTCTATGTTACTAGCATTAACGACTGTCATACATGTTCCAGAACAGAAATTTATCCTAATCATCGAAATGCTACCCAAAAATTAGTGGGTCACATACTTGTTGATAAATTGAGGAATTGCAAAAGGGTCTATACGGGTGAGGACATAAAAAAAGATTTTAATATTGATTGGAATGTAGACATTTCTTACAAACGAGCTTGGGGTGGGAAAAACATTGCATTACAGTTGTTGAACGGTTGTCCCACGGATTCTTTTGAGCAGTTGCCGTATTACTGCTATAACTTAAAGTTGGAAAATGAGGGGACAGTAACACACATTGAGAAAGATGAAACAAATCGGTTTAAGATGGTATTCATTGGTTTCGGTGTTGCTGTAAGTTTTTCATAAATTCTATTATCTTTTATTTCTAATTATTACCTTCATTATTATGTAAATACTATTAATTAAGCAATTTCTGATCGATTTAAAATATATTCGGAGCTTCTTAGGTTTTATGCGACCATTGTTAATCATTGATGCCGCACATCTTAAAGGGAGATACTTTGGTACAAATCTGGTTGTTGTTGGGATGGACGGAAACAACCAGATTATACCTATTGCAACTGGTGTTTCTCAAGGTGAGACCAATGAATCATGGACCTGTTTTTTGAGCAAACTTAAAGAATGCATTGGTGAAGTAAAAGATTTGGCCATCATCTCTGACAGACATCCGGCAATTGCACATGCATGTAGTACCGTTTTTCCTAACGCCTTTCATGGTTTTTGTTGTCGTCATTTAATGATGAACTGCAATTTGAAAACTAGAAAGTGGAAGGCTATATATTGGAGGACATGCAAAGCTTACACAGAGCAGGAGTTTGATGCTTCAATTTCTGAGATTCAATCATTAAAACCTGAAGTGTATAGAAAACTAAAAGATGAAGCTGGATTTGATAAATGGTCACGTGCTTACTGCCCTGCAAACAGGTACAATTACATGACCTCAAATAGTGCAGAATCAGTAAACTCTGTAACCAAAGATGTTAGGAAAGTTCCAATAACCCAGCTAATGGAGTACTACCGAAGGCTTCTACAAAAATGGTATTTTGAACGTCGGGCAAAATACAAAGGTAACTAATAAAATTTGTCTATTATAATTGGTTTATCACATGTAGGTATATCGCTCCAAAATGTATTATTTTTTTTTAATTTTAGATGCTCCAACTGATGAACTTACCGAATGGGCAACTGCAAAAATAAACAATAGAATAGCAAAGAGTGCTAATTGGGATGTTAATGGAATTGAGATGCACAAAATTTACCAAGTTACTGATCCGAAACATGTTCATATTGTTGACTTTGACAGCAAAGAATGCAGTTGCCGCAAATGGCAGCTATCGGGTCTACCTTGTGGTCATGTTTGTGCTGTGTCTAGAGTTGAAGGCTTGACTGACACTAGCAGTTGGGCGATGGATTGGTTTAAGAAAACATCACTAAAAAATACATACGAAGCAAGGGTTTATCCTCTAAAAGAAGTATCCTTGTGGTGTACTCCTGATGACGTGCAAACCGTAAAACCACCTGCTATGGATAAGCGGCAACCTGGAAGACCAAAAGAAAAAACACGTATCCGATCACAGGGGGAAGAGCCAAAAAGCACAAACTGTGGCAGGTGTGGAAAGGCATGACACACAAGACAGTCATGTACTCAACCGTTGATGACAAAAAAGGCAAGTGTGTTTCTATATTTTATTTCAATGTATATAATTTTGTATGTAATTACTAATATTATTGTTTGAACTAATGTCACATCTCAGAAACGTAAAAGAAACTCACAATCGTGCACCCCTACTAACGAAGAAGCAGTGGAACAAGAACGACACGGAGGACAGAGGACGCGTGTAGAGGTCGAACAGGGAGAAGCAAGTGGTCAGTCAAACAACGATTTCGTATGGAAATGTGAATCATCTACTCCTGAAAACAACGTTCCTAACAACATCCAGTCACAACCTGTGACGTCGAGTAACGGCAATGTTCCAAAACACGGGTCGTTTAGTACTGCAAATGTTGTTCATTTGGATGATTTATAGTTGTTATTTCAATTTGAACTTTATGACAATGTTTTACTTTTATTTTCAATGTTTTACTTTTATTTTATGGATGTTACTTGAATAATAATAGCTACGGGAGTGGCTTGCTTTTATTTGTTTTTTTTTGGATGTTACTTTGTGACAATGTTATTCATTATTGTGGCACCATTATTTTTTGTTCTTTTTTTGATGTTACTTTGTGACAATGTTATACAATCAACTGTTGAACATATGCATATTTTCTGTTCTTTTCTATACAAACATATAGGAGTCAGGCATATAGTGTAACATCACTACTAAATGGTATGCATGTGACGATTTATTTACCTTTTATTTTGTGTATTTAAGAGCAAACTTCCAAGTATATTTTCACACAACATCATTCAATAAATAAGTAAGCAAAAACAATGTTAGGGCTGCCTAAATGTGATGAGGTAAGAGCTGCTGCTAAGAGTAACAACTGGACAGACATGATGATTTACTACTGCCGTAACGCTGCAATTGAAGATGTTCAATTGGCAAGAAAGGTGAATATCCTAACTCAAGAATTGGCTAGACTTAATCGTGAAAGGGCTGCCGTTATTCAAGAGATGGCAACTGTGCAAAAGAAGGTTCCACAAAAAACTGTTGAGTTTCGAAGCGGGAGCAAGCCCTTAGTGAACAAAAAGTGATGCAAATGAATATCTTGGCAGGCGAACTGGAGCTGAGTGCTCGTAACAAGGATTTATTTATTCATAAGCTTGAGGGTACGTTGCCGCTATAAGCGCTGTGAGATATGCCAAGTACTAAGTGTTATATCGTATGTGATTACCTAGTAACTAAGAGTACTATATGCTCCTAGTAAGTACTTAGTGTTATAATGTATGTGATTACCTACTAACTAAGAGTACTATATGCTCCTAGTAAGTACTTAGTTAACTAAGAGTACTATATGCTCCTAGTAAGTACTTAGTTTTATAATGTATCTGATTTCCAAGTACTTAGTGTTATATCGTATGTGCTTTTCTAATAAGATACTTTATTCAATAAAGTTTCCTAGTAAGTAGGAGTTAAATACAGTTTATTTACTTACCTTTTTTCTTGTCTTCAAGAGTTGGATGGTCTTGAATCTTTTGTATTTTCAGCGTATTCAGGTTATCCTCTCCAATCTATGGGATTTGAATTTAAAATAAGATAGCGAAAAAGATTAAAATGAACAATAGGCAACACATTAACATAACATTGTGCCCCTTACTGTTAAAGTATCGTCTGACCTTTTTGCATCCATTTCTTGTTTTCCAAATTTTTGCGCCTAACCGTTATACAACAATACAACATTGATGTTCTACATAATATGACATAAGAATACACAAGAACATCCAACAACGGTTAACATCAAAACTACACAATCGCAGAGTAGCCTATAATTCATAGGCCAACTATAATCAACAACTTAAGACAATGACATGCAAAACACTACTGAAAAGATCATACCAAATCCACACACAACAAAAATAAACAACGTTTCATAGGTTATCATAATTACATTGTTTCATAGCGAAAACAACCCAAATTTGCAATCCATAAACAGACTATAGGTAGGCATAGCCTACCAATCTACATACCCATATCAACACTAATAACCATTCAAAAGACTAGCAATCAACATACCCATACCAACTTCATAACGACGCTACCCAAAAGACCCAAAACACTCTGAACGATGCTAACCATGAGATAGCGCTTCATCAATGATCTCCATCAACGTAACATGATCTTCCTTATCATCAATCCCTGCACGTATCCCAGCAAGAATTGCATACATTGCATCGAGTACACGAAGCTCCATACGCATGATTTTCATAAGACACCCCACAGCATCCACAACCTTTTCATCGTTTGGCCCAATCAAACGCGTCTCCCTTATAGTATCTTGACGCTTGCGAATCTTCTCACGCAATTTCATTGCCTCATCCTCCATACGACGCATAAAACAAAGATCCTCGCTGATCTCACTTCTAAAGAAGAACTTAAAAGCCTCAGCCAGATCGTTGGTACCACTTGCCTGTTTCAGTTCTTCAATATTGGGGATAGCCGCCATGGTTGTTTTTGATAGATGGACGCACACAGAGAGAAGGTAATAAGACACACTAATACCCCCAAGAATATAAATACCCAAATCTACCCAAATCTTACTTAAAACAAATCTACTAAAAAAGTTAGATATTACGCGAAAATAATACTTGCAAAACATAACTGAAACAAACTGTTCTTTTTTTTGAAAAAACAATTTTAATATCAGAAAACAAACAAGTATATGAAAATGTAACAAAAAAAAACCTTAATGTTTATCCTTTGTCACAAATATGTCCTCCAAATCCAACCATATATATGAACACCTTTTCCCATGCGGAAATGAACAGTCAAAACATATATGAGAAACCTCTATCATGTTAAAAAAAATAGAAATGAGGATAACTTCTAAACAGTATACATTTTATAAAAGAATTTTGCTACATCCACATAATAATCCCACTAAAAAACCCCACTCGCTGATATGTCAGTGAGTGATTTGTTTTTTATGGGAAGTGGATCCCAGAAAGTATCGCATAATCGACATTATGAAAGTCACCAAAAAAATAGCAACAACATAAATACCAAAAACTCACCCATACTTATGCAACCAAAAATTATTAAACGTATTAAACTGCATATCTAAATAAAGTTTGTAATATTTCTTTTAAAAATAAAGTTTGTAATATTTTCATTACGTCATAACGCGATTTCTTTTGACACTCATATTGCGATGTCACAAACACTACGTAAATGTAATTTACTGGTATAAATGGTTTGATATGTTACTTATTGCATGGGAAAGAGGCGATCATCATTACACTTGCTATTTTCAAACTACTAAATGACAATACAAATTTTGTGCTTAACACTCTCTATTTCCCCTCTATTTAATCATCTCTAACAACTCCTATCACAACTATCAACACATTACCATCACATAAAAATACCCTTATCGCAACCAACAACAAAAATGGCCAACCCCCGTCTTGTCCTTTTGGATCAACTAGCCCGTACTACAAACTCTCGCTCTGTGAAGGCTATGATGCTAGTGGAATATAGGGGAGAAGTAAGGGACATTGTTCAGAATGAATTAGATCTGAAAGAGAAGGTAGACGAGCTAATCGCTCGTGTACAACGTAGGGATGTGCTAATTCAAGAGCTGTTGGCTGTTGGCTGTTGGTGGAATGCGCTCGTCTATTGAGAGTGTTGGGGACATGACAAGGATGCAAGTTGAAGATAGGGCTGAGATTAGAAGGCTGGAGACCTCCATGTTAGAAAGGCGTGCTCGCGTTTGTTCTTTGTTATCCTTCATTGAACATCTGGAGTCAATGGTCCTTTGACTTTGTGAAGCCTTTTTAGTTGTTGTCTTATAGTCTTTTGTTGAAAGCTTTGGTCCTTCATGTTAGGTTTATGTTTGTTTAGGTTATGTCAAGCTTTGATTAGGTTAGTATATGGTTATGAAGGTAGGGTTATGTGTTGATGCAGTTTGATGGTGAAAGTTGACTAGTACATCAGGTTGATGTAATAGTTAAGTGTAGATACTTTTGTTTATGTTATCAATCTTAATCTAATTTGTCTGTGTGTTTTAGTAAATTTTTAAGTTGACGTTGAATTACAAAAAAAAATAGCAACCACATAAATCTCTTTGTATCTAATTTTTCTGAGTAAAACATAATATGTTTGTCAAGTATCACGAAGGTGTATTTGACTGGTCGGTCTAAAGAGATAGTGGCCATAAATCGCTAAGATGAAAAGGTCGCTTTTAAAAAGTCGCTTAGAATACATCGGTTTATGTGAAAGTACTTCACAGGATATATCGGTTTATGTGATAGTACTTTACACTTGTCTTATTGTGTGAAAGAGTCAACAAAAAAGAATTGCATTTGACTTTAATTGAATGAAATTAGGTAGTGATCTGGTCGGGCTAAAGAGATAGTGGCCATAAATCGCTAAAATGAAAAAATGCGCTTTTAAATATTCGCTCAAAATATATCGGTTTATGTGATAGTACTATACACTTGTCTTATTGTGTAACAAAGTCAACTAAAAAGAATTGCTTAAAATATTCGCTAATATCATATCAATTTTTTTGGCTACAACTGAATACATAAAGGGCACCTAAATACAATTTAGCTATAGAACTATTTTGAGTCCATGCACATTTGCAATATGTTTACACCATGTTTCCTGTCTCCTAATGTCACGATTATTGTGATGCAAATACCACCTGTCAAATTAAAGAAAAAAAAGGTTCAATCTTGCAATCAAGTAAACAATTGCATGAAGTGTTATAAGATTCAAAACTGTGCATCAAGTGTTATAAGATTCACAACTGTGTATACAAGTATACTAGTTATTTTTGAATCAAGTATACTAGTTATTTTTTTGTTCAAGTTGGCTATCAAATCAAAATGGCTTATAAGTCATAAGGCCATAATTACTATGGGTGGCTCAAGGTGGCCATCAAATCAAAAGGAGCCTATAACTCATATAAAAACACACATAAACCAACGGTAAATTTTAACTTCAAACACACAAACATAGAAAAAAAATCACTGTTCTTTTTTACAAAAAAAATAACAAAAGAAGAAAATGACTACAAAAATGCCTTTCTGCGAAGAGTTAGCTGCTGCTGGTTCTAGTCTCGTTAGAGACATGATGGTGGAGAAGTTTCAGAGGGAGGTTACTGTCACTAGGGTGGATGAAGCAGAATTAACGAAAAAAAGCCCAAGATATTAGGGCTCGTGTTGCTGAGAGGGATTGTGTGATTGCAGAGTTGGAGCTTTTGTATCCTTTTGATTCAGGTGTGCAAAGCATTTCAAAGTTGAATAATTTGCAAGATGAAGATTTGGCAGAAGTTGCAAACATGTTGGTGAAGGTTGTGAACAAGCAGAGGCGAGCAAGAGAGCTTCTGTCATTCATTGAGAAGCTCAAGTCTATGGTGTACTGATCTGGTTTCTTCTGGTGTTTGTCAAATGTCTTTTGGGTTTAAGGTATGGCTAGGGTTGTGTGGTTTAAGTGATGTCTAAAGTTTATATTTATGTTTATGGATGTTTTAATAAACCTCGTAAGGTTTATTTTGTTGGGTCTTTTAATATATGCACTTATTTATTTATGTGTGTCTAAGTACTTTCGTTGGAACATACCTGTGTTAGAACCTGTTGGCTTGATATGCTGGCTTGCAACGTAGTGTTGAAAAAATAACCTACATCATCAAAATAATGGATAATCGATATGGATACGTGTCCTGTGGTAAGTGTGATATGAATTAATTGGTAACTTTGACGCACCAGGTAAAATAGAAGTGTTGATATTGGGCTTAGTGGAGGAAGGGACAAACCCTTACGTCCAGCTGATATATTGCTCTACTCGTGGGATGGAGGACTTGATGTATGTGTCGATTTGACAGGGTCATCGCCCTTGACGCAAACTGGTATGGTTGATTTTGTGCCGGGTCGTGCGGTTTTAAAGGCCGCACAACGTAAACGCATCAAGTATGAGGCTAAGTGCGCGAATATTGGGTATGGTTTTCTCCCCTTCTCATTCTCTTCTTTTGGGGAGCTTGAGAAGGATGCGGTGACTTTACTGAAGCGAATCCGAAAGTTCTCTGTGACTCAAGACATTGGGGCACGTGCTGCTATTCATATCTTCAGTAGGATTAGCTTTGCTATAGCTAGAGGAGTGGGGGCTCAGATAGTATCACGGCTCCCTACTAATTTTTTGTAAATCCTATGAATTTCTAATAAAGTGATGTTTATAATAAAAAATAATAATAATAATAATAATAATAATAATAATAATAATAATAATAATAATAATAATAATAATAATCATCCGTTGCTTCCATTCAACATTCACAGTTGAATCGTGTTTCCATTCGACCTGGTATATATATTTCTTTTAGGGTTCCGTTTGGTGGTGTTATCTTCTTCGTTTATATTTATTTTTTCTTCTAGGGTTTCGTTTTGAGACTCGATCTATTGCGTGGGTTTCTGCTGCTATATAACGTTGTGGTGTTCGTTGTGCATCTTCTTAACGGTTATTTAACATCATTGGTTTTTCTGTGGGTGATCGGTTTATTCGTATCTGGTAGTTCCTTGACGCCGGTTTTGAGTTTATTCGAAACTGGTAGTTCGAAACTGGGTAGTTCGAAACTGGGTGATTAGATTGGACCGATTGGGATTTTGGCTTGGCTTCTTCATGCAGGTACGATTGTGGGGCATTGTTGAGGTTTTGGCTTTGATTCTGCATACATGCATGTACCATTGTGGTCCTTCTCTTTGTGGTTCGTTTTGGCTTCTAGTGGTATTTTTGGAGTAACAGGTGTACGTGTTGTTATTTTCAACTACAAAAGGTGACTCCCAAGATAGTGGGTCTACTTTTGTTAATGAGGTGATTCTCATTGTATTTACAGTTTGGTATTACTTTGGTTTTCTTTGTTGGCCTTATCCTTTGAGGCTTGATTTTGATTGTCGTGGTGGTTGGCATTGTTCATGTTGTGATCGTTATGGCTATTGTACGATTTCATTGCCCTTTTGTAGGCCTTTGTGGTTGTCATGATGGTAGTGGTAACGGTCTTACTAGAACTTCATTGATCACCCACCTTCGAGATCGTCATTTTGGTGGGGATGCGTTAGCTATCACTAAACATTCACTGGCCACTAGTATTATTGTTTTCGAGGCGGCTGAAGTTACGTTGAGACCTATGGGTCTTTGGTTATGTGGCGTTTGTTTTAAGACGCATACTCTTCGTTCTAAGTGTCGACATGGTTCTGATTTTGTGTCACCCCCTGATTGTGGTGATGGCGTTGTTAGGTTTGTGTTGTTTGATCTCACCAAGCCACAAGCTCCTTCTTCTGTTCAACTTGCCCATGTTGAAGATTTGGTTTTGGAAGAGCATCATGGTTTTGATTTATCTCTACTTGACACTTTACTTTCTAGGGGGTTGCGCACTATCAAATCCATCCCTCCTAGGTGTTGCTTGGGGTTTTCTCGCATATTGAAAGGAGCTCTTGACAAGGTGATCTGCACACCTGATGACATTTCTTGTTGGGTTAGTTTGTTAGTCTTGCCTCTTTGTCTCCTTAAAGTATTTTGCCCAAGGAGTAATATTGAGTGTAGGTCTGCTATTAAGCGTTAACACCAAGAAGAGTATATTTATAATGCTATTCGATCTTGGGGCATGCCTGGTGGTAGTTCGCAGCTTGTTAGAGAGGCTTTAGCTGAACCCTCCCCATCATGGTGTAATATTGATGAGGAAAATTTGGACTTGGGTGAGCGTAGTGTCAAGCAGTGTAAGTGGAAGATTTGTGATAGACATTATACTGCAGCTGTTAGAGTTCTTTCTTCTTCTGGTGTTGCTCCTTATAATGTTGCTACTCTTGAAGACTTAAAGGCTAAGCATCCTTTCAAGTCTGCTCCTTCTTTGCCACATATACCTATTGATCATCATCACCTCATTGCATCTCCTGTTGTGATTCTTGATATGATTAAGAGTTTCCCTTGTGGTACGTCTTGTGGTCGAGATGGTTTGCGTGCCCAACACCTTTTGGATTGTTTTAGTGGTGCTGCTGTAGCTATTTCTGATGAGTTGATAGCTTCTATCACTCAGGTGGTGAATCTTTTTCTTGATGGTAAATGCCCCAGGGCATTGGGTGAGTATATTGCTAGTGCTCCTCTCACACCATTGGTCAAGCCAGGAGGTGGTATTCGTCCTATTGATGTGGGGACCGTTTGGAGGCGTTTAGTCTCCAAGGTTAGTGCTTCTTTGATTGGCCATTCTTTGGATGATTATTTAAATGATCTACAGTTCGGTGTTGGGGTTTCTGGAGGAGGAGAAGCTATTCTTCATGCGGTGAATCGGTTTATTGAAGACCGTGGTGATGATGTGGGTCTTTCGATGTTGTTGGTGGATTTCAAAAACGCCTTTAATTTGGTGGATCGTGAGGTTATGTTACAGGAGGTTCGCCTTCGTTGTCCTGCTATTTCACATTGGGTGGAATTTTGTTACTCTAGCCCAGCTAGATTATATTATGGGGAACATACTTTATGGTCACACCAAGGTGTGTAACAAGGTGATCCACTTGGACCTCTTCTTTTTGCTTTAATGTTACATCCTTTGGTGTGTAAGGTTAGAGACTCCTTTAACCTTTCTTTTCAAGCTTGGTATCTAGATGATGGCACTATCATTGGAGATACTTTGGTCGTGGGGAAGGTTTTAGAGCTTATTATGATGGATGGACCTCGTTGCGGTTTACACCTCAATGTTGATAAAACTGAGGTTTTCTGGCCAAAGGAAGACCCTAGAAGCAGGCTTGTGGGTGTTTTTCCACCTAATATTTCTCGACCTTTGCACGGTGTTAAATTACTGGGTGGGCCTGCTAGTGCGGACTTTAAGTTTAGTTGTGAGCTTGTTATGAAAAGGGTTGCTAAAACCATTGAGCTTATGGGTGCTGTTGCTAAGCTTAATGATCCTCATTGTGAGTTGTTGCTCCTTCGTGCATGTGCTGGTAATTCCAAGTTATATTTTTCTATGCGTACATGTTCTCCTCGGGTATTTGAGTGTGCTCAGGTTTCTTTTGATGCGGCACTTCGTTCTTCTTTGGAGCGTATTGTCACTGCTTTTGGGCCTGGTTTTGGTGATTGGCAGTGGAGGCTTGCCACTTTACCCTTTGCTTTTGGGGGGCTTGGTGTATATTCTGCAGGTGATGTCTTGAGCTATGCATTCCTCGCTTCTAGACTTCAGTCTGCTAGCTTATAGTCTAAGCTCCTCCGACATTCTGGTATTGTGACTTCTGGGCCTTCCTTTAATGATGCCTTATGTACTTTTAATGAGAAAATGGAGATTGACCTTTTGAATAACCCAAGTGAGATCGCTGCCCCCAAACTCATGAAGAAATTGGCAGATATACATTTCACACGTGTTACCCAAACGGTTGAATCTACATTTTGCCTATCTACTCGACAGATGGTGCTATGGAGTTCGCAAAAGGAGGAATACACTTCAGATTGGCTTCGGGTGGTCCCGATACCTGGGTTGGGGCAGACTATGAACGCTAGGACTTACCGATGTGTGTTATGTTATTGGCTAGGTGTTCCTCTATTTTCTGTTCAGATGTCGTGCTCAGCTTGTTCCAGGGTCTTTACTGGGGATATTTATGGGGACCATGCTGTTTCGTACGCGGGTATTGTTGGTATTAAACATTGGCATAACGTGGTACGTGATGTTCTTGTTGACATATGTTCTCGGTCAGGGGTTTCCGCTCGTAAGGAGGTTGATATTGGGCTTAGCGGGGAAAGGGACATAGCCTTACGTCCAGCTGATATTTTGCTTTACTCGTGGGATGGTGGGCTTGATGTATGTGTTGATCTGACAGGGTCATCGCCCTTGACGCAAACTGGTATGGTTGATTTTATGCTCGGTCGTGCGGTGATTGAAGCTGCACAACGTAAACGCGTTAAGTACGAGGCTAAATGTGCGGATATTGGATATGGGTTTCTCCCTTTTTCATTTTCCTCTTTTGGGGAACTTGAGAAGAATGCGGTTAGCTTACTGAACCGTATCCGAAGATTCTCGATGACTCAAGACATTGGAGCACGTGCTGCTACTCATATTTTTAGTAGGATTAGCTTCGCTATAGCTAAAGGAGTGGGGGCCCAGTTAGTATCTCGGCTCCCTACTAATTTCTTGTAAATCCTTTTATTTTCTAATAAAGTGACGTTATAATAATAATAATAATAATAATAATAATAATAATAATAATAATAATAATAATAATAATAATAATAATAATAATAATAATAATAATTATAATAATAATAATTATAATAATAATAATAATAATAATAATAATAATAATAATAATAATAATAATAATAATAATAATAATAATAAGACGCATACTCTTCGCTCTAAATGTCGACATGGATATGATTTTGTGCCGCCCCCGATTGCGGTGATGGTGTTGTTAGATTTGTGTTATTTGATCTCGTTAAGCCCCAAGTTCCCTCTTCTGTTCAGCTCGCTTGCGTTGAAGAATTGGGTTTGGAAGAGCACTATAGTTTTGATTTACAATTACTTGACACTTTGCTCGCTAAGGGTTGCACACTGTCAAATCCATCCCTCTAAAGTGCCGTTTGGGATTCTCTCGTGTTTTGAAAGGAGCTCTTGATAAGGTGATCTGCACACCTGAAGACATTTCTTGTTGGGTTAGCCTGTTAGCCTTGCCTCTTTGTCTCCTTAAAACCTTTTGCCCGAGGAGTAACATGGAGTGTAGGTCTACTACTAGGCGACAGCGTCAAGAAGAATATATCGCTAATGCCATTCGGTCTTGGGGTACGTCTGGTGGTAGTTTGCAGCTGGTTAGAGAGGTTTTAGCTAAACCCTCCCCTACTTGGTCTAATATTGATGAGGGAAACCTGGAGTTTGGTGAGCGTAATGTCAAGCAATGTAGGAGGAAGATTTGTGACGGTCATTATACTGCTGCTGTCAGAGTTCTTTCTTCTCAGGTGTTGCTCCTTACAATGATACTACCCTTGAGGATCTAAAGGCTAAGCACCCCTTCAAGTCTGCTCCTTCACTGCCTGATATACCTATTGATCATCATAACCTCATTGCATCTCCTACTGTGGTTCTTGACATGATTAAGAGTTTCCCTCGTGGTACATCTTGTGGTCGAGACGGTTTACGCGCCCAACACCTATTGGATTGTTTCAGCGGTGCTGCTGTGGCTATATCTGATGAGTTAATCAACTCCATCACCCAGGTGGTAAATCTTTTTCTTGATGGTAAGTGTCCTAAGGCTTTGGGCGAGTATATTGCCAGTGATCCTCTCACACCGCTTATCAAACCAGGTGGTGGTATCCGTCCTATTGCAGTAGGGACTGTTTGGAGGCGTTTAGTCTCCAAGGTGGGAGCTTCTATGACTGGCCACTCTTTAGATGGATACTTGAATGATCTTCAGTTCGGTGTTGGGGTTTCTGGAGGAGGGGAGGCTATTCTACATGCCGTGAATCGGTTTGTTGAAGACCGTGGAGATGATGTGGGTCTTTCGATGTTGTTGGTGGATTTCAAAAACGCCTTCAATCTGGTGGACCGTGAGGTTATGTTACAAGAGGTTCGCCTCCATTGCCCTGCCATATCACGGAGGGTTGAATTTTGCTACTCCAGCCCAGCCAGATTATATTATGGGGAACACACTTTATGGTCACACCAAGGCGTGCAGCAAGGTGACCCTCTTGGACCTCTCTTTTTTGCGTTGGTGCTACATCCTTTGGCTCGCAAGATCAAAGACTCCTTTTCTCTCCCCTTTCAAGCTTGGTACCTAGATGATGGTACGATTATTGGAGACACTCTGTTTGTTGGGAAGGCCCTGGAGCTCATTATGATAGATGGACCTCATTATGGTTTGCACCTCAACGTCGATAAAACTGAGGTTTTTTGGCCAAGGGAAGACCCTAGAAGCAGGCTCGCAGGTGTTTTCCCTCCTAATATTGCACGGCCCCTGCATGGTGTAAAATTGTTGGGTGGGCCTGTCGGTGTAGACCTTGAGTTTAGCAGTAAGCTCGTTTCGAAACGAGTTTCTAAAACCATTGAACTTATGGATGCTGTTGCTAAGCTTAATGATCCCCAATGTGAGTTGCTGCTTCTCCAGGCATGTGCTGGCATTTCCAAGCTGTATTTCTCTATGCGCACATGTTCCCCCTGTGTCTTTGAACGTGCTCAGATTTCTTTCGATGAAGCACTTCGCTCCTCTTTGGAGCAAATTGTCACTGCCTCTGGGCCCGGGTTTGGAAATTGGCAATGGAGACTGGTGATAAGGTTTTAAAATGTACCTTTTTGAGGGGTCGTTTAAGCCCTTATTTGATCACTTTTGTATCCGTTATTACTTAATATTGTTCCTTTTCACTTTTTAGGTCTCTTGAAGGCAAATTGCTGGAATGGCACTTATTGGAACGAAAAGGCATGAATATACGAAGAAAATGGCCAAACTCAAGAATCGAGACACTCAAGCTGCTGAAATACAAGGGGACGGCATCAGGTGTTAATTACAACACCGTCAGAGCACTTCTGTGACGGTACAGTAGCCAAATTGCTTATTTTCAAGTGACGGTGTCAGGCTTTAAAAGAGTAGGCTGTCGCAACTCAGACGGCCTAGATTTGATCCAGACGGCGTCACAAGCATAAGGTGACGCCGTCGCAAGACTAATGTGGCCAAGACGAAACCCTAGTGACGGCGACCCGACGGCGTCACAAATCATAAGGTGACGCCGTCGCAATTGTAATCTTATACATAGAATCCGAATTTTTCAGTTTTAGTGTGTAGTCTTTTGGATTAAAAACCTAAACCGAACCAAGGCTGTCTTGTACAGTATTTTAGGGTTCCAAACCCTATTTTACCACAAGATAAGTGTTTTACTTCATTAATTCAATTATGTCTTCAATTATTTGTGTGTATGCTTGCATGTTCTCCATGTCCGGCTAATTTATTTGTGTGTTTGCTTAGGGAATATGAAACTTAATTATTGAATATTGATTGGTTGTCTCTTATCTTAATTGTTAATGATCTAGTAAAGCGATAGGTCATTCGTTGTGTAGTTAATGCTTGATTAAATCTTTGTGAACCTTAGACTATAACACCTAGAGTAGTTGTAGGCTAAACCATCCAAAGAGTGCCTTAGAGTTAGAGTTTATAATTCCTAGAGATTTTGTAGACGAGACCCTTTGGTAGTTTCAAAGAGTTAGGGATAAACGCATACCCTACGACTTTAGACACACAACGCGATTAAGAATAAGGACGTGACAATTCAACCATCAATAGGAGATAATTAAGGAGTAATAAAACCTAAGTAAACACATCTTTAAACTATCACACGAGCACACAATAATTAGACATAGACTACATACACCTTAGACTAGATAATTAGATAATTAGAGTAATCGGTAGAAATACCAACCCCCAAATCCAAACCCCGAGATTCGTACCTTTCTAATTCCTAAAAAAACATAAAAAGATAAAAAAATAATCTTCCTCAACCCCAACCTTAGCGTAGTAACTCCTCACTAGCATTCCTATTCCCTTAGAGAACGATATCAATACCCGTGGCTTATCCTAATACTACACTACAACGATTAGGTTCACTGCCTAGGGTGTTATAAAACTTGCTCGAAGAAAAGGAAGTTCCTTTGACCCCGAACGACGCGTGTAGCGTTATCAAGTTTTTGGCGCCGCTGCCGGGGAATAGAATAGCTAGTTAGTAGTCCACCTCGTTTAGGTTTCTTTGCTTGATTCCTATCAAGTAAAATTTTTTCTCATTTTTAGCTTTCTCGTAGTCTATCCCCTTTCTTCGTGACCTTTGTTCGTAATCCCATCACTTTTCATCATGGAAGGTGATAACCAACCACCAAACAACACTTTACCATCAAACAAATACCCACCACTCGATGCAACTTTTGCCAACCAACTCCGAGCTCGCATTGTTAGTGAAATTGGAGAACTTAAAAAACTTAATAGGATAATTGAAAGTGCACTTGAAAAAGCCCTTGAGGAATCCACTGCCCTAGTTAGTGATTCAACCTCAAGTGATTCGGAAGATGAAATTGTGGAAGGAGATTATAAGGTTTTGGAGATTATGGATGGAAGTAAGGAGGAGGAGGAACTTAGGGAGTATTTTTATTCATACCCTAATGGGAAGGAAACTGCTTATCACTATAACGTAGTTAACTTTCCACGACCACCTTTAGACCCATGCATAAAAAGTGGTAACCCTAAAAATATCAAGATACCGTGCATGATTGGATACTTATATAGGGATCACACTTACATAGATTATAAGGCACCTATGAACATAATGTCTAGGCTTTATTACAATTGGATCATGAGTGAAAAGTTAGGACCTATGAGGGATCCCTTTTACCCTAGGAAGGTGAGTAACTATGTTGGGAGGGTTAAAGGATTGCATGTCTTCGTAGGAAACTTCATATATAGGTGCGATTTCATGATCCTAGAAAATTTTAAGGGCATTATCGATAGAGTTTTAGGAGATGTGATACTTGGGAGACCATTTATTGAAGAATCTATGATGGTTTATGATCAAGAGGAAGGAATAGTCAAATTCTCAAATGGGACCGAATGTGTTAAGTATATAATGCCCTACAAAAATTTTGAGGGTATTGATGATCTCGATGTAGACAGCATTCCGGCCTTTGAAGTTGATTGGGAAGACAAGATTCGCTATACTGCTTGTCTAGAGTTGGGCCCTGAATATATTCGTGATGAAAATAGAGTTGAGATAATAGAATGGGCCTCAAAGAGAAGGAAAACGTAGGAGCACGACTACGAGTCTAGCTACAAGACTCATAAATAAAGAAAAGCGCTTCGTGGGAGGCAACCCATGCTTAATTGTTTGCTTGTTAGTGTCATATATCTTTTATTGATTGCTTATTCTCATGATTAAATTTGTAAAAATGCTTTATTTTGTTTTTAACCTCGTCTTAATCACATATAAAGGTATTTTACATAAAGGATAAGTGTAGGGAGGATTACACACGTTTTCAAAAGAAACGTAAACATGAGAATTGCAATTAATTAAAAGATATATATGTGTGTTTGTTCGAGTCAAATGCTTGTATCGAGTCATAATGGATGTTTTTGTCAGGATAACCTGACGGCATCAGAATCGCAACCTGACGGCGTCAGGAAGGAGTAAAAACATCAGATTACTTTTTCTCGTTTTCTGAGCTACTTATAAATTTTTGGAATTTTTTAGGTCTTAATTTTCCAGAAATTCTGTAAACATCCATTCCACAAGCATCATATCCTAGTTTAGTAGAGTCTTATATATATTATTACCGCCGATTTTACGTGAAGGTTTCGTTTGTTTTCATCAAGTGTGCAGGTTTAATTTATTAAGAAGAAGATACATAAGATTGGAAGGAGCTTTTCACGCATACATTCTTCTTGAAAAGAATTTAACCACCACTTTACACGGATCCTACCGAGCTAATCAGGGGAGTATTAGTTTCTTTCGTTTTTCATTACCTTCTATTATCATAACTTTGATAGTTTCGGGAAACATTGGGGACAATGTTCAGTTTAAGTGTAGGGAGGGAAAATAAAAATGGGAACTTTGAACTATGCTTATCCTTGATTATTTGCTTTGTCCAATTGTATTTGTGTAATAAACCATGAGAAAATGTCGGTTAGGGTAATTTTGGCACCAAATTTAAAATTTTTTCATGACATATAGGAGTGGGCCATTAGTTTTAACAAAATCGTCTCACGGATAGGAAGTTGCATGACTAGCACAACCCTTTACCACCTAAATTCCACCCAAAATGTGAGGATCACCCTTAGATTTGTAGGAATTAAAGCATTCATCTTTAATGCTTAGTGTGTGAATCGGTAGTATATTAGATTCTAGAACTTGTTTTGTGATGCATCCCGAGATCGCTAGTAAGACTACACTTGTGTAGTTAGGAATAACTAAATGATAAGAGGCATTAGGATAACCCTTGTTTGATACCCGTAATATAATTACTTCTTCCACCTTGGTTGAGTAATTCCCCCACACCTTTGCGTTGTACTCATCTTTAGTACACGATACCCCTAGTTAACCCCTCAGAGCCTATCCTTTTCACGGTTCTCGTGATGTTTTGGTTTTTCCGGAATATCAATGAAGAGCATTGTTTACACCCCACCCCCAAATGTACACCCAAATCGCCTTAGCCTACCTTGTATGCACTCACTTTTAGTGCATTATTGTTATCACCCTAAAAACCCTTAGTTCAATTATCTAGTTGCTTGCATGAGTTGCTAAGTCGAGTCATATCCTTTGTATACAGTTTTGGGACGATTGGGACTCATGGGAAAAGTTAAAGTTTATGTAATGACTGGAAGGGAGCGTTAAATTCCCTTATTTGTGTAATAACGTACCCCAAGTGTTTTGATCTTTTCAATTCGGGTCAAATTAGTGTTAGAGTAATAAAAACTCAAGTGTAGGATGTGCCTATAAATCCCTATCATTTTGATGTTACCGTAGAGGATGGTAGAGTAAAAGTGTATTAAAAAAATCGAAAAAAAAATAGAAAAAGAGAAAAAGAAAAAAATAGAGTGTTAAAAAAATAAAAAATAAAAAAAAAACAAAAAAAAACATACGGGCTACAATCCTACATCTATCCTTTAAATTTATGTTTGTTTGTTTCAGTTATCTAGAGTTTAGAGTGTCGAGTCTTGGCTTAGCAACGCCATTCTTCGTATGCTTGTAACATAGAGATTTTTGACTTACCACCACTAAATAGCCTATCCCACCAAACCCTTTGTTTCCCTACCGTAAACCTAACATTACAACCATTTAAAGACCTCTTTGATAGTCTTTCCTAGGTGCTTATGCCAAAGCGATGGAGGTTTGATCTATTCTCAAGCTTATGGTAATCTATGTACTAGGACCGGTTAATGAGTGTTTATCTTCCATTTCCAACTTGTTATATTTCATATACACCCGAGAAATGTGAGTACCCAAACACCCCATGTGAGGTGCTAGTATGTAATTTCCGTGCTTGTTATGACTTTTGCGGGGCTTATATGTGTTGTGGATTATTCTAAACCAATGCTTCATGACCCCTAACTTATAAATTAATTGGCTAAAAGCACATTTGCTTGAAGACAAGCAAATACCAAGTGTAGGGATATTTGATAAGGTTTTAAAATGTACCTTTTTGAGGGGTCGTTTAAGCCCTTATTTGATCACTTTTGTATCCTTTATTACTTAATATTGTTCCTTTTCACTTTTTAGGTCTCTTGAAGGCAAATTGCTGGAATGGCACTTATTGGAACGAAAAGGCATGAATACACGAAGAAAATGGCCAAAGTCAAGAATCGAGACACTCAAGCTGCTGAAATACAAGGGGACGGCATCAGGTGTTAATTATGACGCCGTCAGAGCACTTCTGTGACGGTACAGTAGCCAAATTGCTTATTTTCAAGTGACGGTGTCAGGCTTTAAAAGAGTAGGCTGTCGCAACTCAGACGGCCTAGATTTGATCCAGACGGCGTAAGAGACTGAAGGGGACGGCGTCACAAGCATAAGGTGACGCCGTCGCAAGACTAACGTGGCCAAGACGAAACCCTAATGACTGCGAGCCGACGGCGTTACAAATCATATGGTGACGCCGTCGCAATTGTAATCTTATATATAGAATCCGAATTTTTCAGTTTTAGTGTGTAGTCTTTTGGAGTAAAAACCTAAACCAAACCATGGCTGTCTTGTACAGTATTTTAGGGTTCCAAACCCTATCTTACCACAAGATAAGTGTTTTACTTCATTAATTCAATTATGTGTTCAATTATTTGTGTGTATGCTTGCATGTTCTCCATGTCCGGCTAATTTATTTGTGTGTTTGCTTAGGGAATATGAAACTTAATTATTGAATATTGATTGGTTGTCTCTTATCTTAATTGTTAATGATCTAGTAATGCGATAGGTCATTCATTGTGTAGTTAATGCTTGATTAAATCTTTGTGAACATTAGACTATAACACCTAGAGTAGTTGTAGGCTAAACCATCCAAAGAGTACCTTAGAGTTAGAGTTTATAATTCCTAGAGATTTTGTAGACGAGACCCTTTGGTAGTTTTGAAAGAGTTAGGGATAAACGCATACCCTACGACTTTAGACACACAACGCGATTAAGAATAAGGACGTGACAATTCAACCATCAATAGGAGATAATTAAGGAGTAATAAAACCTAAGTAAACACATCTTTAAACTATCATACGAGCACACAATAATTAGACATAGACTACATACACCTTAGACTAGATAATTAGATAATTAGAGTAATCGGTAGAAATACCAACCCCCAAATCCAAACCCCGAGATTCGTACCTGTCTAATTCCTAAAAAAACATAAAAAGATAAAAAAAAAATAATCTTCCTCAACCCCAACCTTAGCGTAGTAACTCCTCACTAGCATTCCTATTCCCCTAGAGAACGATATCAATACCCGTGGCTTACCCTAATACTACACTACAAAAATTAGGTTCACTGCCTAGGGTGTTATAAAACTTGATCGAAGAAAAGGAAGTTCCTTTGACCCCGAACGACGCGTGTAGCGTTATCAACTGGCCACTCTTCCTTTTGAAATTTGGGGGCTTGGTGTTTACGCTGCTGGTGATGTTTTGAATTATGCCTTCCTTGCTTCTAGACTCCAGTCGGCCAGCCTACAGACTGAACTCCTCTGGCAGTCTGGTGTTGGTGCTTCTGGATCTTCCTTTGACGATGCCTTGCATGTTTTTAATGAGAAAATGGAGACCGACCTTTTGGGTAGCTCTTGTGAAATTGCTGCCCCCAAACTCATGAAGAAATTGGCAGATTTATATTTCACGCGTGTCACAAAAAAGGCTGAATCCACCTTCTGCTTGTCTGCTAGACAGATGGCCCTATGGAAATCGCAAATGGAAGACCAAACTTCAGACTGGCTCAGAGTAGTCCCGATAGTCGGGCTGGGGCAGACTATGAATGCTAAAACCTACCGGTGTGTTTTATGCTATCGTCTAGGTGTCCCCCTTTTCTCCACTCAGATGCCGTGCTCTGCTTGTATCATGCGCAGGTATTATTGGTATTAAACATCGACATAATGTGGTGCGTGATACTCTCGCTGATATCTGCTCCCGGGTAGGGGTTTCGGCTGGTAAAGAAGTTGATATCGGGCTTTGCGGAGAGAGGGACAAACACCAACGCCCAGCTGACTTGTTACTTTACTCGTGGGAGAGAGGCCTTGATGTGTGTGTTGATCTTACTGGGTCATCGCCCTTGACGCAAACTGGTATGACTGACTTTGTGGCAGGGCGTGCCGTGATTGAAGCTGCACAGCGCAAACGTGTCAAGTACGAAACCAAATGCGCTGATATTGGATATAGGTTCATCCCCTTCTCTTTCTCTTCCTTTGGTGAACTCGAGAAGGAGGCGGTGAACCTGCTGAAGCGAATCCGAAAGTTCTCGGTCACTCAAGATATTAGCGCGCGTGGTGCTAACTATATTTTTAGTAGGGTTTGTTTTGCTATTGCTAGAGGAGTGGGGGCCCAGTTAGTCTCTCGGCTCCCCACTAATTTCTTGTAATTTTTTTTTATTTTCTAATGAAGTGATGTTTTATAAAAAAAAATAAAAAAATAATAATAATAATAATAATAATAATAATAATAATAATAATAATAATAATAATAATAATAAAATAATAATAATAATAATAATAATAATAATAATAATAATAATAATAATAATAATAATAATAATAATAATAATAATAATAATAATAATAATAATAATAATAATAATAAACGACGATATTCCTGGGCTGTTAAATGCTATCTTGTGACACATATATCGCCTGGTTTATTAGATTTATGTCTCACAAAGTAGCATCTAACAGCTCAGGGATAGCATTTTTTTTAATCGATTGCATGCAAAGGCTTTATCTTGCTCTTCAATGAAAACCAACTTACGCTTAACCTTAGGCTTAGCAACTACATCCCTAACAGACATATCGACATCAACATCAATAAGGCTGCTCGCTTCTTCTTCAGCCCAAGAAATAAGCTCATCATATGTCATATTGCTAGCATCGTTTAACCTTCTTCCATGGATAATCAATTTAGTTGTATAATCATCTTCAGAATCATAAAAGTTAAGATTCTGATAATAAAAATCAAATAAGTTTTGGGGATTATGTGCCACATACATCATTAACTTCCCATATCGATCAGCAAGGTCATACATGGCAGCCACATGCCTATCACATTCTATTAGTTTCAAGCCTACCTCTAATTGACATTGTGGTAAACAGAAAAACAACGAATGGAAATTTAGATCAGTATGTTCTTTAAAATACTGGCACATACTACTATAGTCCAGCTTCCTATCCTTGGACATACTCCAATAAAAACACCCCATTTTCATACCTCAGCGGTTGGAAATAAAACTCGCCAAAAACATGAACATCAAACAGGTAACGAGGATCTGAAGTCCAACTAGGTGCCATCCTGTTACAGGAACACATAAAATACAATAGTTTAAAAAATATATATATAATTTTACATGTAAACCCTAATTTGGTACGAATATTGAAACATTAAATATAGACAAAATTGATTTTGGGGACCATGACAATAAAGCATCACAAACCTTTTGCACAAATCAATTTTAATAATTGAACAAAAACGAAAGTTGAATTGGATTATTCAGCAGCTAGGGTTCCTGTGGGTAGGAAGTGAATGTGGCCACAAAAAGATAAAAGATAAGGTGTTAGTGTATCATAAATCGCTAAAATGAAAAAGGCGCTTTTAAAAAGTCGCTCAGAATATTTTGGTTTATGTGATAGTACTTTACAGTTGTCGATGTATTATAATGTAAGAGCGTCGAATAAAAAAAGTTGCTTATAAATTTTCGAAAAAACATAGTTGCTTAAATAATTAGTTAAAAAAGTCGCTTATTCAGTTTCATGCCTTTTTTTTCACACCTAAACACAATGCAATATGAATGTAACGGTTGAGAATGTAATGGTTGTGTTGAAAATCTATCTATGAAAAATTTGATTGTAATGTTTGTTTTGGTGTTGTTAATGAAACATATCACGTATAAAGGGGTTGACCGCATGATCAATACGCGCATAAAGTGGCCATATTGAAAAGTACTTATCATAAACTGTTAACATTTGTAAAAGTCTAAACCATCCAATCGAATCCAAGAATATACACACCCACCACTGAAAGTTTGTTCATGTAACCAAACATAACCATCTAACAAAAAAAAAAAAAAAAAAAAAAAAAAAAACTTAAAATGTCATTCAAGAAACGTATCCGACTTCCTAACAAATATAGAAAACATGATACTCCAAATCATCATAACAATCTACATACATGAACTTAAACCTTATCATCTTTCCATACTCAAACTCACAATCTTCAAAAAAGTGTTTCCAGGCACCTAATGCATTCACATGATTCATCCGGTATGGATTGTTTCTATGATAGTCCATCTGAATTCGCATCATGTATTCAACTTCATCATTCCTAAAAAGTGCATTTCGAAAAAAAAATGCATAAGATGATTGTCAAGAAAATGGTCTGGAATATCCTGGTGTTTAACATTTACAAAAAAAACAAAAATTGTATACCAAAAAAAAACAAAAATTATATAAAATTATATAAATGCATAGAAAACAAAAGTACACACAAAACACAAACTTACAAGTCTAAATAACGCAAGAATTTCAGAAGACCTTCTGTAAAAGACATCAGTTCTCTCACCAAAATGATCAAGGTGACCAAACCATTGGCAAATGTGTTGCATTCGCTCATCACCTGTTTCAAAAATATCAAAATAAATCTTAAAGATATATGTTATGATATTACTGAATATGATTATGAGATTTCAAGCCTACCTCCATCTTCATTATCAAGATCATTTTGTGGAAAAAACAATTGCGTCACACCAAGAAACTGCCCCTATATCTTTGCCCTACCATCAAAACCAAACACGGTTATATTCAAGCTATTGTTCTCCAATTTAGTAAAAACAATAACATCCCCAAATTCAATATCGGAATATTGAAGAGCATCCGACCACATTTCATCATCCATAACATACAAAGGACGAGGATCATGACCTCCTACATAGCCCCAAGTAACATCCACATAAAACTCCATTCCTTCAACAACAACAACAACAGTACCTTGCAACCCAATAACATCTAGAAAATTTCCAGGCAATGTCTGAGACAACAACATGATTGACAATTATAACATATACAGTAATAAAATACACTTATTGGTAAAAAAAAACGTAAACAAAAATATGAATTCTTATAAATAACCTGTGGAATATGAGGGTATGGTAGCCTATAACTCTGAAACTTTATATGACGACTTTCTACAGCAGCATATTCCTCAACTTCCAACCCATTAGAATCATAGCCAGTAACGTAAAAAGAGTCATCACCTTCTTGAACAAAGTGTAACATATGAACATCCGTATACATGTTTTCAGTAACAAATTCTACCCATTTGTTACCTATAATCCTAATGGGACCTCCTAACTGAGCAACAATCCTTACTTTCTTTCGTTGTCTTTGAATCCCAGTTAAATATAAATGCCGATTCCCATTAAATGCACGGTCAGCAAATAATTGAGGAAGCTCAAGAAACCCAGGGTAAACAGTTATGTTTGGTCGTACCACAAACTCAATTGCCATGATTAGCTTATAAACAATTACAAAAATATTAAAACTCTATTAATTTTATGAATAAGAAAGAACATAAACGCAACAAGCATGTAAAGTTAATGTGGCCAAAAAAATTGATATGAATATTGAAACATAAAATACAGTCAATATTGATATGGGGGACCATGACAATAAAGTATCACGAACCTTTTGAGAAATTCAATTTTAATAATTGAACGAAAACGACAGTTGCACGAAAACAGCTAGGGTTCTGGTCGGTAGAAAGTGGATGTGGCAAAAAAAAGATAAAAGATAAGGTTTAAGTGTCTCATAAATCGCTAAAATAAAAAAGGCGCTATAAAAAAGTCGCTCAGACTATATCGCTAAACAATAGTTGCTTAAATAATTAGCTAAAAAATTCGCTTATATAGTTTCCCGCCAAAATATTTTTCCCGCCTAAACACAAGGCAACAAAATAAGCATAAATACAGACAATTCGATAGTACACATACAACAATCTACAATGGCTTTGAACTTATCTGGAAAAGGTTATTATGAACAAGTTAAGGCATTGGAAAAAAGGATTAAAGATGGCATTACACTAGAAAAGGAGGATGCTGCTGAGAAGAAAAAGCTAGATGGTGATGTTAAGGAGAAGAAGAACCAAGATGGCATTACACTAGAAAAAGTTAAGGCATTGGAAAAAAGGATTAAAGATTTGGAAGAATTCTATAAAAAAACTCAAGGAAAGGAAAGCAAATGAAGAAGGATGTGGTTCTAGCAGTACTGTTGAATGAATGTAATGGTTGAATAATGAATGATATGAATGTAACGGTTGAGAATGTAATGATTGTGTTGAAAATCTTATCTATGAAAATTTTTATTGAAATGTTTGTTTTAGTGTTGTTAATGAAAAATATCACTGATAGAACCAAGTCAGAACTGTTACAACCTAAGCATATTTAATCACTGATAGAACCAAGTCGAAATAGACATTTCCAGTGTATAGCAAAGTGCCATACAGGTGATGATGGTATTGCAATCAAAATTGTTACAACATCATCATATTTAACCAAAACGATTGCAATGTAACATACACATAGTAGTAGAACCATCATCAATGTAACATACACATATTAGTTTGTAACATACACTAACTATTCTAAAGGCCGAAGCCTTAACGATCATAAAGCAAATATTGTATTACGCTGTAGCCTTCACCAGAGACTCAAAATAAATTGTTTCATCAGGCATCATGCCTGGAAAGGAACCAAAAGACAAATTATTTAACAGGGTACATACCACCCTGGAAGATCAAATAACTACCACATGGTAGCCTTCATCATACCTTCGAATTACTTGGATCAGGAGAGCCTGGGTATGACATGGAACCATCAGCCGTGGAACCATCAACTATCACTGGATCATTAACCAAACTGATTGCCTCATCACCCTTCATATCATCATATTGTTTACTACCAACTGATTCAAAATCATCAAATAATCTCCTAGATTTGAAGGTGCCAGTTTCAAAATGACTTTTCTTGGACACACATTGAATAACAGTAGAGCTTCCAACTGTAGGAAGGTCATCAATATCATCAAAAATCCTCTTACACTTTAAAGGGCTGGTTTGAATAGATGGGAGTAAACTAGTAGCCTGTGGATCCTGAAGGTCATGATTACCAGCAGCCTGAAAGTCGTTAAAAAGGTTCTTACCTCTTAACGGACTAAATTTGAACCCACATTCGTTTGACAAACACTCGGTAACAGTGGACTTCTGTGTTAAAGAATCTTCAAAGTCATTGGACACATAAGGTCGGACTGTAGTCCTTAAACAAGGAGGAATGTATTCAAGGTCATTATTACCACCAAATTGAGATTTTCCTCTGAATAAACTAGCTTCAACAAAAGGCTTGATATAAGGTGTCCTAAGGTAAGCTGGTGAATTTTTTTCCTCTTTTTCCCATGCCATTAGTTCTTCAAACGACAGACAATCGACATCTTTTTTTTTTTCTTTTCGTGACTTTTAATTTTAGATGTCACTTCATCGTCTGAGGAATCAAAAGACAGGTTCTTGTGATAGTAGCTAACTAATTCAACCTGTGGCTGATGAGAAACATAGATCTCAACTAGCCCATGGAGCTCACCATGACATACGTTTCTTGACATCATTATCACCTTCTACAAGGGTCAACCCTTCCTCTAGACTACTACTTGGAAGACAAAAATACCAAGCCAAAATATCCTGCTTAATTTCTTTCAACAGTATGTCACATATTTGAGAATACGATAACCTACTCAACCTAGGTAACCTCAAATGTAAAACATCTCCACCTAAATATCTTAAGGGATAAAAAAAGAACCGATTGCCATGATAAACATCAAACCCAAGATCTTGACTGTTTTCAGACATTCTGTGTAACAATGGAAATAATTCAGCAAAACAAAATATTAACACAAAAACCAACTTTAGTTTACATTAACAGAAAAAAGTAAATGGACAAACTTACAGCCATTGTTGATACCATAAATCACCACAGGTCTTTGATTCTGTGTTTTGTGATGCCATAGTTAGTTGAAACCTGAAAAACACAAAGATATATGTAAGATAAAATTTAGTTTTGGTTAATAAATCTAATGATATATGTAAGATAAGGTTAAACTCACCCATACCAAGACAAAGTCACCTAGTTACATGTTGGATAATGCATAAATAGCTATTACCCAATGGACAATACTTGTAAAGTAGCATGCATGGGTTTGCCCTACTTTGTATATCCATAGTTTGGTGTGTGCTTTTTTTTGCTTATTTTTTTAGATAAATATAACTAATATACAAATATGTTTTGTAGTGTCTAATTTGTTATGGCACTGTTTAATTATCCTATTACATTAGTTTGAAGACAACAATATAATACAACATACTGAATACAAAAATTAAAACCATTCAAGGGAACATATGGTTAGCAATTTGTTTCAGATAATACATCAAACTAGAAGCATCACTAAACACAAACACGGTGTTTAAAAAAAACCTAGCCATTTGTTCATGGTATGAAAGCGCAGCCTGAATAAGATCCTTCACATCCAATGATAGACCAAAAGCCAAGCGGTATAAAAAAATACATACCCAAATACCACAGTCACAAAATATCGGCACTGCCCGGTACTTGTTCAGCGATAGTAAATGTAATGAAATAACTTGCCGGATCAATGCCTTTCTTCTCAAATACTTGCGCTTGTGCTAGGACCTCAGGTAGTTGTAGCTGTGGACAAAACTTACACTGTTATAAAAATCTAATGTTTTAAAACCTGGTTAAACGGGTTTGTATTAATTCTTATGACATATGAATAAATAGTCAAACCTGTAAAAACTCCCTCAGTTTGATATAAAACTCTTGCCATTCCTCTTCAAAAGTTTGACCGCTATCATAAAAGGTAACAATGCCTGTGTCTATCTCCAAACGCGCAAGACACCAATGAACTTCAGTTTCATTAATAGGCATGAAAACCTACAACGTTTGGGTCACAAACATAACATTAATATATGGCAAAATCTAAACGAGTTATATATATCATCACTTACATGGTTAACATCAGACCATGGAATAGAGTATTTTTCACCATTAGCATACCACAACGGCAACGATTTTTGTAACAGAAGCTGAACAAAATAGCTACTAACCATTGCCCAATCAGCTGTATCGGGTCTAACATGCCAAAGGTAATTAACCCACAAGTTTATGTGCTGTAAATTTCGAAACATGAATGAGTGTGATAAACGTTATAAGAAATCAATTCAATAAGTACAGTTGTATGATTACTTGCCTCATCCCTTAGCTAACCTTTCCTATGCGGGTCTAAGCAAACTAAACTTTCCCAAAACCTTCTATCCACACACACATCATCACACCAAGGAAACTTGCAGTTAAGCGGTCCAATTTGTCCAAGAAATTCGTCAAATTCATTTGTAAAATGAACTCTGTTGACAGCGTTGCTGGAGCGTGCAAGATCATAGTATATGAAACGATTACACTTACAATCAAATGTGAATAACAAGATATATTTTAAAATGTTGTCAAGAAGTATTTTTCATACCTCAACCCAAGGTGTGAGAATTTTTAGTTTTTGAATCATATCTGGATCAGGTAAGCTAAAGCATCGTCTTTTCTTTTCAGCATATGACTTGGTCCAATAATACGAATTTGCTTCACCCGAACCTTGTTCACTCCTTTTTGTAACTGAAAAACGCGCTCTACTAGCTTTCATATGATCTGAGTTCATGATTGCTTCTTCCCTTTTCTTTCGTTGATTTTCAGACTGCAACCTCTTTTGCTCTTCTAGCATTATCAACTTGTCCTCTTCCATCCTTAACTTCTTCTCTTGTTGCATCAACTGCTGCTCTTTTAACCGGGCACTTTGTAATTCTTCATGTCGCAACCTTAATTCTTCTTGGATAATAAATTCCTGTCAACGTTTATATAGTTACTATCGTTATAATATGTTATGGTACGGAAAGGGTTTTACACATGTTTACTGATTTTGTAAATTACATTTGCAACATCGTCATCAGAAAAATCATCTAGCCGCGCTGATGAACTAGTATCAATGCTTGACTGACTTGAGTCAAACAAGTCAAGAAAATCATGATTAAGCTCATCACAAAACTGTGCACTTAGATGTCGAAGATCATTAGTTAACTCCAATTTCTCCTAAGAATGAAAAAAAGTATTTATAAAAAGCATATATACGAAAAATAAATGAATCAAAAAGGATGTCAAAGTATATATACGAAAAAAAGGATATATTACCCATTTCTTTCTTGAGCAAGAACCTGAAATAAAGAATACAAAATATTAAGGACGTATATTATTATTAGTAGTCGTGTGATTATTGATGGGTCTATGAGGAGAATATAAAGTATAAATAACCTAAATAATTGCCTCGAGTTTGAACAAACGCTTATATAACTCTTTAATAACACCATCCTGTATTATGCTGGTCTCTATTATACTGCTCTCACTCCTGCATATAATAGGTAAATGTTTCCTTTCAATCTTGCCACGTTTGCGTGTTGCGGCCATCTTCTTCAACCACTCGTCGTAAAGATGTGTGATTTTCACTGGTGGAGTTCTAGATATGTAATCATGGAAAAACGCCGTAAACTTTATATACCAATCAGATCTCCTCTCAGCTATTGTCGGTCTAAGTTCTTTAACAGGATTGAAATCCTTAAAAATGAAATAATAATATTGAAAATTTAATTTAGAATAAAAGATTGCATTAATAAGACAAATTTGATGAAGACTTTTACCTTTCCAAAAAGAAACTTATAATCAGATCTTTTGAAGGGTGTATTCTTTGACCACGCTACTCCTCTTGGCATAATATCAGGAACTTTATTCCACCATAGAATGCTTCTTTCAAATGACTCCAGTATCCATATCTATACAATTGTTACGGATGTTGTAACTTCATTTAAAAAAATAACATAAAATATTGATACATAAAATGACTCCGGTGTATATTGATAAAGAAAATATTAACCTTGAAAGCCCAAACAAATCCCAAAAGCGTATAGGTTGGAACAAACTTGTGGTCTTTGTTAATACCTTGAAGGAAATCCCACTTGTGTTTATCCGCAACATCCAAAATTTCATCATACAAATGCCTCCAAATATGCTCCCCCCATGGAAAGGCATTCCAATCATCTAGGTTTTCAACTAATCGCATGAGAGTATCATCAACTTCCTGAACCAATAATCTGCCCATGAAGATAACCTCCAAAGCTAACAATAGACAGAGACATCTTTGCATCTTCATCGCATATGATACCAAATGCCTCTTCATCCTCAATTAGACCAAGAATATCTAAGTTTGTAATTTTTGAACCTGAACGTTATGGGAAAACCCCTGACCTAAAATTGAGGTGTCTAGACCTATATTTTGTAAAATATAATCTATCATATGTGCTTTGTGGTCAAAATAAGAAAGGTCCAACCATTTACCGAAACAAGTTCCCCGAAACAACTTCCTTCGTTTTTTATCCAACTTGGATCTTATTAAAGAAAAGTAGTTTGGTTTACTTCTGATGATGATTTTTGCCTCATATTCCTACAAATAAAACAAATATATATATATAATAATAATAATAAAAAAAATATTCAAAAACATATTCTACTTAATTACATATAAGGGGAGTAACAAAGCTGCATTCAATCATATTGTGGCAGATATTGCCAATCATCCCAGCATGCACATTATTTACAATTAATGCATATTGTACAATTTTGTAATAAATACCATATATTACTTCATTCCTTAGTGCACTTATTGCAAATGTACAACAACAAAGCATCACATCTCCAAACACCAGATAAATTAAAAACCCCAACTCAATTAAAAACCTTAGCTAAGTTAAATAAACAAAATTGTTGTTGCAAAACTATGATTAAACATGATTAATTTCAAATAAAATACGGAAAAAACAAAGATACGAACAATTTATATATATCAATATACGAAAGTAAAAACCAATTTTAATGTAAAAATACAAATACATACCCGAATACGAAACATTTTTTGCAGGGTTTCGAGAAGATGGATAGATCTTGGCTTGTGGGAGTATTTTGTAATCTATGTGTTATTCTAATTCATCGAATAAGGTTAGGAAGATCTGTTATATGAAAAAGCGCTGTAAAAAAAAGGAATACGCTTAAGTAAAAAGTTCTAAAAGTAATCTAAAAAGTATTTTAAAGTTCTGTAAAAAAAGGTATAAAAGTACAAAAATAAAAATTTAAAAAAGGCGCTCAAAGTTATTCGCTAGAATAAGTAAGCTCGGCATTAGGAAGGGGCTAAAGGAATAAAATAATAGTTTCCAAAGTTTGACTTTTTTCTCGAAACTAACAAAAGAGAATTTCGCTCGAATCTTAAAAATTTGCTTGATCTAGGTCGATTAAAAACACTAGGTACGAAAAGTAAATTTCAATGATTGAGTTCTGAAAAGTAGAGGGACACTTGGCGCTCCTTGATTGGAAGAAAAAAGTCGCAAGTCTCAGGGTCTAGTTAAGAGATACGCCAACTTTTTTCCTAGAAAGTGTTGCCACCTTGAGCAAAAGGTGTAGTTCCATAATTGCCCCATTTTTAAATTCACGTTTTTTTTATGAGTGAGGTTATTTTAGAAACCAAAGAATCCTTACATACCAAGGGACACATACCAACCATTGATACAAATTTAATCAATGACTGAGATTAAAACAATCCATTGACTAAAAAAAATACACGAAAGGGGCATATTAGTAAAATTACAACCAACACAAAACCGCTCTAACCCATCATTTCTTCTCATTAAACAGATCTACCAAACACACACTAAAAACACACACTACTAAGAGAAATACACCGATAAAAAACCACCGCAAAAATCACTGAAATCTACAACACACGCCGGGGAAGATGGAAGACAATGACAGCGAAGATGTTACGCGAGAACAGTTCGCCAAAAAGGAGACTCCGACCAAAAAAACCGCTAAAAAACCGATGAAAAAAACAGTTTCAGGTATACTCTATAAT
This sequence comes from Chrysanthemum makinoi, assembly GCA_910596185.1. Lineage (NCBI taxonomy): Eukaryota > Viridiplantae > Streptophyta > Magnoliopsida > Asterales > Asteraceae > Chrysanthemum > Chrysanthemum makinoi. The sequence continues at coordinate 17,319,199 of OU343223.1, forward strand.
GATTCGTACTGTTTATCGAGATTATGATGAAGATAGTAAAATTTTACACTGTTTAATGCATATTTATGGAAGTTATGATCATTTTTGTGAAGAAATATGCAACTAGAAGTTAGGTTTTAACAGTTTATAGAGTTTTTGCTGTGATGAAAAGTGAGATTAGAAGGATTTATCGAAGGCATCTTATGCGGCTAAGCCGAATTAGCCGCATAAGACGCCTTCGACTTTGACGAATGCATAAGGCTTCGCCAAAGGCATTGGCTGCAGCTAAGCCAAATGATTAGCCACATAAGATGCCTTTGGATTCGCCAAAGGCATAAGTTGCGGCTAAGCAGAAGATGCCTTTGGATTCGCCAAAAGGCTTAGCCGCAAAAGATGCCTTTTGATTAGGCATAGGCTGCAGCTAAGCCAAAGGCTTAGCCACAGAAGATGCCTTTGGATTCGCCAAAAGCCTTAGCTGCAAAAGATTCCTTTGGCTGATGTACAAAATGCCTTGAGCGAATATATGATAACTTAAAATAGTCTTTTAAATATGTTTTTTATTCTATATCACATATGATATACCAAAATATTTGCTTATAAACAAAGGATTTGGCTTAGCTACACGCATAGCATTCGGCAAAAACTTTGAAAGAATAAACATTTGCTTAGCCACAAGCATAGTCTGTTGCTAAGAATTTCACAAAAATGAACACATATTTTGTAGCTAACAAAAATTTATGTTACATATCACATATGATATAATAAGACGTATTCAACTTTGCCAAATGTGTAGGGTGCAGCTTAGCAACAGAAGAAGCCTTTGGCTTCGCCAAAGGCATAGGCTCCGGCTAAGCCAGAGAAAATGCCTTTGGCTTCAACTTAGATGCATAAAATGCCTTGACCGAAGATATGATAAAATAAAATAGGCTTTTAAATCTGTTTTTATTCTATATCACATATGATATACTAAAAATATTTGATTATAAATAAAGGATTTGGGTTATCCACAGGCATAGCCTTAGGCAAAAACTTTGACATAATAAACATTTGGCTTAGCCATAGGCATAGCTTTCGGCAAAACCCTAAAGCCGAAGGCTATGCCTGTGGCTAAGACTTTGACCAAAATGAGCACATATTCAGTAGCTAAATAAAATTTATGTTACATATCAAATATGATATAATAAAGGATTTGGGTTATCTACAGGCATAGCCTCCGACTTTGCCGAAAATCTATGCCTGCACCTAATCCTTTGAGGAAACTGTCAGGATATTATGTAGGTAAAAAAAAGTATTCAATATAAGAAATGATTGTTGATGATGTAGGTAATAAAGAAAATCAGGATGAAATTGATGATGTAGACCATCTTATATCTACAACGCCGTTCTTAGGAACAACTGCTGATCTGAAAAAACCTGCTAAAGGTGCAATTCATTGTTATTATTACAAAATGTAAAACAACAAGTTACGTACGGAGAATATTTAAATCACATATGATATATATATATATATATATATATATATAGAGTGTGGTTATTGTAAAAAGTCATTAGTGGTAAAAAGGATAAGAAGTGTTTCTAGCCATTAGATGTATCAATGCAAAATAAATTAATATATGAGATTAAATGGGTTATTAATGACAACTTATTAATTTTAGTGGGTCATTATGTATCATTGTAAAACTGAAAAGGATATTATGGTCATTTAGCATTTGTCATCACACATTTATTTTACTAACGTCGAGAGTTAATGCCTTATGCCATGACACATTTTATTCAAAATATTGAACCTTTTGTTTTAATTAAATCAGACGTTTTTTTTACTCCTCCCTCAAAACTATTTTTTTAGTTTTTTCTAATTGACACACTAGTTTATGTGTATGACACACTAAGTTTCTTAATTTATATATACAGTGACACAATAAATTTTTTGACACATTTGTAGGTACTAGTGTCACACTAAGGTCTTATTACATATATAGTGACACGCAAAAATTTTAGTACATTTGTAATGACACATTACAAAAATTTTAGTAAATTTATAATGACACACCATGTTTATTACACTTATTTTTAGATACATATGTAGTGCAAACTAAAATTTTAATGCATTTGTTGGGAGTTGTGACACACTTATTTTTATAACACATTTTTTAGTGACAAACTATGTATTTTGACACACTTAGTTTCATAATATATTTCTAGTGACACACTAAGTTTTTTTTGACACATTTGTGTGACACACTTAGTTTTTTGATAAATTTGTAATGACACACTAATTTCTTAACAGATTTTTATTGACAAACTAAGTTGTGACACATTAAATTTTTTGACACATTTTATGTAACACACAAACTAATTGTCTTAGCATGTCACGAGGACGGTCTTATATCTAGCATAACACTGATTCAAGCCAATCATTAGTGTCATAGTTTTGTGATCAACTTTTGAACCAATAAGTTTATCCTCCTAGAGATAACTGAAGCAATTGTTTTTAAACATACAACAATGGTCCCTCAGTATTTGTTATTATCCGAACTAAAATAACCATGGAGTGGTTATATGTTTTGTTATTTGAAAGGGAAAGTGACGTACCTTAGCAATGAGACATATTAAAACGTAGAATGAGAGGTTAAAGAAGCTTAACTAAGCATTTAAAAGAGAAGTGGTTATATGTCTAATGTACCCCTATTAATCAAATCAAATAAGTTACATTTTTAACCCTTTTTATCCTTTTTATCATAACACACTTTTCATTTGATCCAAACTCTCTCTCTCCATATATATATATATATATATATATATATATATATATATATATATATATATATATATTATAGAAATAACCAAAGCAGTTCTTTGAGAGATTAATGGATCTGAGAAAAAAAGAAAAAAAGAAGAGAAAAAGAAAAGAAAGCTTGAAGAGATAAAAGAAAAAAAAGCAAAGAAAGCTAAAAAAAAGAAACGAGACTCGCACCAAAAAAAAAACGATAAATGCATCTATCAACATCTTCCATTAAAAGAAAAGCGACAAAATACAAAGTACTAGAGATTTGAAAGTCTAAAAAAAGTGGAGCATAATAAAGTTGGATAAGATGAACAAAGAAGGAATGAAAAGAAGGTAGAAAGCATCGGAAGTTATTCTGAAGAAAAGGTTGTAGAAGAGGAGGATTTGAAGAAGGATGATGTGGTTAAGTTAAAAGAAACGCTTTCAAACCCAAGGTCATCCCCTGAAACTCTTTAATAAAATGATTGGTTTATCAAATGACAGAAAAAAGTGCTTTAAAGATATAGGGTTTGAGATATTCATAAACTTTCAATAGTTTAACTTCCTGCTACTTTGACGTACCATGTCATTGATAAATTCCATCCACCAAGCATGGAATTGAGGTTACATAAAGGATCGATAAAGGTAACAAGACAAAAAAATCCATGATATGCTAGGTGTGCCAATGGGTAAGACAAAGCTGGAAAGTCTAGAAGAAAGATTTGATGATGATGATTTCATTCAAGAATGGGAAGACCAATATGCTCGTCACCTGCAATAGATTTTGAGATATCGAGTACAACTGAAGCTGATTTCATTTTTAAGATAAATTTCTTAACTCTTTTTGCAAGTACCATGGGTACTCTAGAGAATGGAGGAAAGGTACCAACAACAGTCATCAGGAATGTAAAAGAGAATGATGATATTTCTGATACTGACTTGTGCAGTTACATACTGGATTGCTTAGAAACAAGTAAGCTTAACTAGGACAAGGTGAAATCGGGAACTAACTACTATTACGAGCCACTGACATTCTTATGCGTAAGTTATTTTTCATTTTATATAAACTTATCAACTATGATTCACTTGTATAAAAAAATAATTTAACATAGTTTTAATTGTATATTTTTGTATAAAAAAGCTGCTATACTTGGACATGACAAACTTCCCAGGCTTTCCAGTTAGGTGCCACAGTCCAGCACTAAGAAGTTCGAACACTCCAACAATGAGAAAGAGGGTAAACATGGAAATGAAAGAGAGATGCTTGGGCATGCTAGAACATCATGGAGAATATGATCCAAAAAGAAGAGCAAACTGGTCTGAATTTGTACAAAGGAGCAGACATTTACTATGAACCGTTGCCTCTTAAAAATCCACTAGAAAGAGAGGTAATTTATTGAATTCATTTTATCGCCTTATAAACTGTTGTTATAAAAAAGTATGTTATGAATATATTTTACTTGATATTGCTATTATTAAAAAGTATGTTTAAAAGATTTAACAGAAGGAAACAAAAACTTAAGCTTAGGCGCACGCATAGCCTTCGGCTTTAGCCGAAGGCTATACTTATAAAATGTAAACTTGTTTGAATAATCAAATATGATAGTTTTGAAAATCATATATGATACTTCACATGTGTTTGTAAAATAAAAATAAAAATCAAATATGATTTTGCATATACATTAAAAAACTAACCCGGCATACTTATTTTACATGAGTTTTATGAAAAAATTGATGAGAAGTTTAAAATTATATCAAAGGAAAAAAAAGATTTGATTGATACACTAAGAGAAGGTATGAAGAAGTTCAAGGGAGACGAAGTCATGTTGAAGTTATGTAAGAAATACAAAATAATGTTCAACAAGATAGATATCGATATTGAGAATAGCTCAATTGAAGAGGATGATGACAATGATGGTGACAACGATGACAACCTGATGGATGGAGAGACAAAAGAAAAGACAAATAATGAAAGTGACTGTGAAATGAATGAAGTGATAGAAGAAGAAGATAAAGGTGAGAATGATAAAGAAGAAAAGAAAAGATGAAGGCGAAAATGATGATATGGAAAAAAGACGAGAGAAAAAGAAATTCGCCGGTGGCTGAAATGGAAACAGTTGAGAAATGAGCCGGACCAAGGAATTAATATTGAAATTGAGTGGAGGAATGGAAACAAAATTCAAGGTGAGAAGGAAAAAAGATTAAAGGAGAAAGTAGATTAGGGGAAGAAAACGAAGGTTATAATGGTCGGCTTTCAATGCAATATCATAAATGCAATAATGTCATCAGTCAAGCAACACAAGAATATAAAAAGATTCATGAAACAAAAGAGAGAATGACAAGAAGCAAAGTAAGAAAATCAATCACACCACCATCATTCAGTCTCGGTATAAGCCCATTGGCAAGGGAACCTGTTGTTGAAACTGAAAAAACAACAAAAGAAGAGGGAGCAAAGATTGAAAAAAGGGTGAGAAAAATTGATACTGAGAATGAAACTGTATTAAAACCAGAATAAGAACAACTTGCAAAAAGAGTGAAAAAGCCATCATGTTTTCTTGTTTCACTAAACATGAACAAGAAAACTTCAATAAGTACGGCAACAAATGCAGATGAAATAATGATAACAGATGCTTTATTTTCAATGGAAGGAAATCCATAGTAAGTCTGCTATTTCTTATTTAAAATCATATGAAAAAATATATAATATTGTGCTAATAATATGTATATGATTTATATTTTGTGTAGTCAATTTATGCTTGAACCAAGAAGGGGAGCAACTACTATAAGAGACAACATACAAACACTGGCACCACAATTGAAGGTAGAAGCTAGTGTGATTGTCAGCTTTTCTTCAGTTTAAACTAGGAAGAAATGGTCAACAACCCTAGAAAAAGGATGAAGCATTACTTTCACACGGGAATGATTGTAAGTACCTAAAATTCTAAAACCTAATTACTAATCCGTTTGTTAATAATTTTATTTGTTGATTTATGAAAACAGACAAAACAAATGGTAGATGCAAAAAAAGAAGATCATGATAAGAAGTATGAACCTTTTCTTGGAAGCATGACAAGCGAGTTCGAAGACAAAACAAATGACAAAATGATGCAACATGTAGAAATAGTAATAACTTATTTCACTTATTATGAAAAAGAGATTTGATTTTTATTTATATTAAAATGAATATAAATTTTTCAATTTATACAGGCATTCTTTCCAATAATCGCTCATGAACACTTCTATCTCGTTGTTTTCAATCTCGTCAAAGGAACTTCAGTCATCATTGACAACTCAAATTCAGGGCATACGTATGATACAAAATACAAGAAAGTGTGTGATATTTTGGTAAGTAACTCAAACTAGGCAGAAAAGGACATAATTGTCTTTAATATTACAAACTAAGATATGATATTAAAATATCATATATGATAAAACACTAGTAAGTAATTTGAATCTTTTATTTGTGCAGAAAAAATTGTTTTCACAATATCTGGAATCATACAACCATCCAAGGGCAAAAGAAATAAAGACAAAAAAAACAATAGTCATGAAGCTAAAATGGCGAACAAAAGAAAATGGGGTTGATTGCGGAGTTTTTGTAATGATGCATATGGAGAACTACAATGGAGAAGCAGCAAAGAACTAGGACTTGAGCTTTCCGAAAGAAGAACAAGGACAGGAGCATGCAATAATCAAGATGAGATTAAAGTATGCAACAAAGATGTAACACATGAAATGAACATTCACAGAGAAAAAATCAGTGAAGAAGCACATGAGTTTGCAAAGACAAACACGGACAAAGCGTTGAAGCAAAAGAACATATTGGAGCAGATCGAGAAGAAGAAAAAAGAGCAAGCTTGACAACATGTTCCAAGTGAAATTTGAAGGTACAGGTTAATGGTATACAGTTGATGGTAGAAGTTGACAAGAATGGTTAGCAAAGAAGATCCTCTTTTTGAATGCAGTCTTGGTGGCTAATTATGCGATTAGGGGTAAATGCGAAATTTAGAAACTAGTTTCTGTTTAATTACATTTGTGATGTCGTATTCCATCTAGTATGGTTTAAACGTGTTCGTGAACATGTTAGAACAATTTCATATGTCGTATGGTACAATATCAGTATGTCGTATGTCGTATGTCGTATGTCTTATGGTACAATATCCTAACTAGTGTTAAATTTATATCTGAGTACTATAAAGGTTATGTAATGAAAATGGCGACACATATGCGGATGTGATTTTGGATAATATGTGCTGTTGTATAAGTTTTTTTTACATAAACTAATATATTTTTTAAGACATTGCTAATCGACTCTGCGTTTTATAACACATTGGATAAAAAAAAGTCAAACAATAAAAAATCAATTTTTTTGATAGTTTGAAATGTACAAAATATTTAAAATCATATGTGATATCCAAATAAATCAAATGTGATACTTAATTACAAAATGAGTTTCTGATAGTATCACATATGATATATTGAAAAGAAAATATAACAGTTAAAAATCAAGTGTGATTTTCTATGTATATCAAATATAATATATAATAGGAAAAATCATCAAGAGATAAATCAAATGTGATAATTCTCATAAAAGTAACCAAAAACAAAGATGAATCAATTAACACAAAAAAAACTCAAAATCCATTTCATAAAACAAATCTGTGACGATCAAAGAAGTAGGTACAAGTACTTCAATCAGAAATCTTAAAAAGAAACATACTAAAAAACAAAAAACAAATTTGTAAACGATTATGATGTAATTTCAGATTGAACCAAATCATCCTCTACTCTATACTTATTTGGACAGGTCCTCATGTTGTGACCATCTTTATCTCCGCATAGTGAACATGCATTCCTATTAATTGAACTCTCATCAATAGCTTGCTCTTTTCCTCCTTTTATACGCGTCTTTTCACGTCCATTGGGCTTACAACCAGATGGATTGTTAACAGCAACTACAGGGGGCTTTGGCACTCTAACAAGTTCTTCAAGATTATCAAGCTTGTCCTTTGATGGAGGATTTGGGTAATCAGCTTCGATATCTATCTTTAGCAGCTTCAACTTCTCAATAAAAGCAGCTAACCTTGGCTCATCTTTACTCAACATATGCACATAGTGATCAACAATCTAAGTAGCCTCATTTGCATAATTCTTGAAAATCTTATTCTTCTCACCATACCTGTTCCTTTTGTTCCTCAAACCATCAAGTATTAAGTTCTTTGTCCAATGCCTAAAGATGTATTGATTTGGAATCATTTCAACATTCGCATTCTTAAAGACACTAAAAATGTGTCTGCATAATATTCCAACTCGAACAATTAGCTGACAGGAACAAACAACTGATCCATCTTCTTTGTTTCGCAAAACCTTCATGGAAAAGAAGTAATAATATAGTTAAAAATCATATATGATATATCACATATGATCTATCAAAATTATAAAAACATGACTAAAAAAGGCTTAAAGACTATAAAAAAACTGGTTAAGAAACTAGCAAACCTTAAACAGTCCATCTTCTCTGTGAAACAAGTTAATCGGCTCTTCTTCTTCTTCATTTTTATCATTATCCTTAGCTTTATTCTTAGTTTTGTCTTTTAACTTAGATTTCTTCTTCTCCATTAATTTATCAACAACCTTGTTCTCTTTAATAATAGACACCTCAGATCCTTCAACCAAACTTTTGGTATCTATTTGGCAAAACCATGTCCCTGCAAATATTTCGGCTTAAACCAATTCAAACAGGGGACGAGTATAAACCTTTGACGCATGACGTTCAATCTTAAGATAGGTTCTAAGTATAGGAAAAAAATCAATCGACTTATGATCAAAATCAATCGAGTTATGATCAGACCTCTCTTGTATATGCCTATGATTTCCATTGCCGTCTCAAAACAATTCATAAAAATCATGAGAGTAGAACCTAAATTTGTAAAATGAGAGAAAAAGGAGTTCTCACTCTCAGACCTAGATGTTGTCCTCATCAAACCACACAAAGGGGAGTCTACAAAATAAGCAGGAATCCAACATGAACGTATGCGAAACATCTTTGTTAACCACTTATGATTCTGCAACTTAAACTCCTCCAATAACTTTCCTCATTTATACTCAAACTCATCAGGACCAATATACATATTCCAGACAATTTGATTGAATTTCCTTTTAATGTCAATATGATCATAAATTTTTGAACAGATCTGATAAGGATTTAAAACATACATTTTTATGGGGTCATTTAAGCCCTAAACTAATTTATTTATGATCAAATATTGCCTAAAATTGTTCTTTTTAACTTTTTAGGTACTTTGGAAGCAAAAGATGGAAATCATGCATATTTGGATGAAAATGGATGAAAATGTGAAGAAAATGACCAAGTCATGAAAAGTTTGGAAAAAGGTACCAGACGGCGTCACAACCTACAAGGTGACGCCGTCACTTGCAAATAAAAGTATCAAAAAAACTCAGATTTGACTAGAGACGGCTCAGTGAAAAAAATGAAGAAATAACAAGTGACGCCGTCACTTGTTAAAGGAGCTAGAATTCTCTGTGAAAATTATAAGGTAACGGCCTGTAAAAATCATAAAGGGATGGGGGTTTGAAGGCATAAAGCGACCCCGTCACAAAACGGTCTTGGAAGAGATGAAACCCTAATGGCGGTGACTTGACGGTGTCACAATTATAAAGTGACGCTGTCGCATGTGTAATCCTATATATAGTTTGAGAATTTTCAGAATTTAGTGTGCACACATAGAGATAAATTTGGTGTACAAATTTTTTAGGGTTTTTTATACATTAACTTAGGGTTTTAATAACCTTATTTATTAAAATATAAGTCTCTTAATCCAATCTATCATTATGTTTAATTCATGCTTAATTATCATTACTTGTTTCATTATCTTTTTCATGTCTAGCTAATTTAATTTGGTGTTTGCTTAGATCAAATGAAACCTAGTTGTTAACTATTAGTTGTCGTCTCTTGTTTAAGTATTTGTTACACGTTAGGTTAGGAAAACTTGCTTCTTCCTTTAGTGTTGTGAGCTTTAACGTCCTAAAAAACGTTTTCATGTCATACAGTGCATTACTGGACTTTTCGTTGTGTTTATTGCGTGAATAGTTATTGTTATCAATTACATTCATAGAAATAGGGCATTTGGCACCTCTCTACGACCTTAGGAATACAACGCGCCAATTAAACAAGGATGTGACAATTCGACTAACCAATAAGAGATAACTAGGGAGTAGTGAAATCTAAGTAAACACGCTTTTACCTATCATAAGAATCTCATTTTAATTTACTTGTCATTTAGTTTAATTATAATTTTTAATTAGTTTAATTAATAATTTTAAGAAGTTAATAATCAAACCCCCAATCCAATACCGAGATTTTAATTGCTTTTATAAAATATAAAAAGATAAAAAGAATCATCCCTCACCTTAGACCTATTCGTCATACATCTCGACCTTCCCAACACTATTCCCCTAGAGAACGAGCAATCCCCCGTGTCTTACCTATACTACCCTACAACGGTTAGGTACACTGCCTTGGAGGATTGTAAAACTCGTTGTGAGGTTTGCAAGAATCCGCATCATGTTTTTGGCGCCGTTGCAGGGGAATAGTTTAGGTTCATTTTCTATCTCGTTTAGGTCTACTCACTTAATTCCTATCAAGTGGGTTTTTATTTTCATTTTATTAGCTTCCTATTAATTTATCTTTTTCTTTATTCCCTTTGTTCGTAAAACTTCTCATTTGCCACCATGGTGAATGAGATGCCTTTTCCCCAACCACCACAACATAACCTACCACCACAATACGACCAACCACCACAAGGCCTACCCATTCTCAACCTACAAGACTCGCAAAGAGCCAGTACTCTTGATGAATACTCTAGACCTAGCCATCAAGGCTATAGGAACACCATTGAGCTTCCACAACAGGCTCAAACGAAGGCCCTGCAATTCGACACCACCCGGTTGGTGCAAAATGGATGTGCATTCCATAGACTTCATTCCGAAGATTCAAATAAAAATATCAAGCACTTCCTTAAAATTGTCGATTCAATTGACCTTGATGTTGCTACTCGGGAGACAACGCGACTGCGTCTCTTCCAATTTTCTCTACGTGATCAAGCTATCAATTGGCTTGAGCATCTACCCGCGGGATCTATCTCTTGTTGGGATGATCTTACTAATCGTTTCCTCGCTCAATTCTTTCCACCGGGAAGGACTACTAAGCTTAGAAATGACATTTTGATGTTCCAACAACATTAAGGTGAAACTTTCTATGAAGCGTGGACTCGAGTCAAGGACCTACTCCTTAAATTCCCTCACCATGGCATTGATCTTTGGCTTCAAATCCAAATTTTCTATGATCATGTCAATCTCTACACAAGGCAAACCATTGACCAAGCGGCTGGTGGTAAGCTTCGTGATCTAACTGCGGAAGAATCATGGGGAATAATAGAGGACCTTTCCCTCTACGACAACGAATGTTGGAACGACCCACGTGAGTTTAGAAAATCCATCAAGGCAATATCCTTGCCTTCAAATGACTTACATACTTCCAATCATAGGATTCTTGAACTTGAAGATCAAGTCAAATACCTTATGAGTTCCTACGAAGCTCCTAGACCTTCACACCAAGTGAACAACATCACTTCCTCGTGTGAGTTATGTAGTGGTCCTCACGACACTCGTGATTGCACGAAACACCTGGGACAAGCTTTTGCGAACTACGCATCTTTACGTACTGACGGAGCGGGAAAGAAGTGGTACACTTTCAAACTCGAGCAAAACAATTTAGGTGATTCATAAAACCCATCTTGTAGAAATAACCCAAACATTAGGTGGAAACATAACACGAACCCTTCTTAAAACAACTATTCAACTCCACCTAATCGTTTTCAACCAAACGGTTCATCCCTGAACCGTACCTTTAACAACAATCCTTCCATTTTCAGTAACTCCAACAATCTTGAAGGGTTGGTGTCTAACTTTATGTAACACCCCGAAAAATGGTACAGCGGAATCTCACCTGTCACGGGTGATACTAAATTGATATCATAACACAAGTATAGAATAACTGATTTTTATTAAGAAAATTTTCATTCATTGTTGAAAACAAGGTTTACATCATTGTTTAGTGCGGAAAACAGGCCCATAATAAAGTGGTCCTCATTTAAGTTTATCAGAGAAATCTATGACCATGCCATGCCTTTGCCTTGCGCCTCCAAAGTTAAGCTATCACCTTTAAACCTGAAAATACATGCTAAAAAGTGTCAACACGAGGTTGGTGAGTTCATAGGTTTATTCAAATACATTTATAAGTTCAAAAGTGCTAAAGTAAACCCTCGGTTTTGTGACCAATGTGTCATCGTGTTTACCTTGAAATAGATCTTTATATGCGGGCCGTGTACGAGTATATGACCATTACAATGAATATAATGTCATATAGTGTGACTATTACGCTAGCACTAAGTTCATGCAACCGAAGCTTAACCATAGTGTGCATGTCTCTAGAAGCATGTTAAAATAAAGGCCTTACAAGTGTTGAAATCCTTAAACACTTGAATCTCGAAATGATATACGTCCGTTTTCCTATACGGTCAACCCGAACAGGGGAGTCACTCCCAACAGATCTGTTTATAGCATTCGCGCTTCTCAGCAGGAATTGATGGTTCATGAGTTCGGCCAAAAATTTGGGATTTAGGGCTTAGGCTACTCTGCGTACATAGTTTAATCAATAAAACATTTTTGCGTGATCCAGAAAACATTTTGCGTGATTCTCACATATGTAACTTTAAACAGTAAAGTTTGCTAGAAAACAATCAATAGTGTGGTAGGTAACACATCATGCATTCAAAAATCATTCATTTCAGTCATGCATCACAGTATGCTTGAAAATACACATTTTCAGTAAAACAATCTTTAAGTAAAACGAGCATGTATCTTCCCCCAAAACAGATATAAAACAGTTAAAAAGTGGGGCTATGAACTCACCTCGGTAATTCGCAGTATACAGTGAAATAAATCAACTAGTGTAGTGAATGGCTCCGACACACAACCTAGATTAGTACGACAAGTTTAGTCTTTATTTATGTTTAAGACTCGATAATGTTTAACATAACTTTACAAGTGTTTCTATGTTTGTGTTGTTGTTGCTTGTGTGGCAGCATTTAAGCATAAACAGTTTTCTAAATGTTTGCAAGTATTGGCTCTTGGAAAAGTGCGTAAGTATATACGTAAGTATAAAGTATACATGATGGATAAGTCTCCAGTTTGACAGTAATAGGAAGGCAGTGTACGGATTATAATTATAAATAAATATTAGACGTAGTCGAAATATGAGAACATTGTTGTTAAGGGTAAATATATAATATATTACCTGTAAATAAAAGTGTAAAAATAATCATTTCTTAAGTAATGACTTTTAGAATATTTGTATTTAGAGAAATCTAGCGGATGGTAAGTGTACATTTATTTAAGTCATGTATAAAATGTTTCGTTATTTAGTGTTGATAAAATACGCTAAGTATCTTTTGATGAAAATTGAGCATGACCTGCGTACACGTTTTAGTTTTCCGTGATAACTAAATGTTTACGATGTGTATTTTTGAATAATAAGCCATTTTATATTGTTTATCAAAATCCAATAGGTTTTTATATGCATCACAATAGGCTTAGATAAGCCTAATGAAAAATTTTAAACCAACAACTAAAAGGTTAAAACTTATATTTAATAATAGTTTAGTTTCCAATAAGTTTTAAATATATATAATCATGTCTAGTTTTATTCGTAGAGTATATTTAGTTTTGTTTATAAAGATATGCTTTAGAAAGTAGTTTATAAAACAAGTCGCGTGGCTCGAGATCGAATACATTGAAATAGGCCGAAAGAGAAGTCGTGAGATAATAAGTCTACCAAGTCAGAATCAAATAAGTATTTTCGTATGCTAGTTGGGCTAGGCCCAACACAACTGCGAAAACAATAAAACAAACCCAAGCCTAGCAAATTGAAATTACACGATGATTTGTTGAAACTAGTATCTTTTGGTTAACAGTAAGCAAAAGACCAGTTTAACACATGATTCTTTAACCTAACTATAACAACCAAATATATTTTATTCCTTGAGTTCCAATTTGGATTTAAAGAGAAATAGCAAAAGAACACCTCACTGTTGGTGTTCGACCAACAACGGTTCGAATCAACTCGAAGCTAAACACATTTTAGGCATTAAGTTTGTAACTAGCTTTTGAAGGTGAGATAACAACCCAAGACCACAAAAGAGACATAAGCAAAATTTACCTAGTGTTAGATCCACTAGTGGGTCGACCCCAAGCCAACACCAAAACAACCACATTAAAACCAACTTTAATTTATCCTAACACATTACTAAACACAACACATTAGTGTCTATTACTAAAACCATTATTTTTATAAGTTTGAAATGGAGAAACAAAGCCAAAAATTCACCTTGGGAGGAAGGAGCAATAAAAATCAAAACCAAAATTAGAGACTAGCCGAATACTTTCAAATTCTTAGGTTGTGATGTTTCTTAGATTTTACCACACTTGACAACAACAACAACAACCTTTAAAGACTTAATCCCGTTGTTTATTCATTTTGCACCATACGATTGGTAAAAGTGAAACAATATGTTACTAATAAGTTTAATAAAACATTAACATATCAAGGATTAGCTAAACGTTCTTACAATGTGAGGGTGGGTCGAGTGAGAATGAACCCGAGCAAGAACACAAGGAAAACCCAACCAAATTCTTCAATCAAGAATCGATTACAAAGATAAATTTCACTCGAATTGAACAATTCACCAATCCATTTACAAAACCCCCAATTCAATTTTGAAAAACCCTATGTTTACAAACCTTAATTTTTATGTGACTGTGTGTGATAAGTGAGTGAAACCTGATAAAAATCGTTCCTACTTATAGAGAAGTACATGGAAATGGACTCTATTTTCTTGGTCTTCAAATGGAGAAAAGTCTTTCTTGGCAAACATTGTTGTCCACTGCCATCTTCGACACCTTTACGTGAAACTCTAGAGAGGAGTAGAGCCAAGAGTGGAAGGTTGAAAATGGTGTGTTTGGTGTTGACTAGAGAGAGTACGAAGAAAACTACCCTTTTATGTGTTTGTGTGGTATGAAGCGAAAATAAAGCAGAAAAAGAAAAGAAGAAGGGAGGGGGCGTGGATAGGGATAGGGATAGGTTTTTAATTTTTGTTTTTATTATTATTTTTTTAACCCTGTATTAACTGTACCTCTGATAACGCTACACGCGTCGTTCGGGGTCAAAGGAACTTCCTTTTCTTCGAGCAAGTTTTATAACACCCTAGGCAGTGAACCTAATCGTTGTAGTATAGTATTAGGGTAAGCCACGGATATTGATATCATTCTCTAGGGGAATAGGAATGCTAGTGAGAAGTTACTACGCTAAGGTTGGGGTTGAGGAAGATTATTTTTTTTTATCTTTTTATGTTTTTTTAGAAAATGGAAAGGTACGAATCTCGGGGTTTGGATTTGGGGGTTGGTATTTCTACCGATTACTCTACTTGTCTAATTATCTAATCTAAGGTGTATGTAGTCTATGTCTAATTATTGTGTGCTCGTATGATGGTTTAAAGATGTGTTTACTTAGGTTTTATTACTCCTTAATTATCTCCTATTGATGGTTGAATTGTCACGTCCTTATTCTTAATCGCGTTGTGTGTCTAAAGTCGTAGGGTATGCATTTATCCCTAACTCTTTGAACTTACCAAAGGGTCTCGTCTACAAAAACCTCTAGGAATTATAAACTCTAACTCTAAGGCACTCTTTGGATGATTTAGCCTACAACTGCTCTAAGTGTCATAGTCCAAGGTTCACAAAGATTAATCAAGCATTAATTACACAACGAATGACCTATCGCATTACTAGATCATTAACAATTAAGATAAGAGACAACCAATCAATATTCAATAATTAAGTTTCATATTCCCTAAGCAAACACACAAGTAAATTAGCCGGACATGGAGAACATGCAAGCATACACACAAATAATTGAAGACATAATTGAATTAATGAAGTAAAACACTTATCTTGATGTAAGATAGGGTTTGGAACCCTAAAATACTGTACAAGACAGCCTTGGTTCGGTTTAGGTTTTTACTCCAAAAGACTACACACTAAAACTGAAAAATTCGGATTCTATATATAATATTACAATCGCGACGGCGTCACCTTATGATTTGTGACGCCGTAGGGTCGCCGTCATTAGGGTTTTGTCTTGGCCACGTTAGTCTTGCGACGGCGTCACCTTGTGCTTGTGACGCCGTCCCCTTTTGTCTCTGACGCCGTCTGGATCAAATCTAGGCCGTCTGAGTTGCGACGACCTACTCTTTTAAAGCATGACACCATCACTTGAAAATAAGCAATTTGGCTACTGTCCCATCGCAGAAGTGCTCCGACGGTGTCGCAGTAAAGCAGTGACGCCGTCACCTTGTATTTTAGCAGCTTGAGTGTCTCGATTCTTGACTTTGGCCATTTTCTTCGTATATCCGCGCCTTTTCGTCCAAATAAGTGTCATTACAGCAATTTGCCTTCAAGAGACCTAAAAAGTGAAAAAGGAACGATATTAAGTAATAACGGATACAAAAGTGATCAAATAAGAGCTTAAACGACCCCTCAAAAAGGTACATTTTAGAACCTTATCAAATATCTCTACACTTGGTATTTGCTTGTCCTCAAGCAAATGTGCTTTTAGCCAATTAATTTATAAGTTAGGGGTCATGAAGCATTGGTTTAAAACAGTCCACAACACATATAAGCCCCGCAAAAGTCATAACAAGCACGGAAATTACATACTAGCACCTCACATGGGGTGCTTGGATACTCACATCTCTCGGGTGTATATGAAATATATCAAAGTGGAAATGGAAGATAAACACTCATTAACCGGTCCTAGTACATAGATTACCATAGGCTTGAGAATAGATCAAACCTCCATCGCTATGGCGTAAGCACCTAGGAAAGACTATCAAAGAGGTCTTTTAAAGGGTTGTAATGTTAGGCTTACGGTAGGGAAACAAAGAGTTTGGTGGGATAGGCTATTTAGTGGTGGCAAGTCAAAAATCTCTATGTTACAAGCATACGAAGAATGGCGTTGCTAAGCCAAGACTCGACACTCTAAACTCTAGATAACTGAAACAAACAAACAAAAATTTAAAGATAGATGTAGGATGGTAGCTCGTATATTTTTTTTGTTTTTTTTTGAACACTCTATTTTTTTTCTTTTCTCTTTTTCTATTTTTTTTTCGATTTTTTTTTCATACACTTTTACTCTACCATCCTCTACGGTAACATCAAAATGATAGGGATTTATAGGCACATCCCTACACTTGAGTTTTTATTACTCTAACACTAATTTGACCCGAATTGAAAAGATCAAAACACTTGGGGCACGTTATTACGCAAATAAGGGAATTTAACGTTCCCTTCCAGTTATTTCATAAACTTTAACTTTTCCCATGAGTCCCAATCGTCCCAAAACTGTATACAAAGGATATGACTCGACTTAGCAACTCATGCAAGCAACTAGATAATTGAACTAAGGGTTTAGGGTGATAACAATAATGCACTAAAAGTGAGTGCATACAGGGTAGGCTAAGGCGATTTGGGTGTACATTTGGGGGTGGGTGTAAACAATGCTCTTCATTGATATTCCGAAAAACCAAAACATCACGAGAACCGCGAAAAGGATAGGCTCTGAGGGGTTAACTTGGGGTATCGTGTACTAAAGATGAGTACAACGCAAAGGGTGTGGGGGAATTACTCAACCGATGTGGAAGAAGTAATTATATTATGGGTATCAAACAAGGGTTATCCTAATGCCTCTTATCATTTAGTTATTCCTAACTACACAAGTGTAGTCTTACTAGCGATCTCGGAATGCATCACAAAACAAGTTCTAGAATCTAATGTACTACCGGTTCACATTCTAAGCATTAAAGATGAATGCTTTAATTCCTACTAATCTAAGGGCGATCCTCACATTTTGGGTGGAATTTAAGTGGTAAAGGGTTTTTGTGCTAGTCATGTAACTTCCTATCCGTGAGACGCTTTTGTTAAGACTAATGGCCCACTCCTATATGTCATGAAAAATTTTAAATTTGGTGCCAAAATTACCCTAACCGACATTTTCTCATGGTTTATTACACAAATACAATTGGACAAAGCAAATAGTCAAGGATAAGAATAGTTTCAAAGTTCCCGTTTTGTTTTCCCTCCCTACACTTAAACTGAACATTGTCCCCAATGTTCCCCGAAAGTATCAAAGTTATGATAATGGAAGGTAATGAAAAACGAAAGAAACTAATACTCCCCTGATTAGCTCGGTAGGATCAGTGTGTGAAGTAGTGGTTAAATCCTTTCCAAGAAGAATGTATGTGTGAAAAGCTCCTTCCAATCTTATATAACTTCTTCTTGATAAATTAAAACCTGCACACTTGAAGAAAACAAATGAAACCTTCGCGTAAAATCGGCGGTAATAATATATATAAGACTCGACTAAACTAGGATATAATGCTTGTGGAATGGATGTTTACAGAATTTCTGGAAAATTAAGACCTGGAAAATTCCAAAAATTTATAAGTAGCTCAGAAAATGAGAAAAAAGTAATCTGTTGTTTTTACTCCTTCCTGACGCCGTCAGGTTGCGATCCTGACAAAAACTGGTCTACGATTTTCTGGAAAATTTACATCTTTAGAATCTGGAAAAATTTCTGCAAAACATCCATTATGACTCGATACAAGCATTTGACTCGAACAAACACACATGTATATCTTTTAAATAATTGTAATTCTCATGTTCACGTTCGTTGAAAACGTGTGTAATCCTCCCTACACTTATCCCTTATGTAAAATACCTTTATATGTAATTAAGACGATGTTAAAGACAAAATAAAACATTTTTACAAATTCAAACATGAGAATAAACAATCAATAAAAGATATACGACACACAATTAAAAATGAAAAACAAATACACATGGGTTGCCTCCCAAAAAGCGCTTGTTTTTGTTCGAGTCACGAGCTTGACTCTACCCTTATTTAACGGATAAAGGGGAGGTTTTCCCTACACTGAAGTTTAAATGCGGGTGATAGTAGCGATACACACCCTTAGGGTGGAAATTTGCTATGTGAGGAGAGGGTGATGGGTGATTTATATGCTCAAAGGAGTGTGCTCCATTCATTATAACCTTACCCAAGTCTATTGGTGTAGCGGGTGAATCAAATCTCTCTCCTAAAAATGGATCATCTTCTATCAACTTCAAAACAAACCCGGTTTAAACCCATAATGTTTCTTGTTATCAACCATGAATGGGTGATATAATTGTGTAAGTTCATGGGTTACTCCTACATTAGCTTCCACTCTACATGGATTAGAGTCTACCACCTTTATCAAGCAACTACCCGGATCATTTCTTTTGATGGGTGGATTGGGGCCTAATTCAATTCTAAGATTCACATCTAAAGATGGAAAATTGGGTAAGGTTTTTGGTTGAGGCTCCGTTTTATCAAAATTAGGAACTTCCCTAGGACTAAGAGAGAGGTCATGACAACAAGCATCTAAACCTACATTCTCTAGTGGCGTTTGGTCCAAAGGTTCTATATCAATCGGGGTTCCTATAGTCTCTTCTACTTCTTCCGGGTAAGTTATAGGCGATGCGTGCTCTTCAAGTGATGGTAGAGCTTGTGGGCTTGGAGTTTCCACCTCATTCTCCATTATATCTAGATCTCCTAAATGTTCATCATGTGTTTTAGTATGATCTGACACAAATACACTCCTAAGCATCTCAAATCCTTCTTTGGCTATTTCAAATTCTTGGTCCGATTCATAAGAATTGTTCTCAAAAACTTGACCACTATGTTCTATTTGCCTAAAGGATTCCTCACGTGTATCATATGTTTTGAAATCTATCCCACACATGCAACTAGGTATTTTAGCTTCAACCATCTCACAATCTTGTTCGGGTTTAGGTTCCATGTTCTTAAAAACTAGGTCTTTTTGATCATGATGCCTAAGGTTAGATAAATCCTCCTTATCCATTTCCTCAAGTTGTGACAACTGACGGTTTATACTTAGGAGGCTTTTCTCAAAAAATTTCCAGAGGGTCTCACTAAAAGGAGTTGATTCTAACAATGATCGTTGAATAGAAGCCACACAAGCACAAAATTTATCAAACCCATCCAACCTTACACCCGTCTCCTTTTGGATATCTCTAAGTTTACTCACAAATTCATTAGAATAATAAAAACGAATCCAATCTGCGAAATTCAATTGTTCCTCATTTGTTAATGATTCAAATGCAATTTCACTTGCCATAGCGACAAATGAAAAGGGTTTTACGAACACAAACACAAAGAAGGGGGATAGACTACAAGGAAGCTAAAAGATGAGAAAAATTTTTTACTTGATAGGAATCAAGCAAAGAAACCTAAACGAGGTGGACTACTAACTAGCTATTCTATTCCCCGGTAACGGCGCCAAAAACTTGATAACGCTACACGCGTCGTTCGGGGTCAAAGGAACTTCCTTTTCTTCGAGCAAGTTTTATAACACCCTAGGAAGTGAACCTAATCATTGTAGTGTAGTATTAGGGTAAGCCACGGGTATTGATATCATTCTCTAGGGGAATAGGAATGCTAGTGAGAAGTTACTACGCTAAGGTTGGGGTTGAGGAAGATTATTTTTTATCTTTTTATGTTTTTTTATAAAATGGAAAGGTACGAATCTCGGGGTTTGGATTTGGGGGTTGGTATTTCTACCGATTACTCTACTTGTCTAATTATCTAATCTAAGGTGTATGTAGTCTATGTCTAATTATTGTGTGCTCGTATGATGGTTTAAAGATGTGTTTACTTAGGTTTTATTACTCCTTAATTATCTCCTATTGATGGTTGAATTGTCACGTCCTTATTGTTAATCGCGTTGTGTGTCTAAAGTCGTAGGGTATGCATTTATCCCTAACTCTTTGAACTTACCAAAGGGTCTCGTCTACAAAACCTCTAGGAATTATAAACTCTAACTCTAAGGCACTCTTTGGATGATTTAGCCTACAACTGCTCTAAGTGTCATAGTCCAAGGTTCACAAAGATTAATCAAGCATTAATTACACAACGAATGACCTATCGCATTACTAGATCATTAACAATTAAGATAAGAGACAACCAATCAATATTCAATAATTAAGTTTCATATTCCCTAAGCAAACACACAAGTAAATTAGCCGGATATGGAGAACATGCAAGCATACACACAAATAATTGAAGACATAATTGAATTAATGAAGTAAAACACTTATCTTGATGTAAGATAGGGTTTGGAACCCTAAAATACTGTACAAGACAGCCTTGGTTCGGTTTAGGTTTTTACTCCAAAAGACTACACACTAAAACTGAAAAATTTGGATTCTATATATAATATTACAATCGCGACGGCGTCACCTTATGATTTGTGACGCCGTCGGGTTGCCATCATTAGGGTTTCGTCTTGGCCACGTTAGTCTTGCGACGGCGTCACCTTACGCCTGTGACGCCGTCCCTTTGTCTCTGACCGCTGGATCAAATCTAGGCCGTCTGAGTTGCGACGACCTACTCTTTTAAATCCTGACACCGTCACTTGAAAATAAGCAATTTGGCTACTGTCCCATCGCAGAAGTGCTCCGACGGCGTCGCAGTTAAGCAGTGACGCCGTCACCTTGTATTTTAGCAGCTTGAGTGTCTCGATTCTTGACTTTGGCCATTTTCTTCGTATATCCGCGCCTTTTCATCCAAATAAGTGCCATTACAGCAATTTGCCTTCAAGAGACCTAAAAAGTGAAAAGGAACAATATTAAGTAATAACGGATACAAAAGTGATCAAATAAGGGCTTAAACGACCCCTGAAAAAGGTACATTTTAAAACCTTATCAACCTCGTGTTTAGTCGTGTTCCCATGTAAACGTAACCTTTCCGCTATTCGTAAAGTATAAAAATTATATTTTCGGAAACGTTTTTGTAAGAGTATCAATATGGTATCATTATTACGTGGAAATTTGATTACAACAGTTTTTCCGTTACTAAGTCGGTGTCGGTATGCGTGCGGTGTCGTGTTTTACTGAAATTATGAGATAACCTCTCGTTTTTGTTCGTAAATCTCCAGTGAGTGTAAAAAAGTGATCATTTCACTTATCTTAGTATAAATTATTAGTTTCGTATGTTACTGCGTTCTGTAGTGCGTGTGAAGATCGTTGTAAGCTCTTAGACGAGGTCTAATATTATATCTAGGAACACATAATAATGAAAGCGGAATATTCAAACATAGAATCAACATCATTATGAACAAGGTTTTTTATTATCATAAACTAACTAACTAACTATAATAAAGATCAAAGACTTGATCTAACACTAACTAACTAAACCCTAAACCCTAGGCGTTTTCCCAAATCCCTACGCCTAGGTTCCCACACACACACACCTTTAGACGTCTACATCTTGTACGCACTAACTAAACCTTAGGCGTTTATACGCTACGCCTAGGTTACACACACACCTCTAGTCGACTACATCTTGGAAGACTTAATTAAAACCTACACCTATGTCCTCTTTATATACTAGAGGATAAGGACTAATAAATAAAACTTCTTTTGCAAGCAAGTCCTTCCATCTTTTTGTAGGTTTCCTTCTTGTCGTATTAAGTCCCTCTTTTTTCATTCTTTTTGTCTTTATCAACTCAAACTTATAATTCCCAACAGTGCGGAATAACCTTTCAAAAAAATTGTTTAAGCTCATGTATGCTTAAAATTATAAATCATACGATAAATTCACATTTACCATTAAAATACTCAGTGGAAAAATTACCGTGTGTGCGATGTCATATTTCTGTTAAAACGAGATAACCTCTCATTTTTGTATTTTAAAATATACATAACTATCAGAAAATAATCTATTTGCATTTTCTGAAGTAATTAATAATATTATAAAAATTCAAAAATTTACGAGTTGTTATAGTCTACCCACCTTACTAGAGATCCATCCCGGATCTCAGTTTATGTTACCCGATAGGGTGGTGTTTGGAAAGAAGTGATGGTTCTTATATCAGATTTTGAGTTTCACTAGGTTGTTCCAGGGTTTCCCCTAAGTGTCTTGCCACTAGCACATCCTCTATCTGAGGTACAACGGCTTTCTAGAGTGGGTTCATCGGGTGGCAGTTCTAGTCTTTGATGTTCCATGATGATCTTAGTGTGGCCACCTCTAAGTCTTAATCCAACATACGGTCCATTTTTCTAGTGTTACAAAACCCAAATCTTTCTGATGTTTAGTGATACCAAAGCATGGTGGTTGATTCTTAAGATTCGCTACGGGTTTGTGTGTTTACTTCTTTAAGGAGTGAAGAATATTTTTTTCAAAACCTTCATTTGAGTAAATGTTCATATAAGTTTGACCAAAACAACATTCATTTGTTTGAAATCAAAGGTTGTGTAAAACGACACGGTTATTAAAAGATTTTAAATTTTTGTGAAACAGATTTCTAATTATGGTGTGAATACAATGATTTTGCAAAACTTTGGTGTTTAGTTATTTCTTTGCTTGTAAAAGTGTGACATAATTTGTCCAAAAATTTTTATCCATCAAAATGAGCATTTCAAAAAGATATTCTCGCGAGTTTGTAAAGGGAGATAAGAATATCAACAAAAAGTGTAGTAGAATGTATAAATCTACATGTGTTTTAAGGGTAGAGTCTAGTTGTCAGGGTTGTGTAACATTAGGTGATCCTCATTGTTTTCTACAGTTTTATTCGGCGGTGTGGGATACACTTCTAAGGTTTGATTTAGTTACTTAGGAAATTTTGGGTTATCCTATCTGTGAGGTAGCAACATAAAAAAATTTTAAGAGGATAAATGGCTTAAAGGGTTCTTGCAAAATAGTTTATAAAATGGTTTGTAAAATAGTTTTTTGAGTCATAAGAAACAATTTTCTTAGTTGCAAAATAGTAGTATAACCTTAATAATGGTCAGTAAGAAGTTTTGAAAACAGCTTTGTGTCTCAATAGTGACACAGTCCTTTTATTTTATGTGGGTGGGTAATGAAGGTGGACAACTGATATTCCTGAGGGATGAGTGAGAAATCTAGGTGTGTTAAGTGTCTCCTTCTAACGATAGTGTTTCAGATCCATCGTAGGGTTCTAAGGTTTCTGTTGAGCCATAAATCAACTTATCGTGTATTCCTAGACCTTGCCAAAGGTTCGCTATTTCTTTAACTTTCATCAAAGGCCCTTTCATATAGGTGCTATGGAGGGTCATTCCTAGAACGGCTAGAAATGTAACTTGGTTCATCCATAGAGTGTAAGGTTTGGGGTAGTGATGACTATAACCCAATCGTGATAGAAAAGTATTCCATATAAGAAAATAAAGTTTGCGATTAGAGAGGAGTGTGATGCTAGTGTGTCATGTGTGACTTTAAAATGTTACATGCTCTGATAAGGATTTAAAACGTACACTTTTAAGGGGTCATTTAAGCCCTTAATCACTTTTATATCCGTTACTGCTTAATTTCATTCCTTCTCACTTTTTAGGTCTCTTGGAAGCAAAAAGATGGAATGATGCATTTTTGAACGAAAAGGAGTGAATATATGAAGAAAATGGCTAAGTTAAGATCAAGACACTCAAACTGATGGAATAACACCTGACGGCGTCCCAAACAGAGGGCGACGCCTTCCCTATTTTGTGACAACTCATGAGCGAATTTGCTATTTTACACCTGACGGCGTCAGGCTTTGAAGAGTAAGGGCGTCACGAAGACTTTTCTTCTCAGACGGCCTAGATCCAGATTCAGACGACGTCACTACTGAAGACTGACGGCGTCACAACCACAACGTGACGCCGTCCTAATGATGATTTGGCCAAGACAAAACCCTAATGGCGGCGATCTGACGGCGTCCCAACTATAAGGTGACACCGTCGCATATGTAAAATTATATATAGAAATTGAATTTTCAGACTTTTAGGAGGTATACTTGTGGAGTAAAAATATAAAACGATTTTGGTCCGGTTTGGACAGTATTTTAGGGTTCTCATACCCTATTTTATATCAAGATAAGTAATTTACTTCATTGATTTCAATATGTCTTCAATTGTATGTGTGTATGCTTGCATGTTTAACATGTCCGGCTAAATTTCTTTTGTGTTTGGGTAGATCTATGAAACCTAGTTATTAATTATTGATTGGTTGTCTCTTATCTTAATTGTAATTGGCTTAGGATTGCACTAGGTCATCATTGTGTTTTTAATGCTTGAGTAATCTTTGTGATCCTTAGTTTATAACCACCTAGCGTAATTGTAGGCTAAATATCCAAAGATAACCTTAGTGTTAGTTTATGAATCCTAGAGATCTTCTAGGCAATAACCGTAAGGTATTCTCAAAGAGTTAGGGATAAAAGCATACCCTACGACCTTAGAAGACACAACGCGTTAAGAATAAGGATGTGACAATTCAACCACTAATAAAAGATAACTAGTGAGTAATAGTATCTAGGTAAACACATTTTTAATCAACATACGAACACACATCAATAGACATAGACTACCCCTTAGTTTAGATAATTAGATAATTAGAGTAATCGGTAGAAGTACCAACCCCCAAATCCAAACCCCGAGATTTTACCCTTAGCTTTCTAAAAAAATATAAAAAGATAAAAAATAATATTCCTCAACCTCAAACCTTAGCATAGTACATCTCTCACTAGCATTCCTATTCCCCTAGAGAACGATATCAATACCCGAGGCTTAACCAATACTACACTACAACGATTAGGTTCACTGCCTAGGGTGTTGAAAAACTTGCTCGACGAAAAGGAAGTTCCTTTGACCCCGAACGCGTTATACGCGCATCAAGTTTTTGGCGCCACTACCGGGGAATAGAATAGCTAGTTAGATTTCTATCTCGTTTAGGTTTCCTTGCTTGATTCCTATCAAGTAAGCTTTTTTCTCATTTTTAGTTTCCTCGTAGTCTATCCCCCTTCTTCGTTACTTTGTTTGTAATCCCATCACTTTTCATCATGGAAGGTGATAACCCATCAAACAACAACCCACCACCAAATAAACCACTTCCACTCAAACCCAACCCATTGACCAACACAATCGCCGCAACCGATATGTTAGTAGAAACAACGATCTTCAAGATTTACAAAGGGTATTTGACAGTACAATTAGGGATGTTGTTGAAAAAGAGGTTAGCGCCTCAGTTGTTGGCTCCATGATTAGCAGTAGTTTGGGTAATGGTTTAGTGAATGAAATTGTGAATGAGGAGAATAGTGCTTACTTCAATCCTTACCCCACTAAGGAAGAAGTTGCTTACCACCAATACATAATCGACAACCCTTGATCATCCATCATTAGGATATGCCCAAAGATTCGGAGAAGAAATCCTTGGAATATTAAAATCCCTTGTATGATTGGATATAGGAATGTCTAGCATGCCTACATAGATACTAAATCTCCCATTAATGAGATGTCATCAGCTATGTACAATGACATTATGAATGAGCGACTTAAGATTAGGAGAGACCCTAAGTATCCGGGTGGGGTTTGCAATTTTGTGGGAAGAGTCAAGGATGTACACGTCTTTATAGGAAACTTCACTTACTTAGTTGATTTTATGGTCCTAGAAGACATAGGATGTGTCATTGACTATAGCTTGTCCCAAGTTGTGCTAGGAAAACCGTTTGTTGAAAAGTCTAAAATGAGCTATAAAAAATCTGAAGGAACGGTTAGGTTTAGGGAAGGGGACGATGAGATCACTTATAGGATGCCTTGGAAGATGAATGGATATGGACCTTTATCCTTTTATGAGCGAGATAACATTAGAGATTTTGAGGAAAAGAGCGAAGACGATGTTGAAAAAGGTTTGAACTTCATGTGGGAGAAAAGGAGACTTTACTATAAGGATTGTTTGACCCTCGGACCTAGGTATAGAGTAGATGAAAATTTTGTCAACATGATAGAGTTTTCATTGAGAATGAAAAACGAGACCACGTAGGAGCACGACTTCGAGTCTAGCTACAAGACTCATAAATAAAGAAAAGCGCTTCGTGGGAGGCAACCCATGCTTAATTGTTTGTGTGTCATATATCTTTTCATTATTGTATGTTCTCCTGTTTGAATTTGTGAAAATGCTTTCTTTTGTCTTTAACCTCATCTTAATTACATATAAAGGTGTTTTACAAAAGGGATAAGTGTAGGGAGGTATACACACATTTTTTAAAGAACGTGAACATGAGAACTACGATCATTGAAAAAGATATATATGTGTGTTTGTTAGAGTTAAATGCTTGTATCGAGTCATAATGGATGTTTTGCAGGAATTTTTCCATATTTTAAAGGTGTAATTTTTCCAGAAAAATGCAGCAGACCAGTTTCTGTCAGGATAACTTGACGGCGTCAGGATTACAACCTGACGGTAGCAGGATTACAACCTGACGATGTCAGGAGGAGTAAAAATAGCTTATCTTACTTTCTCTCGTTTTCTGTGCTACTTATAAATTTTTGGAAATTCTCAAGTCTTAATTTTCTAGAAAATCTGCAAACATCCGTTCCACAAGTATTATATCCTAGTTTAGTAGAGTCATATATAATTTTACCGCCGATTTTACGCGAAGTTTTTGTCTATTTTCTTAAAGTATGCAGGTTTTATTTATCAAGAAGAAGAAACATAAGATTGGAAGGAGTTTTTCACGCAGACATTCTTCTTGGAAAGAATTTAACCACTACTTCACACGGATCCTACCGAGCTAATCAGGGGAGTATTAGTTTCTTTCTCTTTTAAATACCTTCCATTATCATAACTTTGATACTTTCGGGGAACATTGGGGACAATGTTCAGTTTAAGTGTAAGGAGGGAGAATAAAACGGGAACTTTGAAACTATGCTTATCATTGATCATTTGTCTTGTCTTATTTCATTTGTGTAATAAACCATGAGAGATATTTGTTAGGGTAATTTTAGCGCCAAATTTAAAAATTTTCATAACATGTACGGGTGGGTCTTTAGTCTTAATAAAGCGTCTCATGGATAGGAGTTATATGACTAGCACAAAAACCCTTTACCACTCAAATTCCACCCTAAAAATGTGAGGTTTGCCTCTAGATCTATAGGAATTAAAGCATTCACCTTTAATGCTTCGAGAGTGTACCGGTAGTATAATAGATTCTAGAACTTATTTTGTGATGCATTCCGAGTTCGCTATTGAGACTACATTTGTGTAGTTAGGAATAACTAAATGATAAGAGGCATTAGGATAACCCTTGTTTGATACCCGTATTATAATTACTTCTTCCACATCGGTTGAGTAATTCCCCCACACCCTTGCGATGTACTCATATTTAGTACATGATACCCCTGAGCCTATCCTTTTCGCAGTTCTCGTGATGTTCCAGTTTTCCGAAATATCAATGAAGAGCATTGTTTACAATCCACCCCCAAATGTACACCCAAATCACCTTAGCCTACCTTGTATACACTCACTTTTAGTGCATTATTCTTATCATTCTAAACCCTTAGTTCAATTATCTAGTTACTTGCATGGTTGCTAAGTCGAGTCATATCTTTTTTACACAGTTTTGGGATGTTTGGGACTCATGGGTAAAGTTAAATTTTATGGAGTGACGGAAAAGAATGTTAAATTCAAATTCCCTTTATTTACGTAATAATGTACTCCAAGTGTTTTGATCTTTCAATTCGGGTCATTTTAGTGTTAGAGTAATAAAAACTCAAGTGTATGGATGTGCCTATATATCCCTTATATTTTGATGTTATCATAGAGGATGGTAGAGTAGAAGTGTATGCAAAAAAAACAAAAAAAACAAAAAAAATACAGGCTACCATCCTACATCTATCTTTATATTTATGTTTGTTTGTTTCAAAGTTTTCTAGAGTTTAGAGAGTCGAGTCTTGGCTTAGCAATGCCATTCTTTTCATGCTTGTAACATAAAGATTTTTTACTTGCCACCACTAAATCGCCTATCCAACCAAACCCTTTGTTTCCCTAACCGTAAGCCTAACGTTACAACCCTTTAAAAGACCTCTTAGATAGTTGTTCCTAGGTGCTTAGGCCAAAGCGGTGAAGGTTTGATCTAGTCTCAAGCCTATGGTAATCTATGTACTATGACCGGTTAATTAGTGTTTATCTTCCATTTCCATTTGTTATATTTCATATAGACCCGAGAGATAAGAGAATCCAAACACCACTTGTGAGGTGCTAGTATATAATTTTCTTGCTTGTTATGACTATTGCGGTGCTTTTACTTTTTATGAATTATGTTAAATCAATGTTTTATGCCCCCTAACTTATAAATTGATTGGCTAAAAGCACATTTGCTTGAGGACAAGCAAATACCAAGTGTAGGGATATTTGATAAGGATTTAAAACGTACACTTTTAAGGGGTCATTTAAGCCCTTAATCGCCCACTTTTATATCCATTACCGCTTAATTTCGTTCCTTTTCACTTTTTAGATCTCTTGGTAGCAAAATGCTGGAATGATGCATTTTTGGACGCAAAGGAGAAAATATATGAAAAAAATGGCTAAATCAAGATCAAGACACTCAAACTGCTGGAATAACACCTGACGGCGTCCCAAACAAAGGGCGACGCCGTTCCTATTTTGTGACGACTCAGGAGCGAATTTGCTATTTTACACCTGATGGCGTCAGTCTTTGAATAGTAAGGGCGTCACGAAGACTTTTCTTCTCAGACGGCCTAGATCCAGATTCAGACGACGTCACTACTGAAGACTGACGGCGTCACAACCACAACGTGACGCCGTCCCAATGATGACTTGGCCAAGAAGAAACCCTAATGGCGGCGATCTGACGGCGTCCCAACTATAAGGTGACGCCGTCGCATGTGTAAAATTATATATAGAAATCGAATTTTCAGACTTTTAGGAGGTAGACTTGTGGAGCAAAAACCTAAAATGATTTTTGTCCGGTTTGGACAGTATTTTAGGGTTCTCATACCCTATTTTACATCAAGATAAGTAATTTACTTCATTCATTTCAATATGTCTTCAATTCTATGTGTTTATGCTTGCATGTTTAACATGTCCGGCTAAATTTCTTGTGTATTTGCTTAGATTTATGAAACCTAGTTATTAATTATTAATTGGTTGTCTCTTATCTTAATTGTAATTGGCTTAGGATTGCGCTAGGTCATCCTTGTGTTTTTAATGCTTGAGTAATCTTTGTGATCCTTAGTTTATAAATACCTAGCATAATTGTAGGCTAAATATCCAAAGATAACCTTAGTGTTAGTTTATGAATCCTAGAGATCTTGTAGGCAATAACCTTAAGGTATTCTCAAAGAGTTAGGGATAAAAGCATACCCTACGACCTTAGAAGACACAACGCGTTAAGAATAAGGACGTGACAATTCAACCACCAATAAAAGATAACTAGGGAGTAATAGTATCTAGGTAAACACATTTTTAATCATCATACGAACACACATCAATAGACATAGACTACCCCTTAGTTTAGATAATTAGATAATTAGAGTAATCGGTAGAAGTACCAACCCCCAAATCCAAACCCCGAGATTTTACCTTTAGCTTTCTAAAAAAATATAAAAAGATAAAAAATAATCTTCTTCAACCTCAAACCTTAGCGTAGTACATCTCTCACTAGCATTCCTATTCCCCTATAGAACGATATCAATACCCGAGGCTTACCCAATACTACACTACAATGATTAGGTTCACTGCCTAGGGTGTTGAAAAACTTGCTCGACGAAAAGGAAGTTCCTTTGACCCCGAACGCGTTATACACGCATCATGCTCATTTACTCACACCAAAAACACATCCATTTTCTGAAATCAATCGAAACTAACTGGACATAACGCTATTATAACTATTCCAAGTTTTGCAAAATTCACCTCTGAGTCGGACATAGGTGATCAAGCTATGTCCTACTGTTCCTGGTTAAATATAGGTGATCAATCTATATTCAACTGAGTTTCAATGAATCTTGAAATTCTCAGCTCAGTTATACTAGTAGTATGCCCCAATACTCTTAAAAGTTGTATTGAAAGACATAAAACAAGTGTTCCATTTATGTGAGGGAAGAGGTGTAGCTATATGATACGTAAACATACGTATAGGAAAAATAGTTATAACATATAGTGAAATTTGGTGAGTAGTAATAAAACACCTATCTTATCAAGTATGATCTCAAACAGGATCATGAGTGAGGCATCAGCTTGGCAGGCAGGCACGTGTCGGTCATAGGGTTAAGTTTTTGTAAAAGCGGTTGTAGTATAGGTTTTAAAAATACCCAGTTCTCTATAACCTAGGCTCTGATGCCAATCTGTAACACCCTCAAAAATAGTACAACGGAAGCTCACATATCACGGGTGCTACTAAATTGATATATCAACACAAGTATAGAATAACTGATTTTTATAAAGAAAATTTTCATTCTGTAGAAAACTAGAAGGGGGGGTTGAATAGTTTTACCAATTAAAACTTGGTTTTAAACTATTTAGATTGACTTATGTCAATCTACTCGAAAGTGTGTGTTGTATGTTGGTACACAAGCATATAGATTAATTAGTACTAAGACAAAGAGTAAGAAGCACAAAATCACAACGCAAGTATTTATAGTGGGTCGGCAACAAGGACACCTTCCTTGCCCTACTTCACTCTCTAAGTCACCTAATCGAGAGTTCGTAATCACTACACAACATCAACTCCTCGTGGAGGAGAAGCCTTCACAACGTTGCCTACTCTTTATCCGGTACTAGGCTAGACACCGGGTTCTTCCACAAGGTAGAACTACACCTATCACAACGTCGCCTACCCTTTATCCGGTACTTGGCTAGATACCGAGTTCCATTTCTATGGAGGAACTACTACCCAACACTACACAACACATATCCCAAAGGAGACCCACTCCTTATTACAACATCATCAAGGATATCAATATCCTTTGACCCAATACAAATCTATCTTATACATCGAACACACCATATCGAATGTACACCTTAGGCACCTTTCACTAATGCCTTTGACTCGACCTCTAGGCACCCTTCACTAATGCCTTGAGACTTGACTTCTAGACATATTCAACTAATGCCTTTATACTTGACATCTAAGCACCCTTCATTTATGCTTTCAATATGGACACTCGGCACCTTTCACTAATGCCTTTACTTTGACGCTTCGACACCTTACACTAATGTCTTCGTCTTCACCCTTTAGACATATTTCACTTATGTCTTCGACACTACACTTCTAATGAGAAAGAAGATAACTATCAACAAGAGAACCTTAGTAGTCTTGATGGTGACGAAGCATGGCAACTCATGGACTTGAGCTTGCTCGACTTCAAGAGGTGGTGATCTCGCCTTTAAGAGGAACCTAGAGAATCACACAAAAACAAAACTACGTACAAACATCACTTGGATCTATGGTTAGAGATTTACAACTCAAAGAGAAAATATATTTGAAAGGGGTGAGTTACAATGAAGAAATGGCTCACTATTTATAGAGGAAATTTAGCTACTGTTCGACGGATCCCTCACGTGAGGGATCCGTCCAGTGTAATCCTGGGGATCCGTGGGATGCTCCTCTTTGCCCATGGGTTTTGGGTCATGGGTCATGGGTTATGGGTCCTAGACTTTGGACCATGGTTATCAAAGTAGATACAATGTATCTACAAGATGCTATGTATCTAGTCCATGGGTCATGGGTTAAATCCACGGGTCATGGATAATATCCATTTATGACTTATGCATGATGTCATGCAATGGGTTATGGGTTATGCTCCATGGGTGTGGGTCATGGACTTTGGGTTTTACCCAACTATATTCAATGTATTTGGTCAATGGGTCAAATACTTAAACTTCTACCCATTGTATTACCCATTATAATACATACTAGTTATGTATATATTTACTCAATATGTAAACACTACTTGTTGTACATATGTATTAGTAAATCATAAAAACACTTATACCTGTTTAGCGTTTTATGTGAAAACGTAAGTGTGTTAGTAAACTATTCGCTCAAACCATTTACGTATTTTATTTGTTTCGTTAAAATGATTTTACGTTTGTTATCGACAAAACATTAGAAGATCGTATAATATAAATAAACGTTTTTACGGCTTATTTGTATTAATAATCTCCCCCTTTTTGTTGATGACAAAACATAAAATTATTTTAAGTAAAAACTAGAATTCGTAAAAGTTTGAATTGGAGTTTTTACTCTCTTCTCCCCCTTTTTGTCGAAACAAAAAGAGCGTCGAAAAGAAACTAACACTTTGTTTTAAAAAAACATGGAAAAAGAAAAAAAATGAGAATATAGAGAGCAAGTGACGGTAAGTGTTCTCGTCTTAACTCCCCCTTGACAAGTCCATCCCTTTGTGAGAGCGTCAAGTAAGAAAAACTACTAAGCTAACGCATTGCAACAATGTTTGCAAGTGGTTTCGTCTTTGTGACGATAATGCTCCCCCTTGATGATTGCAACTTTGCAAAGGGACATCATGTAACGTAGTCCTAAAGTATATTGCAAATGATTTTGCAATGTATCGCTTTGACACGAAACTCCCCCTAGCTTAGGGTGTCAAAGTCTTTATGTGTATTTTGAAAATCTACAAAACAAATGTTAGAAAACTAGTATATAATGCAAAATTTCCTGTAAATAAGACTCAAGTTAGTAGAAAACTAGTCTTCTGTTGCACGGTTCCCTCCTTGGAGGGATCCATCTAGGCAAAACGTAAGGATCCGTCTATCTGTAAACAAAATACAGCAAAGATGATGTAACAAATGATGCTAACATCAAAGTGAGATATGTATTAGACCAACAAGCAAATATTCAGAACAATATGGCAAATATCATGTAATTCCATTTAATAAAACTAGAGATATGATGTACATGACTCTAAAAACTAAGAAAATGAACAATACATGACTTTGGATTACTAGACTATCTAAGTCGCGCTTGATACTAGGACACTACTTGAATCCTCTAGCTCAAGTTTGTTTAGGTTTGATCTCGTTGAAACGTTCGAGGGGGTGATAAAACATGAAACGTTGATCTTCATGTACTTCATGTATCAAACTTTTAACATGTTGACAATGATAACAATCTTTGTCATGGCTTGGTAGTGGTGATGGAAGAAAGGAAATGGCTCGATGTGAAGGATCAAGTGAAGAGGGTTGAGGAGCCTCAAAAGAAGGAGGGATTGGTGGAGGCGCATTCGAAGATGGCTCAACTAAGAATGATGGTGGCGGTAGAGAGGTGTCAACTTCCATGTGGTCGGGTGGTTGATTTGATGATTTCTCATAATCCAAAAGGGATTATTTGAGGGTGACCGAGAAAAAGAAGCCGGAGCTAGTGTTGACTCAACACCTTGATTTTGTTCCGCTATTCCTTCTAAAGAGAAGAATGTTGGCGGTGGTGGAGGATGGGACGGCCTAGGAGGCAAGCCCTCTAGATTGTAAAGGTGTGGTGAAGAGAGTGGGGTGGTGAATGATATGGCTCTAGGCACTAAGGATGATGGTTTAGTGGAAATGGGGTTGTTTAGTTTAGAAGGTATGGTGGTGTTTGACATTGGTAGTTTTGTGGGAACAATCCTTTTGGGGATTGGTTTGATAGGTAGAGGGGAGATCCTACCATTTATGGATTTAACGGGAGATGATTCAGTTGAAGAAATTTCGTGATCAACACGAGCAAGTTTCTTGGGTGGTCCTTTGGTGGATGAGTTACCACTAGGAGCTTTCCTCATGATGAGATGATTTAAAAGAGATTTGTGAAAGTTTATAAGTGTTGAGAATGAGGATGTAGATGATGACTTTAGAAGTCTTAACAAGGTGGTTTAAAAAGAAAGAGATTTAGCAAGTGCATTCAAGACTTAAGCCACTAAGATCCTTTGGAATGTGATGATTGACATGCACAAGAGTCAACTTCAGAGTTGCACTGATCTAGGAACTTAATTAAGATGAGATGGAGTGTTCAAGTTAGCAAGATGAGCTTGAAATGATTATTTTAGCTAGAGTTAAGATGAATCTGTCACCCCGGATCCCACGGTTCCCTCCAATGAGGGATCCGTCTAGGCTAATCCTAGGGATCCGGCTCTCAGCAGCTAAGAAAAGATAAAAATGATGTTTGTGAAGTCTAATACCTATACCTCTTGAGTGTTTCAGTCTTCTTAAGTGTCTTAAATGAAAGAGTACTTAAATGATCAAGGGCAATGAGTGATGTAGCTAATGATTGCCTTTTATGGAACAAAATGGAACTTTTATGAGTACCAATGAATGACCAAGGATGACACTAGAAAATTTTGAAGGGTCAAGTGGAGCTAAATGATCCTAAGGACCAGAAAATAACTTAAGATAATTTTGGAAAATATCTTTAAAGTTATAGGAAATGGAGAAACTAGAATTTGACCCATTTTGAGGTAAGGATGACTAAAATTAATTTGCTAAAATTGAGAGATTTATAAAACTATATGTATTGATATGTGAGAGATGATGTGTGAGTATAATAGCGGAAGAGTAATGAGTTTTGGTGAAACGATAAATCGAAAAGCACCTTGAGTGTGATCCTAAGTGAGTTATGAGTGAGAATGAAACTTTACTAATCTTGAGAAAGACTTAATTGTTCCTAAGGCACTATGTTTAGCTAGTGTGAAGTGATCTAAGGACATGGTTTGAAGTATAAAGACTGCAACTGCATTTTTGTTTGCCCGAATCCCACGGTTCCCTAAGTGGAGGGATCCATCGAGCACAAACTGAGGGATCCGTCTCCTGCTTAAACGGTACCTTTACAAAAGGTATGCAAGGGTTGCACAAGGCATCATATTTCAAAGCTAGTGTTTTCTAAGAAGTTTGAACAATAGTACAGTCGAGACATCAAATGTTAAATGTTTTATTTCATGAGAGAAATTACATTACAATGATAAAGCATGAGTACTAAGGATTAACCCTATTTTGAAAAGAATCTATGTTTCTTGAACGTTTTCGCTAGATGGATCGTCAAATGGTTGATGAGTATTTGCCGATTCAGGGATGAAGAAAGACTTCATGAGAGATGTGTTTAGAGGTTCCATCATCTTATTCAAAAGTACGTACAACGAACTTTGAAATTGAGGGTGAAAGTACATGATGTGATGATAAAGGCGTGTCAAGAACATTACATAAGGGATTAGTTTGTTCTTGGCGCCTTGAATGTTTACAATTCGCCTTGCGAAGAAATAGGCAAGATTGTATGGTTGTTGTGTTAGCAAACAATACAATATGTGAGCACAACAAGTGGGAAGGATTTCTCGATTTCCCCTATGTTACATATTGGATTTCACATACACATCATAACACAAACATACTTAGGCGTATAAGAGATGAGTTTTAGAGAGAGAAAGTTAGAGGTTTGGGAACTTTAGTGAGAGAAAGAAAAATCTTATTATGAGCTCCAACTCTCTACCTTGGGAGGTAGAGAGTATTTATAGTTTTACAATAAAACGCCACACAACGGGCTGTGGATCAGGCATACAGTGGGTAAAGACCCGTCCGTCCTCCACGGTGTTACATAACTAACTACTACTTAACATAAAATAACTACGACTACGAGCTTTCTAACGATTACATATACTTGAGGTGACCGACACTTTAATACCAAGATTTTCTAAATCCTAACAATCTCCCCCTAAGGGAGGTCACCTCAAACATATAATGAAATTACATTGAATACAAACAGATATTACACTAAAATTGTTCTTGCATTCTTGACCATGTTCTTTGTTCTATAGCTCGTAGTCTTTGAATCTTCATTATTGCATGTTTGGATATTCTGAGTGGAGGTGTTTAACTGATCCACATGATACTGAGTTTTGAGCCAGCTTTGAGATCATCAGCCACATTAAATCTCAGACGTTTCCTTTGTGATGTTGGTATTAGGTGATGTTGTGACTTTTGGACCGACATGCTCACATTATGGATCATGATTTCTTCTTATCAGAGTAGCGGAAGCTTTCGTTGATTCATGATATTGGCAGCAGCGTAGCAGAAGCATGGAGTGAAAATATCAGAGTCATTGAATCACCAATCATGATTTCTTTAGATATGAATGTGTTGTGTGAGCATGCGGCTATGGTTTGACCGCTCCATTCTCGATCAGTTGCAAAACGCCGGGGTGTACCGCATAAGACAAGTAATAGTATAAAGTCGTGATGGTATAATTTGAAGAAGTTCTTTGATCACTTTCGATGAATTGAGGTACACGCCCACAATTAAGTTGGTTCCCTCGTTGATCGCACATAAGTACTGCCGCGGATCGTATAATTCAAGAATTTCTTGACAGAAAATAAGGTTTCGCACTGCTCTAAAAAGCCGTTTCAAACCGAACGTCTCAAAGAAGACAACACGGAGTGAGTGAACCAACGAGATTCAACCGATTGATAAAAGAGATTTGAAAAACAATCGTGTATTGCTCAATAGAAATTGTTTTTGCAATACAACGAAGGTTTTAAAGAAAATCAATTATCAATCATAAACACCTTTTATATAGAGAAATAAGTACACAGTCGATGTGCTAAAGAAAAGAGTTTTAAGCACAACGACCGGTTTTTCAAAGGTATCCGTCAATCCATAACTTGAACCAGGATTGATTCAAAAGATTGAATCGCCCCATTGTTTCTGTTCAGTTGTCACATGGTTGATCTATTGAATAGATCTCACATGCCACCTACCAGGAGCTTGTTTGATGTTGGCTCCAGAAGGCTTTCCATCTTCATTGTGAATATGTTTACATATCACTCGGATGTTCTGGTGATACCACAAGGATAATGCGTAGGACTCAAGATATAATCTCTCTTTCCACATTGTGTGAAATAGAGAGTCTTCATTGAAAGTGTCCTAATGAGATTAATTGATGATCTCGTGGCTCTAGACTCAATTTTGTCCATATTTGGATCCTATATCTGAGACTAGGGAGAGGGTCTCCTTCTTCAATATCAACAATCTCTAAGAAAAAGTCGATAGATTATGTCGGTTCCCCGTGAGAATGAAACAAGTCCTTTTAAGAGGAACTTGAGTGGTTTGGGAAGTTGAAGTGCAGTGCGTCACTGGGTCCATGACGTCTTGTCTTCAATACCGATGTTACCTTGGTAACCACCAGTAGCATATGAATTGAACCCGGTATTTGCCCTAAGGTTGAATAATTTGGAGGGCTATTTGTTTTCACCCTTTTCTCATTCAATTCTTTTTCATTCTTCAACCCTTTCAGCGCTTACCGAGACTTCATAACTAGAACCTTGTTGGGTTTATTCTAGTACTCGCTCAGTCTCAGTCCGCACTCTTCCCATATCTCATTTTTCTCCTTTTTCCAATATACCTAAGGACTCTACACTATCTAGTGGATTGTCCCTGGGTAGATCCCTCCGGTTCTGGCGGATCATGGGAACAAAATACCTAACCTTATCATCCTTATATCACCATACATAAAGTAAAGTTGGTCGGTCTATTTGGTATTGTTCATCTGCCATTGGAACCAATTGAAAACCATTTGAAAATCAATCCAGATACTTATGATATATTATCAAAGCATTTTGTACCTGAATTGTTTTTGATATTTTTAGAACAAGAGCTCCCCCTCAACATGTGCATCAAGTATTTGAAATCATTTTGTACACAGAGGCAAGAGAAAGAATTAACTTCTTTGATTACCATTTTCTAAAAGATATCAACATCACTTCCCTGATCAAAACAAGTAGATAAAGCATATTAGGGAAGGATGAAGTTTTCATAAGCTTGCTCCCCCTCAATATGTGCCTTGAGGTTTGAAAGAGTTTTGCACATACAAGAGGGAACCTGCACATTGATCATGTTTCAACTCTTTGTGGTTTAAGATAAATGCTCCTCCTCAACATGTGCATAAAAAATTTGAAATCGTTTGACACATGTGGGATGGAGAGCTTGTACATCCTTATAAACCATTTACCGAATTATCAGATTAATTCAATTTAAATCACAAATTCTCCCCCGATCACAATTATCAAATCATTTGAGATTTGTGATGTCTGTAGATTTAAATTGAATTTGACAGCTTTTAAGGAGAATTGTGACTTGATTATGAAAGCGTTTTAACTGATAATGATCGGATTTTGAGACTTTAAATTCCATTGAATAAACATGCATGATTATCTTTTGAAAATAATTGAATGACAAATAACCTTTTAATTTAATTGAAATCATTCTCCCCCTCAATCAATGACATAAGTTGTTGATTGAGAGATAGATATTTTGACAAACTTTTTAAGTCCAGATGATTATCAAAAATAGAGTACGAGTTATTTTTCAAATCAACTAGTTTTCATTAGATAGTGAGGATTAGTTTAAAGAATCAGAGCATGAGATTTTAAATTAAGATAAAGCATGGCTCTGTTCTTTTCTTGAAAAGCGGGTTACTGCCTGAAATGACAATAAACCATTGTTTCTCTTTCTCTCAATTTTTTTTTTAAACACATTCGAACAACATCTAAAGTCCCGTATCATTCTTTGAATGACAGCATTAAGACCGTAGATATAATCGAATCGAGAAAAGCATGACAAAGTGACAATATTTTTTGAGAATTTTTCAAATTTTTCAAATTTTTATGGATTTTGAAAGTTTTATATTTTTCTATTTGATTTTGAAGGTTTTGTAATTTTTTATTTTGATTTTCAAATAGATATTTACAAGAGATAGTTGAAGAAAACCTTTTACTCCTCTTCTTCCTCTTGAAGGCGTTTGAGTGTTTCTGGTTGTAGGCTCTTAAGACCAAGTCGTGGAAGGATAAACTCAAAACGTTCCCTAGGAAGAGCTTTGGTGAAGATGAAGTATAGTTCCACCACACCTCTTTCAACTTGTTCCCTGATGAAATGATGTCGAATGTCGATGTGCTTTGCTCTAGAGTGTTGTACGTTATTGCATGAGAGAGCAATAGCACTTTTATTATCACAGTACAGAGGGATTTTGTTAAATTCAAAGCCATAGTCAGATAATTGGGATCTCATCCATAGGATTTGAGCACAACAAGATGACATGGCTATGTATTCAGCCTCTGTAGAGGAAATAGAAGTACTCATTTGCTTCTTTGAAGACCAGCTCACAAGCTTATCACCCAAAAACTAAGCACCTCCGGACGTACTTCGACGAGTATCTTGACATCCTCGCATGATCGCAGATCTGCATAGGCTGTTAGTGACATACCGGTGTCCTTCGGGTACCAAAGTCCCATATTGATGGTTCCTTGGAGATACCGAAAGACTCGTTTAACCGCTTCAAGGTGCTTTTTGGTAGGCTTAGCCTGATATCTAGCACACATGCAAACAGCGAACAAGATGTCTGGTCTACTAGTTGTGAGGTACATCAGGGATCCGATCATACTACGATATTTCGTTTGGTCTACCATGATCCCTGAGTGGTCCTCATCTAGTTTAGTACGTTCAATCATGGGAGTGTCAACTAGGTCACTTGAATCAAATCCAAATTTCTTTAAAATCTCATTTGCATATTTAGATTGATTTATTAAAAATGCCTCCGGACTTTTGAAATTTGTAATCCCAAGAAAAATGACATTTGTCCCATCATTGACATTTGAAATTTAGAACCCATTTCATCTGAAAAACGATCACACTCATCATTGGGGGTCGAGGCAAAGATGATATCATCAACATAAATTTGAACGTGAATTAAATGTTTGCCTGACTTCCTGGTGAACAATGTCGGATCAACTGCTCCTTTGCTAAATCCGGTTGATAGAAGAAACTTTGATAGTGTATCATACCATGCCCTTGGAGCTTGCTTTAAACCGTAAAGAGCCTTCTTCAAACGATAAACGTGAGTAGGATGCTCTGGATTCACAAAGCCTTCAGGTTGGCTGACGTAGACGACTTCTTTAAGATCTCCGTTCAGAAATGCCGTCTTTACATCCATCTGATAGACTACCATGTTCTTACTAGCAGCATTAGCCAAGAAGATTTTGATTGCCTCGATACGAGCAACAGGAGCAAAAGATTCTTCAAAGTCAATACCCTCCTCTTGACGGTATCCTTTAGCAACCAAACGAGCCTTGTTCTTTAACACATCACCATGCTCATCAAGTTTCACTTTGAAGATCCATTTTAGAGCAATGATCATAGCACAATCTGGAGCAGGTACTAATTCCCATACATCAAGTCGATCAAACTCATGAATTTCTTCTTGCATGGCATTGAACCAGATGTCTTCATTCATGGCGGTTTTAACATCTTTTGGTTCGATCTTAGAGAGTACGGAGTTGAAGAAGCACCATAAGGCATCGGTTGCAAGTTGTTTCCGTGTGGATACTGGACGAGAGGGATTTCCAATGATGTTGTCTAATGGATGATCGTGAGTCCATTTTCTGAGGTGTTCATGTGACAGTTGTTGAGGGACAAGTAGCGAGTTGATGTCTCCGAGGAAGATGGTTCGATGAAGATTCAGGAGCAAATATGTTTTCAAATGGAGCATCTTCAGGAGTAGCAAAGGGATTAACTTCATCATTGATGCCAGAAACATTTCCATGATGTACATTCAAAGATTGATGATTTGTTAGATGAGACGAGTGATCGGCATCAGGCTTCTTGATTTAATGATATTGAGACTGAAGGATTGACTTCATTCACAGGGATATGAGCAACCTCTGTTGTAGGAATTGACAGTTCATTAGCACTTGGCTCATAGTGTTCATCAAACATCGGATCAAACAATTTCTTCAAATCATCATCAGATGGGGGTACATATGGAGTTGCTGGAGATGAATTTGGTACAAGGGATGAACCAATGGGACTGTTTTGAAGTGCGGGTCCAGAACTGGATTGTCCAGGAGCCATTTGACCGGTCAGCTCATCAAACGTAACGTGAATTGTTTCCATGATGTTTCAGGCTCTCTTGTTATAGATTCGGTATCCCTTTTTGTTTGGTGCATATCCTACAAATACTCCAATGTCTGCTTTAGCTTTAAGTTTGCCTAAATCTTGGCCCTCATTAGTTGGATAACACAATGCACCAAACACACGAAGGAATGAGAGATTAGGTTTTCTGTTGTGGACAAGTTCATATGGAGTTTTTCCATGAGCAGTGTGAATCAGGGATCGATTTTGGGTGTAGCATGCAGTGGTGATGGCTTCACCCCAGAGAAACATTGGAACCTTTGAGTAAATCTTCATTGTCCTTGCGGCTTCCACAAGAGTTCGATTTTGTCTTTCAACTACACCGTTCTGTTGAGGAGTTCGAGGAACACTTCTTTGATGACTGATTCCAATACTTTCATAAAACTCACTAACTTGTTTGTTAACAAACTTAGTTCCATGGTCTGTTCGGATGATTTTGACCGTTTTGTTAAGACGAA
This sequence comes from Chrysanthemum makinoi, assembly GCA_910596185.1. Lineage (NCBI taxonomy): Eukaryota > Viridiplantae > Streptophyta > Magnoliopsida > Asterales > Asteraceae > Chrysanthemum > Chrysanthemum makinoi. Next base: position 17,361,371 of record OU343223.1, read on the forward strand.
CATGCAGCTGTTTGATGAGTTTGATGATGATATCTGGAGTTTCATCCTTTGTCCTTAAGAACTTTACCCAGGTGAATCTAGAGAAATCATCAACCACAACTAACACATATTTCTTCCCAAAGATATTCTGCACTCTCATGGGTCCACATAAGTCCATGTGAATTATATGAAGAACTTCTGTAACTGAGTTTGTAGGCTTGGGTTTATGGGCATACTTCTTGCTTTTTCCCAATTGGCATGCATAACAAAGATGATCCTTTTCATACTTAAGTCTAGGTAAACCTACAACTAGGTCCTTTCTGGAGAGATCATTGATGGTGTCGAAGTTCAAGTGATTGAGACGACGATGCCATAACCATGACTTTGTTTTAGAAGCCTTTGACAACAAGCAAATTGGAGAAGACTTCATCATATCTTCGATAGAGATGGTGTATAGATTTGAACCATGTTAGCCTTAATAGTTTATATTAGAAGTGATGGTCATTCACGATTAGGAACTTTGTAACGTGTGTTAGATATCGTGATAGAATAGTCAACGGGCTCTTGGATTGGACTAAGATAAATGGCTAGGCGTTATGATTATGCTAGTCGTTTGAAGCTTAAGTATCCAAAGCCCAATCCATGTCCAACCCACGAAAAGCCCAAGCAAAGCCTTTTACGGTTTTAAGTTACTTGTACTATAAATACCCCTCAAATGGTCATTTGAGGGGTGTGCTTGAAAGTGTGTGTGTGTGTGTGTGTATTTTCTCTCTCAAGGAATATACAACTTTATTGTGTTTATCTTTATCCTCTCACATACACGAATATTACATCAAGTCACCATCTTTCTCATCTTATTTCTAAGCTTTGTTTGTGTTTGTGTTTCACGTTTTAAACGCGTAACTTGGGTTACGTGTGTTGGGTTTGCTTGGTAAAGTGATAAGGTTGATATATCTTAGGTCCTAACAAACCACGTGTTCCTCTTAAAAGTTCCTTACCATCAAGTTCTCTAACGAAACAAGTATGTTTTCTGAAGGCTACTTCTAGATCAGAATCGCAGAATTGACCAACAGAGAACAGGTTATGACCAAGACCTTCCACATAATATACCCTGGAGATAACACTTTTACCAACAACATAATCTCCATAACCCATAATTGCACCGAAATGATCGTTCCCGAATCTAACTGTCCAGATGAATTTGCTCACGGTTCATGAGCATGACGGTCTCAGTCATATGCTTGGAACAGACTGAGTCCATGTACCACAGAACGATTTGAACGATCTGCAGTTGAACACAGACAAGAATGGATAACTGGATAATTGGGATCCCCATGCAAGAATGGGTTCCATTTAGTTAGTAAAAGTGATTGGTACCCACATCAGAAATAGAAACATTTATATCAGAAATTGAGGCAATGGGATCATTATGAATAGATGCTTTGTACTAGAGTCCGTATTTTCCTATTCAAAGTATGTTCACTTCTTAGGGAATATTTCTACCGTAGGCATCCATTTTCTAGTAGTGTTGCTGATTAACTTTATGGCCAACAGGTATCCATTGATAACCTATCTTACTAAATGTTCTTCCTGTGGGCTTCCATTGTTTTCTAACTTTCTTATGCCTTTGCCTTGTTGCCTTCTTAGCATGATATTTTGCATTAACAAGATTAACTGGGGATTTGATAGTATTAGACAAAGCATTCACACCACATTCATGATTAGTAACAGAATTCAAGCAGACATCATTACAAGGTTTGCAAATAGTATCAGAATTCGAATTAATTACAATACGCCTATGGCTAATACTAGAATCAATACGATTTGTTTTATTCGACTCAAACTTAAAGTTCCTAGATTGGTCTTCTACTCTCTTCTAATGCACATTTTTAGCTTGCGAGGTCCTATCATTCCTTGTATTTTCTTGAGACTTTGACATGCTCGCTTTAATGTCACTGATTACTCTTGTAGAGGGAATGGGAACATTAGTTGGTTGATCTAATTTTTGCATTCCTGAACTTGATGTGCAAGGATCTAAACTACTAGAAGGCACATTAGTGTTCACTTTCTTAAAACTGTGATTTGAGCTATTTGCAGGCACACTAAAATTCACTTTCTTAACATCAGAACTGGATTTGTACTCCTAAAGACACACTAGAGTTCGCTTTCTTAGCACTAACATATCTGGAATCTGAACTACTTGAAGGCACCCTAAGGTTCACATTCATAACATTGGGCATAGAACGGATTTCATGCTTGGCACTAGGCATAGAACAAGGAATCAAAGGATTAACTCTCTCACCTAAGGACTTAGGGCATATTGTGATTAAGCATTCTAGAAGTTCTTGAGATCGTTCGGCATATAAGCATGCATGCCCAATTGCATTATCAAGTGGCTTCTCTAACTTATCCTCTTCCACAATCTGACGGAGACATTCTAGACAATCCTTAAGGTATGAGAAATATGTTTGAATTGCAAGTTTGTTATTCCTAAGATGAGGAGGAACATATTTCACAGACAAAGAATATTTATTACAAGCAGTGACCTTTGATCCTTCATTCTCCCATTGGTCATTGGCATTTTCCCTTTTACCGCTCTTGATTCTCAATTTCCTTTTGCAATGAAGCTATTTGTTCGTTATTTTTGTTACGAGTGACCTTTATTGATTCAAATAACTCATTGAAATGACGTTTAACCTTTTCATTTTCTTCTAGAAAACTCTCGTTTTCCTTTTGTAATGAATTTACTAAGTTTTGAAGATGAAACGTTTGAGAATTTTGAGAATCTAAAGGAGGAGGCATTTGGGAGCCACACACATGTTCTTTTCACCCTTTAATTGAGAGAATTTGGGCTTTTAACTTTTTGATCGTGTTACTGAGCTTGAATCGTTCTTCACGCTTGTTTAATTCAAAACTGCATCAAACTCTGGAACATCCGAGGATATCTTGATGTTTGAGGTTTTAACATTTTCTTTAAGATGTTGATATTTTAGTTGCAAATCAAAATGTTCAACTTCTAATTTAGAAAGATGTTTTACCAAATTGTCATGATCATCCTGTTCAATTTTATCACTTAGTTTAGAGTTTTTGATTTCAAGCTCAATGACACGATCATGGGAGACTTTCAGAGCAACAGATAATTCATGAAATTGAGAAGCATTAATGGAACAATTTGTAGCAGTGAAAAAAACATCTTGTGCAATACATTCAGAAATCGATTCTCATTCAAGTGTATGCAAGTTCTTCCTCTCAATCTCATTATATTTTAATTCTCGCTCATAATTACTAACCTCAACAATCATTGCATCAAATTCCTTTTCCATTTCTTTAATGTCTGAATTCATTCCCTTTTTAAGGCTTTCAAATTGATCTTTTAGTTGTTTAAAGAAAGGCATGACTTCATTTAAATAACATTCTTTAGTTTGCTCAAAACCCCTTTCTCCTTCAGTTATACCAGTGGGTGTGATCCTTTTCTTGCAAGTTTTCTCAAAATCAACAAATAGTTGAAAGATAACATATTGACTGATTAAGGTCTTGCTTTTAGTGGCAATGGTTCTAGGGACTAGATGCATTGGTGTATTGGGAGGATACACAGTCGCTGCAGGCATTTTCCTAAGGGGAGGGTTTGTTTCAACAAGGTTTTCAGCTTTCTGCTTATCTAAGTCCTTTTTCCAGAACACTTGTTCGGGTGTTAACAACGTCTGAGGCTTAAACTTGTTAAATGCAATCCAATTTTCCTTAGAATAGTTGGGTGATTTAAAACTGATTCTTTTTCTATGCAAGACGGCTCTTAAGTTTTTCATCCATTTCCTTTTAGTGACATCTTCTAATTGCTTATCTTCTTCAGGCTCTCACAGCAACTAGGTTTTTGTCTAGGCTTAAGGATTTCATTGCCATCATAGATTACCTTTTGGGCTTTTTTAGCTTTCTTAACATACTCAGGATTGGATTCCTTAATAATGGGGATACTATGCTTGTCGCTTAAGACTCTATGCTTAGTGATCAAGTGAGCAGTCTGAATGGTGTTACCTTGTAAGTACAACTTGTTTTCTAGTTTGTTTTTCAAAGTTTTTAGATTGGAAAAATCATTCAAAAGTTTTGATTCCTTAGCACTGAATTCCTGCTTAAGCCTTTTGACATTTTCTTGAAGTTCTTGTTTTTGCTTAGCAGTTTTAGAAAGCTTTTCATGTAAGGAGTTTAACTCTTGTTTTAAAACTTCTTCTCTAAAATTACTTTTTCTAATGATTGTACGCATTTGGTCATCCATTTCCTGCTCACGAGTGGTTAACTCAAACTTAGCACGTTGTTCATAAATGGAAACTCTTTCTTTATAGGCATTAAGTTCTGAGATACAGAATCATCAGGGGCACATGCAGTGTATTCATCACAAACATAGTCATCATTGACTACAGAAGATACATCACTTGATACAATCTCACTTTCACTTTGTTTCACATATTCATCATATGGGACAACATTGATATTACCCATATTTTCAATATCTGACTCAATGATTTCAGTTGATTGTACCTCATTATGTATCTTTTGCATATCAACTTCATCGTATAGTTTTAATACCTCTGAGATAATTTTGTCTTTGGATGGTCTAGCTTGTGTTGAAGATGGGACCTTAGGAGAGACCATTGGAGAAATGCTAGCCATGAAAATTGTTTGTGCAGTAGGTCCATCATCAACATCAGAGTCGTATGCATCACAGTCAGCGACTTGAAAGGCATTCTGATGATTGTGACCTATCTCCTGAATTGGTTGTTCATCCACATCTGCATCATAGGTCTTGGCATTGCCCTCAGTGAGAAAAAACAACTCCTCTTCGCCTAAGGCAAAGCACCATTGTCCTGAGCTTGTACAAGCAGCATCTTATCTCTGAAGTATTCTGCATTCTGTGGACGTTTTGGAGATGTGCAGTTCCTAGCAATGTGTCCCTCACCACCACAGTTGTAGCATTTGACTGGCTTTGCTTGTCCTTGATTTCCATTCCTTCCTCGATTCTGATTTCCACCATAGCCTCCACCTACTCCACCCCTTCTCTGATCGTACTGCCTTTCTTGAACTGGCTGCACCATAACCTTCCCATCTCTGACAGTGGCTTGATTGTGTGGATTGGATGCTATTCTGAGGTTGTTGTTGGTGTGTGGGAGAGTGTTCATGTTTTGACTGATCATTAGAGCTAGTTGACTAATGAAGTTTCCCACATGTGCATCCGCATCAGCTTGTTTGAACATAGGATCGGGAATGAGTTTGTGATTACCATTACCCATGGGTATAACTTGAGATGCTTTGGTGGTAATTCCAATGTTTGAGTAGAAAGCAGTTGAATCATTTGGTGAACTTGTTTCTCCCTGATTGGTTTTGAACTGTTCCAGAATCCTTTTTTCAAACATAGCATGTCTCTCATTCTAAAGAAGGAAGGCATAGAATTGCTCATAGTTTGTATTCTTCAATCCTTTAGTGAGCTTCACAGACGTGACAAACTTGTGCCATTCGGGATTCATGTTGTTTACAAATTTTGAGTTCAACTGAATGTTAGGCATGGTCATTATGATGTTCCTCATGTCATTCACAAGCTTATGGAATCTCACATAGTACTCATAGACACTCTCATCTGGTTTCATCTTGAAATGCTCAAATTCATCATATAATTGAGATTCTCTGTCTTCCATAGTTAATTCTAACCCGAGAGAAGCATCTTGACATTATCCCATACGCCTTTGCTTCGTGTTGTGATTGATAAGCTTGTAGATGTCTTTTGGAAGACCTTGCAATATGATGTTAGAAGCCCGATATCAAAGATCGAATCTCTTCTTCTCCTTATCATTGAGCTCATCATATGTCTTTGGTCTGCCTATTCCATAGATCATTGTTCCATCTGCAGCTGTATCAATTAAGTCTCGTGTAGTCTCAATCTGATACGGTCCTTCATCAATCGATTTGAGAATGTTGACCCCATTTTCCTTTCCAACAGATGCAGTCGATTCTTTGAGCCCAAGAGTCGTAGTCAATTATGTCAAGCATGGGTGGAAAGTATCTGAACTAGCTGCTTGAACATCCTCGGCAATAGTGGAGATGATTGTAGGTACGATGGTAGACATGTTTAAAGATTACACAGGATTTTATAACTCTATGATTAAACCGGAAATAGATTCTTTCACGGGATTTTACTAAATCAAGAGAAAACCGTATACAAAAATTAACCAAGTCGCTAAGAGTCCTTGAATCAAGTCGCTAAAAACCAAGTTGCTAACAAAACAAGTCGCTAAGTACCCAAGTCGCTACAAATTTTGACAGCAAGTCGCTATGCACTAAGTCGCTATGAGATCAAGTCGCTAAATAGCAACTCGCTAAGGACCAAATCGCTACCACCAAATTGCTACGAAACTTAAGGAGCAAGTCACTATCAAAATTGAAAGCAAGTCGCTACCTTACCAAGTCAGCATACCCGTAGTGGAGAATCCACCAACAATACTTTTTGTCGGCTTGTCTCTAAAGGCAAGTCGCTAGGACCAACTCGCCACCAAACAACACTACAACTCGCTACAGACTTACAAAGCAAGTCGCTACCAAGAATATTATACCAAGAGCCAAGTCGCTAACATGAAAAACTTCTAAAAACACACTTTTCAATTCAAAAACAACCCAACCACGATGATTCAAGCCTTCCAAATCAAAAACTAAACACTTATGATGATCCTAAACACAAAAGTACAATCAAAATCCAAACTTTAACACTAGAAATCAACCAAATGATGCAAAAACCACTAAACTTTTTCAAACTCAAAAACCACCTAAAAACCACTAGAAATCCAAAGATATGTAAGAGATGATCTAACCATGGCTCTTGATATCAATTGTTACATATTGGATTTCACATACACATCATAACACAAACATACTTATGCGTATAAGAGATGAGTTTTAGAGAGAGAAAGTTAGAGGTTTGGGAACTTTAGTGAGAGAAAGAAAAATCTTATTATGAGCTCCAAAACTCTACCTTGGGAGGTAGAGAGTATTTATAGTTTTACAATAAAATGCCACACAACGGGCTGTGGATCAGGCATACAGTGGGTAAAGACCCGTCCGTCCTCCACGGTTTTACATAACTAACTACTACTTAACATAAAATAACTACGACTACGAGCTTTCTAACGATTACATATACTTGAGGTGACCGACACTTTAATACCAAGATTTTCTAAATCCTAACACCCTAAGACTCCAAACATTTTCATGTAGGATGAGTGCGAGAGGCTTGTACTCATCTCGGATATCCCGTGTATAGATAATGTTTAGCTCAGAGTAATAGGGTCGAGGTTTGCATAACATGTGAGTCAAGTCTTGAGGGGAAGGTATGTGTGAACAATATGGACAATTTTCTTCACGATTGTTGAAGAGAGAATCAAGAGACCAATCTTCTGTGAAGGCACATTGTCCATGATTTGGAATTCGAAGGATGTGAGCAAATTGCCCAAGGGTTAAAACAAACTTTTGGTTTTTGATCCAAAACCAAAGAGATAGAGAGCGATCCTCGTTACGAACGAGTTCAACTTGACGGAAGAATTCCAATACAAACCTCGGACAGACTTTCTCATTAATTTCGAGAAGGCATTCAAGTCCTATGGTTAGGAAAGAGGTATAGATACCTTCTTCGTATTGTAGAGGAGTGTCGACAATACGTCCTTCATGTAAGTGACGAGTTTCGAGATTATTGAACCCACGGATATGATTGCCAGGTGTGTTAGGCTCAAGAGAGATATTAGGGATGTAGACATAAGTGAGTGAAAAGTCGAACTGATACTCATGAGACATGACGTGACCTATGGAAGTAAAGAGAAAAAGATGAGTCGTAAAAAAAAAGATCACCTAAAGTTTTTACTAGATATCTATTAAAAATGACAATTGACTCACTTAGTGTTTAACATTCTAGTGGAATGTTTCTTTTAGGAAGAAAATGGTTTTTATATTGCATGAGAAACTATTTTCTAGAAGAATGGTTCTCACGGTTCCCTTCCATGAGGGATCCGGCTAGTTGAACTACAGGGATCCGTGGATCTGTAGTAACAGAAAAAGGTTTTTGACGAAAAATAGATTTTTGCATCTTATAGGTTTATACAAAGATATGTATTTTAGCCAATGTTTACTTTAGCATGCATTGTCGGTTTCTAGAGTATCTTAGGACCAAAAGTACGAAAGACAAAGAGTAAAAGAAACGACAAACACATTATGAGAAATAAAATAGATAAACTAAAACATTAGTAATATTTCATTTCAATGCTAAGAACGATACAAAGGATTGGGTATATAACACCAATGTAGATTAACAAAACAAAGTACATGTCTCCATAAGAAAACTTAATCATGGGGAACACGAGAGCGATGAGTATCAAGACGATGAGTACGAAGGCGATGTAAACCATGATGATGAAGTTATTCCTTGGTTTGGATTTGAGATGGGATGAGATGAGAAGGAAGATGAAGTTTGAATGAGAGGTAATTTTTGAAAGTAGAAGATTTGAAAGATGAGGGTTTGGTGGAGTTAGAAGATTGGAAGGGATATTTATGGGGAAGGAGGAATTTTTAAGATTTGTGTTTTGTTTTATTATTAGAAAGATATGATTATTGGATTAAGTAAAAAAAGACACAAGTTTATAAACCTAGACTCTAGACGAAAGAGTAAAACATATGCAAAAGAAGATTCCTAACGAAGCTACGTGTAATATATGAGTAAAAAAAATAATGATATAATTTTCCTATATAAGCAACCTTAATTTTCTAAGCTAATATTATTTAGAGATAGGTAGGAAAACATACCTCTAATGCACTTATGAGTATCTTTCTAGTGACAAGAAAAATGTCAATAGACAACTCAGGTTCCTTCGTGATTAAGATACCTTCCTAGGGAAGATAATCTTGTTACCAAATAATTCCTATGGCTTGATAAGTATTAGCTTTAACTAAGCAAGATGACAAGGAATGTTAGTGCAATTTAGTAAGATACATAAGAGAGAATAAAATCTAATCAACATCCTACAAAAGTGTTTTTTTTAAACTTGGTGTTTATTTTTGTAAAAGACCTTCTTTATAGTTTTCAATTAAACACGGATCATATCAAGTTTTTAGAGCACAACATACTCTAAGAAACTTGGTAACGAAGCTCTAATGCCAATTGTGGAAAACTAGAAGGGGGGTTGAATAGTTTTACCGATTAAAACTTGGTTTTAAACTATTTAGATTGACTTATGTCAATCTACTCGAAAGTGTGTGTTGGATGTTAATAGACAAGCATATAGATAAATAATTACTAAGACAAAGAGTAAGAGGCACAAAACCACAACTCAAATATTTAGAGTGGTTTGGCTACAAGGACACCTTCCTTGCCCTACTCCACTCCCCGAGTCACCTACTCGAGAGTTCGTAATCACTACAAAACATCAACTCCTTGTGGCGGAGAAACCTTTACAACGTTGCCTATTCTTTATCCGGTACTAGGCTAGACATCGGGTTCTTCCACAAGGTAGAACCACACCTATCACAACGTCGCCTACCCTTTATCCGGTACTAGGCTAGATACCGAATTCCATTTCAATGGAGGAACTACTACCCAACACTACACAACACCTATCCCAATGGAGACCCATTCCTTATTACAATATCATCAAGGATATCAATATCCTTTGACCCAATACAAATCTATCTTGTACATCGAACACACCATATCGAATGTACACCTTAGGCACCTTTCACTAATTCCTTTGACTCGACCTCTAGGCACCATTCACTAATGCCTTAAGACTTGACTTCTAGACATCTTTCACTAATGCCTTTAGACTTGACATCAAAGCACCCTTCACTTGTGCTTTCAATATGGATACTCGGCACCTTTCACTAATGCCTTTACTTTGACGCTTCGACACCTTACACTAATGTCTTCATCTTCACCCTTTAGACATCTTTCACTTATGTCTTCGACACTACACTTCTAATGAGAAAGAATATAACTATCAACAAGAGAACCTTAGTAGTCTTGATGATGACGAAGCATGGCAACTCATGGACATGAGCTTGCTCGACTTCAAGAGGTGGTGATCTCGCCTTTAAAAGGAACCTAGAGAATCACTCAAAAACAAACTACATACAAAGATCACTTGAATCTATGGTTAGAGAGTTTACAACTCAAAGAGAAAATATATTTGAAAGGGGTGAGTTACAATGAAGAAATGGCTCACTATTTATAGAGGAAATTTAGCTAATGTTCCACGGATCCCTCACTTGAGGGATCCATCCAGTGTAATCCTGGGGATCCGTGGGACGCTCCTCTTTGCCCATGGGTTTTGGGTCATGGGTCATGGGTTATGGGTCATGGGTCCTAGACTTTGGACCATGGGTATCCAAGTAGATACAATGTATCTACAAGATGCAATGCATCTAGTCCATGGGTCATGGGTTAAATCCACGGGTCATGGATAATATCCATTTATGACTTATGCATGATGTCATGCAATGGGTTATGGGTTATGCTCCATGGGTATGGGTCTTGGACTTTGGGTTTTACCCAACTATATTCAATGTGTTTGGTCAATGGGTCAAATACTTAAACTTCTACCCATTGTATTACCCATTATAATACATACTAGTTATGTATATATTTACTCAATATGTAAACACTAGTTGTTGTACATATGTATTACTAAATCATAAGAACACTTATACTTGTTTAGCGTTTTATGTGAAAACGTAAGTGTGTTAGTAAACTATTCGTTCAAACCATTTACTTATTTTATTTGTTTCGTTAAAATGATTTTACGTTTGTTACCGACAAAACATTAGAAGATCATAAAATATAAATAAAAGTTTTTACGGCTTATATGTATTATCACATTCATTGTTGAAAACAAGGTTTACATCATTGTTTAGTGCAGAAAACAGGCCCATAATAAAGTGGTCCTCATTTAAGTTTATCAGAGAAATCTATGACCATGCCATGTCTTTGCCTTGCACCTCCAAAGTTAAGCTATCGCCTTTAAACCTGAAAATACACGCTAAAAAGTTTCAACACGAGGTTGGTGAATTCATAGGTTTATTCAAATACATTTATAAGTTCAAAAGTGCTTAAGTAACCCTTCAGTTTTGTGACCAATGTGTCATCGTGTTTACCTTAAAATAGATCTTTATATGTGGACCGTGAGTGAGTATATGACCATTACAACGAATATCATGTCATATAATGCGAATATTACGCTAGCACTAAGTTCATGCAACCAAAGCTTAACCATACTGTGCATGCCTCTAGAAGCATGTTAAAATAAAGGCCTTACAAGTGTTGAAATCCTTAAACACTTGAATCTCAACATGATATACGTCCGGTTTCCTATACGGTCAACCCAAACGGGGGAGTCACTCCCAATAGATCTGTTTATAGCATTCGCGCTTCTCAGCAGGAATTGATGGTTCATGAGTTCGGCCAAAAATTTGGGATTTAGGGCTTAGGCTACTCTGCGTACATATTTTAATCAATAAAACATTTTTGCTTGATCCAGAAAACATTTTGCGTGATTCTCACATATGTAACTTTAAACAGTAAAGTTTGCTAGAAAACAATCAATAGTGTGGTAAGTAACACATCATGCATTCAAAAATCATTCATTTCAGTCATGCATCACAGTATGCATGAAAATACACATTTTCAGTAAAACAATTATTGAGTTTAAGTAAAACGAGCATGTATCTTCCCCCAAAACAGATATAAAACAGTTAAAAAGTGGGGCTATGAACTCACCTCGGTAATTCGCAGTATACAGTGAAATAAATCAACTAGTGTAGTGAATGGCTCCGACACACAACCTAGATTAGTACGACAAGTTTAGTCTTTATTTTTGTTTAAGACTCGATAATGTTTAACGTAACTTTATAAGTGTTTCTATGTTTGTGTTGTTGTTGCTTGTGTGGCAGCATTTAAGTTTAAATAGTTTTCTAAATGTTTGCAAGTATTGGCTCTTGGAAAAGTGAATAAGTATATACATAAGTATATTGTATACATGACGGATAAGTCTCCAGTTTGACAGTAATCGGAAGGCGGTGTACGGAAAATAATTACAAATAAATATTAGACGTAGTCGGAATATGAAAACATTGTTGTTACGGGTAAATATATAATATATTAGTTGTAAATAAAGGTGTAAAAATAATTATTTCTTAAGTAATGACTTTTAGAATATTTGTATTTAGAGAAAGCTAGCGGATGGTAAGTGGACGTTTATTTAAGTCATGTATAAAACGTTTCGTTATTTGGTGTTGATAAAATAGACTAAGTATCTTTTGACGAAAATTAGGCATGGCCCGCGTATACGTTTTAGTTTTCCGTGATAACTAAATGTTTACAATGTGCATTTTTGAATAATATGCCATTTTATATTGTTTTTCAAAATCCAATAAGTTTTATATGCGTCACATTAGGCTTAGATAAGCCTAATGAAAAATTTTAAACCAAGAACTAAAAGGTTAAAACTTATATTTTTATTTTAGTTTAGTTTCCAATAAGTTTTAAATATATATAATCATGTCTAGTTTTATTAGTAGAGTATATTTAGTTTTGTTTATAAAGATATGCTTTACAAAGTAGTTTATAAAACAAGTCGCGTGGCTCGAGATCGAATACATTGAAATAGGCAGAAAGAGAAGTCGTGAGATAATAAGTCTACCAAGTCGGAATCAAATAAGTATTTTCATATGCTAGTTGGGCTAGGCCCAACACAACCGCGAAAACAATAAAACAAACCCAAGCCTAGCAAATTGAAATTACACGATGATTTGTTGAAACTAGTGTCTTTTGGTTAACGGTAAGCAAAAGACCAGTTTAACACATGATTCTTTAACCTATCTATAACAACCAAATATATTTTATTCCTTAAGTTGCAATTTGGATTTAAAGAGAAATAGCAAAAGAACACCTCACTGTTGGTGTTCGACCAACAACGGTTCGAATCAACTCGAAGCCAAACACATTTTAGACATTAAGTTTGTAACTAGCTTTTGAAGGTGAGATAACAACCCAAGACCACAAAAGAGACATAAGCAAAATCTACCTAGTGTTAGATCCACTAGTGGGTCGACCCCAAGCCAACACCAAAACAACCACATTAAAACCAACTTTAATTAATCCTAACACATTACTAAACACAACACATTAGTGTCTATTACTATAACCATTATTTTTACAAGTTTGAAATGGAGAAACAAAGCCAAAAATTCACCTTGGGAGGAAGGAGCAATAAAAATCAAAACCAAAATTATAGACTAGCCGAATACTTTCAAATTCTTAGGTTGTGATGTTTCTTAGATTTTACCACACTTGACAACAACAACAACAACAACAACCTTTAAAGATTTTACCACACTCAAATTTAACAATTTTCCAATCCATTTACAAAACCTCCAATTCAATTTTGAAAAACCCTAAGTTTACAAACCCTAATTTTTGTGTGATTGTGTGTGATAAGTGAGTGAAACCTGATAAAAATCATTCCTACTTATAGAGAAGTAAATGGAAAGCTTGGACTCCATTTTCTTGGTCTTCGAATGGAGAAAAGTATTTCTTTGCAAACATCGTTGTCTACTACCATCTCCAAAACCCTCACGTGATACTCAAGAGAGGAGTAGAGCCAAGAGTAGAAGGTTGAAAGTGGTGCGTTTGGTGTTGACTAGAGAGAGTAGGAAGAAAACTACCCTTTTATGTGTTTGTGTGGTATGAAGCGAAAATAAAGCATAAAAAGAAAAGAAGAAGGGAGGGGGTGTGGATAGGGATAGGGATAGGTTTTTAATTTTTGTTTTTATTATTATTTTTTTAACCCTGTATTAACTGTACCTCGTGTTTAGTCGTGTTCCCATGTAAACGTAACCTTTCCGATATTCGTAAAATATAAAAATTATATTTTCGGAAACGTTTTTGTAATATGGTATCATTAGTACGTGGAAATTTGATTACAACAGTTTTTCCATTACTAAGTCGGTGTCGGTATGCGTGCTGTGTCGTGTTTTACTGAAATTATGAGATAACCTCTCGTTTTTGTTCGTAAATCTCCAGTGAGTGTTAAAAGGTGATCATTTCACTTATCTTGGTATATATTATTAGTTTTGTATGTTACTGCGTTCTGTAGTGTGGAATAACCTTTCAAAACAATTGTTTAAGCTCATGTATGCTTAAAATTATAAATCAGACAATAAATTCACATTTACCATTAAAATACTCACTAGAAAAATTACCATGTGTGCGGTGTCATATTTCTGTTAAAACGAGATAACCGCTCGTTTTTGTATTTTAAAATATCCATAACTATCAGAAAATAATCGATTTGCATTTTCTGACGAAATAAATAATATTATAAAAATCCGAAAATTTACGGGTTGTTATACTTTATGTCAACTCAAGAAGCTCGATTGTCAAAATTTGAAGCCATTTTCAAACGACAACAAAGTGAGATGACAAATAAGCTCGACACCCTTTTAAAGGTTTTCAATGACCGAGTAATGCTCCCAAGTGATACCGTCAAGAGCCCAAAGGTTAACGCGATTTCATTAACTCAAGGCTCTTATCCATCAAAGGAAGGCACCTATCCATGCCCTTCATCACATCTCCAATTTCACTCGGTCAATATTAATAAAACATGTTTCAAGCAAACTCAAAATGTGCTAAAAAACCAAGAACACAATGAAAATCAAGTGTCGGTCAACAAAAATCTTGAAACACCAACTATTCAAAAACCCAAAATAATGATAGAGGATGAATTAAAAGAACTTTACAAAGAGAAACCGGTTTTTGATGTCTTAACTCATGCACCTTATTATCATGCTTTAATGGATAAATATGAGGAAAGATTAAAGTTGGGTAAAAATAGGTCCGCGTTTGTCCAAAATAAACTACCTAAGAAGTTAAATGATCCGGGCTTCTTCGTTCTACCATGTAGCATTGGAGATTCCAAAACTTTCAACACATTAGCCGACTTAGGCTCAAGCATTAACTTACTTATGTTACCCCTTTATAAAAGTCTCAACTTAGGGAAGATAGAAGAAACGAAAGCAATATTTGGTTTTAGCGGATGGGAGTCTAGCATATCAATAAAAGACATTATAGTGCATATAGGAAAATTGACTATTTGGCGGATTTCCATGTCCTTGATATGGCTAGTGACCCTACATGCCCATTGTTAGTTGGAGGAGGATTCTTAGCTACCGCTAGTGCTATAATTGATTGTATTATGTCCAAAATAACGATAGGAGAAGGATACACTAGGTCAATCTATGATGTCAAGAAGCATGCTTACGATGTCAAGATAGCTTTGGATAGAAAACCATCAAGATACGGACCTTGGATTATTGGAGATTTTATTGGACCTCAACGCCCATTTTATCTAGATGAAGAATTTGTAAATAAAACTCACACTGTTGAACAACAATTGGCTAGGGACACCGAGATAGATCCATTTGAGGATCCATTAATATATAGGAAGATGATTGAATTCCTAGGAGGCTTGCCAATTAACATAGGAACAAATTGGTGGAAGAAGGAGAGTTCAAAGAAGAAATGAAATTGGAACAAGCCACTCAAATAAGGAGATGGATCATGGCACATAAAGGTGACATTATATGATCCCGATGGAGAAAATTTTGAGAAGCCATACCGAACAAAACGTACTAATAGAAAACTAAAAGAAAATTTTAATCCAAAAGATATCCTCGATGAGGAGCTTACTTACATAGGCTAGTACATTATGACTTTAAGTCTAGCTACAAGACTCATAAATAAAGAAAAGCGCTTCTTGGGAGGCAACCCATGTTTATTTGTTTGATTGCTTGTTTAAATTTGTTTGTGTCATATATGCCTCCTCATTATTGTTTAATTTTCATGTTTCAAATATTATTGTGAAAATGTTTTATTTTGTTTTTAACATCGTCTTAATTACATATAAAGGTATTTTGAAAAGAAATAAGTGTAGGGAAGATCACATATGTTTAAAAGAATAAAATTGAACATGAAATTAACAATACATGATGAGCATATATTTATGTGTTTGTTTGATTCAAATGCTTGTATCGAGTCACAATGGTTGTTTTGCATTAATTTCCAGGTTCTAAAGAGGTAAATTTTTATAGAAATTTTCCAGAAAACAAAGTTAAAAATTCTGTCAGGTCAATCCCGACGGCGCCATGATCTATAACTTGACGGCGTCACGTACTGTAGCAAACAGTTTTTCTAGATTTTTTTTTTCTGTCAAAACTGAATTTCTAAAAATTTTCAGAATTTTTAATTTTCCAGGAACCTGCAAACATCTATTTTGCAAGCATTATATCTTACTCGCTTTCTTGTTTAGATTTGTTTTTTATATATAGTTTTACCTTTGATTTTACGCGAGGTTTCGTGTTCATTTTCTCAGAATTTACAGGTTATATTGGAGAAGAAGATGAAAGTATACAATGGGAGCAACACTTATGATTGACTTATTCTTCTTGGAGGGGGATTTAACTTTGATTCTACACCGATCAAACCGAGCTAATTAGGGGAGTACTAGTTTCTTTATCTTTTATTTACTACCTATTATTAGGGGCAGAAATAAGCCGAGCCGCTGGTGAAAAGCTCGAGATCGGATCGGTAAAAAGCTCGAACGAGCCGAGCCTAAACGAGCTCGAGCCTAAATTAAAGCTCATTTGATAAACTAGCCCGAGCCCGAGCTTTATATATAAAGCTCGTTTAGGCTCGCGATCCTAAATGAGCTTTAGTATACTAGTATTAAATTAGAGATAACCAATAACAAATTCAAATAAATGGTCGAGCCCATTATTTGTTTGATACTTGGCCCATGTCATAACCCTAAGAGGAGCTTTAAATAATGTAACACCCCCAATTTCGTGATAGGCAACGGAATTCAAACTGGGTATTACTCAACGGCACAACAGTCATAATAATAGAAAACGATCTCTAAAGGAGTCGTTTTAAAAAGGATTTATCATTCAAATTATTAACATATATCAGAGTTTACAAAATAGTTGGTTCCATTGTTTACAAAATACATCAATATAAAGTCTTTGATGTTTTGTGAATGATAAAATAATTATAGCCTTTTTCATTTAGTCCTTGCCCCTCCGTGCCAGCTTTCGACATTATGGACCTGAAATACATGCTTAAAACTGTCAACACAAAGGTTGAGTGAATCCATAGGTTTATTGTTAAATGTTGAACACATAATGTTTGTGTGGGTTACGTTGTTATACACCCATAATGTTGGAAAAAAAACAGTTATTATTTCACTAAGCTCATGCAACCAAGGCGTTAACGTGTTCCAATATAAATTGGTGAAATTGTTGGTACCAGCCCTAATAGGTAAAATTGCCGTTTTACCTAATGTTACTCAAATATAGTGCGTTTGTTTGCCTTTAACGGGGCCAACACAAACGGGATTCGTCAATCCCAATAGATCTATTCACAATATTTGTGCTCACTCTCTCTAGTGATTAATTGTTCATGATTAGGGACTTATGTTTGGCAAATGCGGTAACTTAGTGTTAATAAAACAATCAGATAAGCATACAATTTGAAAGCAATGTGTTCGGTTTAAAATAAAGCATGTATATCCCCCAAGGATTTGTAAAACAATTAAGTAATAGAAAGTGGGGCTATGAACTCACTGTAGTGATCAACAGCGGAGTGTAACGATATATTGTATGTCAACAATAGAGTATGGCAAGTCCACGATCTTTAACGATTACCTAAGAAAGCATAGTATTTTTGTTTAAGTATAGTGTACGATATAAATGTACAAGTATATGTAGTTTGTTGGCTTTCAATATGATGTTGTACACGAATCTTTAAGTTAAAGTATTCCTTAAATGTTGTTTGGCTTATAGCCCTTTTATAAATAACCTCGTACCATCGTTCAGGCTATCAAAATCAAGAGGTCGTGAAGTAGTTTAACATGTCATATGGTCATTTACTTAGTTTGTCAAAGTCTAGTGAACAAGTTTTAAAAAACAAGTTTCGGTCATTAGACTTATACTAGCCGTGCGGCTAAGTTATGGTTAAGCAATAATAATCAAGACCATATTAAGGATGTGTCTAAGTTAGACAACCTCAATACAACAATCTTGACTCAATATTGGCTTTATATTAGCCTCAAATGATCAATATATCACTTAAAGTTCTCACTAAGGTTGTGTTCTAGTCAACAACATGTCAGTTTAGTTTTTGTAGTTTTTAGCATTTTTGTTCACTTTCTGCTTCTGTGCTCCTGAATTTTTGTAGAAAAAGTCATTATGAGCAACTTTCGTGTTTTACACTTTTGCTGATTCGGACTAGAAAAGGGTCAAAATCGTGATTTAAAATCGTATCAGCAAGCTTTTGTTCCAACACTATATTTTCATCTAGTAAAACTTAACTAGGCATAACTTTTTAACCACAAGTCCTTTTTAAGTGATTCAAAAGGTCAAGTTCATATTTTTATGTTCTCTAACATCTTCTTAAGCTTAATCAAGTTCAAGTTCCAAAGTTTACTTATATCAATAGTCTAATTACAAGTATATACTTATATTTCATTGCAGAAAGTTTGGCTGCACATTCAGTCCTGCCAAAACGACCATAAGTTGAGTTCTACAACTTGTTTTGACACACGGATTTAGCCAAACTTCAATTTTAGGTCTTAGATACATTTCATAAAACTGAGTCGACTTCCAGAAATGAACCGAACCATGGGCTTTTCCCAAATGAAATATGGTGTGCGGATTTTGACATGTTTCGCCATTTTGGCTCTCATTTACTCATCGGGATGAGTTATGGGGTGCGCCACCCGGAAAAAACGACCGTAAGACATAGTTCTAAAATCCTATCTTAATGAATTAACCTCAAGGTTTACTGGGATGATCAGTTTAATCAAACTTTGGGACTGTTGCAGAATTCAAGTTCATAGAACTTACCTAGCACTTGTTTTAGCTTGTTTTTATGGTCACAACCTCATGTACAACATCAATTAAGCCATATTACATATACTACTTATATCAAATTACATCAAATAATTATAGAGATTCTTAAAACCATATTGAATGACAAGAAAATAAACTCAAATCTTACAAGGATTAGGATGACAAGTTACTAGTACAACAAGAACAATTCAATCCTTAACCCTTCTAATCTCTAATCCTTGTCTTGAATCTTTATCCATCTTTATAACACCTTGATAATCACCCCAAATACCACTTTACTTCATCCCCTAACCTCTTTTATAACTCCAAATTTAACCATGGAATAACTAAAACAATCCAAGGATCATAACTAGCTACCTAAACCCTTCACTTTTGTAGTATAACTTGTTGTATGGATCAAAGTGGGTGATGATTTATGATGAAGGATGGACAACCATGGAGGATAGAATGAGAGGATTTGTGCAACTTTTGAATGTAAGGAAGATAGTTATGAAGAGTTATCTTCAAGTGGGGGGCAAAAGGATGGTTAAGTGGAGGGTTGTAAGACCAAGGTGTCTAAGACAAGGCCATGTGGCCTTGCGGTGTTGCCTTTCACGCCACCTCCTTGAGGTGGTAGTGTGTGCTTTTATTTGTGATACATTTAGTTTATAAGGTGTAGTTTGGTCCCGGTAATTACTAATGTTAAGCCATTAAGTCACGAAACTTAAAACCGAGTAACGTAAAAATGTAATACTTACAAAAATGTCTAAACTTATCAATATATTCTAATTAGGTATATTAAATGTGTGATAAGTATCATAGGATGCGTCTATGTTGTTAAAACCTAATGATCTGTGCTAAACTGTCAAGTTACCTCACACAAGCTAGCCACTTGTGAATGGCTAACCGTAAGAAGCTTAAAACTGCTTAAAACACAAATACAATGAAGTCCTGGAGAATAGAATGAATTCCCGGGTCGTTAAGTCCCACGGAGACTCAATGGTGTGTAAACACAAACTCAGATGATAGAGTGATCACTAAGGATAGTGATCAGTAAAGGTTTTGATGGATAATTACACTACTGAAAAAGTTAATAAATTACAGCGACTAAAATGCAAATTAAGAAAATTAAAAAGATAAAATATATTAAATAAACGCTATCACTATTTTTACAATGATGTTTTTGGATTTTATAAAACAAAATAACTTAAATAAACTATTTTAACTAAAACGTAAACTTAAATTATCTAAAAACATAACTTAAAATGAAAACGAGCGTTATTTATAAAAATTACAAAAGCGAGTGCAAGCAAAACGTAAAATTTATGAAATAAAAGGCCTACGAATGTAAAAACAATTTTCTTACGTACTATATGATAAAAGAAAATTTTAGAAAAAAGATTTATATTTTTTAGACTTTTATATTTTTATTATGAATTAAATAAGATTTTACACTAGTTAAATGATTAAAAATACTAAACGTTTTTAGAAAAATATGAAAAATTCACAAAAACTACTTTGAACAATGCTGAATCTAGGAAAATTAAAAAAACTTGGTGGTTGTTTTGTGAAATAAGCTCAAAATAAGCTAAAGAAGTGCTTAAAGCAAAACTGACTAAATGCCCTTATATATTAAATGTTGCAAAATAAAACCAAAACAAGTCCCAAGGGCGCATGGCTATACAGGTACATCTAATCACTCTCATAATGGGGAGGTCTCAGGTTCGACCCCTGCTCTCCCTTTTGCAAAATATTTTTATTTTTGGAATTTTCTTTTACAAACTTATTAAACACGAAGAGATAAGCACTTTTTACAACTACCACTTTTACAAAATGACTAATAAGCACTGATTGAGCTTATTAATCTCAACAGTGGACTAATATGAAATAAGCATAAGTATTATCTAAGTGGCTAATAAGCTAATGAAATAAGCAAAAGGAAACTGAGAATAAGCTATACAACTATTTATAAGCTAATATGGCTACCAAAAGCAACATGACTTGAAAATAAGCACCAAATAAGCCAAAATAAGCACAAGTTTAAACTGTTTACACAGTACACTGTTTGGTCACTAGGCACCTTCTAACTTATTTTAAGCACTGTAATAAGCTACAAAGTGAGAATAAACACTTGGACCAACAAGTTTAACAACTAAGCTATCCAAAAAGCTAATTTGCAAAGATTGGTTTACTCTAATGAGCTTGTGAGAAGCTTTTGAAAATCTTGTGAACACTGACTTATTTGTACACTGAGTAAAAATGGACAAAACTGAAAAGCAATAGCAGGCTAGCTAAATAAGCTAATTATGGAAAATAAGCACTTGGTACCTTGAGTTAGCTAGGTGAGCTTCTCAAAAAGCCAAAATACACAAATTGAAGCTAACTAATAAGCTCTATGAGAGCTTGAGAAATGAGCTACCAAATCTGTGCACAGGGCATGTTTTCAAACAAGGGTCTCAAAAGAAGCTATGAATTAAGCAGTGAATAAGCTAACTAGACAAAAGCTAGTATTTTTCTAATTTTATTAAGCAGGTAATCTTTAATATCCTAGAAGCTTATAAACTAAATCTTAATATTAAACACTCAATAAAATTCTAAGTTTTATTCAAAATCTGCATTTCATGAAATTTTGACTTTTTGAGATATGAACTATGTTGACTTATTTGAACTTTTAATCAATTCTATGGACTAATTATGTTGTAATAAGTTATGATAAGCTGATTTTAAGCTAAAGTACTAAATTATAAGCAACCTTGATGAGTTTCACACTATAAAATTCTATCAGTTAACTAGTAAATGAGATCACAAAGTATTTTGACTTTTACTTAAATAAGACTTGGTTTTTATGCTTGTACTGAGCTACTAAATGCTAAAATGACATGAAACCACAACAAGTAATGACACAGATGGCTACTAACACAGATAACCAAATTGATCCAAACACCTCTTAAATAACTAACTGTTAAGGTTTAAACAAGCAAATGAGACATTGAGACCATAACACTGAATCATAAGATCTTAATGTGAGATAATGAGCTTAATAAAACACATAAACACATCTTCAAACAACAAAGATTCATTGATCATGATTATGCTAAAATTAACAGTTTTAAAGAGGATGGAATTCAAACTCACATGAAGTCCAGCCAAGAGTAAGCTTAAAACAGAACTCAGCCACTATTTTAAACCTAAATCCAAACTTAACCAATCCAGCTTCAACCCATTTCCAATCTTGAACCAGTTTTACCTCAGTTGACTTTCGTTGACCAAAGTAAACTTTGAATGAGAATCTGAGTAAGGGACCTTCTGAGTAAGTAATAAGCTAAAGTGAGCTTATTAAAGTGTATATAAGAACTTATATGAGCTTGATATCAACTACAAACAACATTCATATGAACTTGATATTTTCTTGAACTTGAAATTTTTCATAAACTGTAAATGAAAAGAAGACTTGAAATTTATTGTTGATAAAGGTTCAAATACATTCAAAAACACTTAAACAAGAACTATAAAGCTTAAATGTACACTAGAAAACTTGAAATTATTAAAACGACTTAATCTAAACTAAACTACACTACTTGGTCTTCTCCTCTGCTTCTTTCTTTCTTTATAATGACTTCTAGGACTCTGTGGGTCCCACTTGGTCTTTCCCATCAACAATCCCAGCCTTTGGAATGGTCAAATTCATCTTGGCCTTTGATTTTACTTTTGGCCAAAAGTCCTAAAGCAGGATAGAGTGGGTTTTTGCAATTAAAGATTTTTGGAGGATGTGTAGATGTAAGGGATTAGGTAAACAGGTGGGGGATAAGGTGGAAAGGGTGGAAAGTGGTGGTGAAACAGATGGCAGTGGAAGTATGGTAGCAGGTGTTGGCTTGAGAGGGATGAACAATGCCCCGCGTTTCTATTTTTAAAACACTGGTTTGGGCTTTGGTTGGGATTGGGCCAGCAGCTGGTTTAGTGGATTGGATTGGATTTGTATAAATAACATAAAGGGTCCAATTGGTTATTTGATAAACACAAGGACCATTGTTGTAATATTCTAAAACTTGAGGGGTTAAACCTGCACATATTCCAAAGTTCACACAAGGACCAAACCTGACATATATGAATAGTACAAGGACCATTATTGATTATTTTCCAATTTTGTAAATCCAAGGGCCAAAACTGTCAAGTTTGAAACTTGAGGGACAAAATATGTAATTTTCCAAAAGTTCACTATAAGGACCAATGATGTCATTTATGAATAGTACAAGGTTAATATTTGATAATTTTCACTTTTTAAATTAACCAAGGACTATATTTGACAATTTTCAAAGTTTAGGGACTAAAGTTGTCATTTTGTAAATTTTAAACTTTAAAGGGTTTATTTTGACAACTTTTTAATCACATGGACCTTAAATGACTTTTTACAAGTTTTTGAATTACCAGGGACTAATTTTGACAACTTTTGAAACTTGAGGGACTAAAACTGCCAATTATGCAAACTTAATACGTTTTTCACCTGTTTTTGGTATTTTTGCATTTGAAACACATAAAACACTTATTTGTGATATTTTCATCATTTTGATGCATTTCTGAGTGTTTTTGGATGATTTTGGCAGACTAAAAGGTGCAAAAATGATGAGTATTTGCATACTCATCACCTAATAACGTAGGTTCGAGCACGCGTATTACGTAAAGAGTAAAATATTACTCAAAAATAACAAAGTGGCAAAAGTTCATATAAAACATGACTATTGGTGAAAGTAGAGTATTTTGAATATATAGACTTATCGTAGTCTTGTGTTGGTCACAAGAAAAATTACCAGTTACTACCGGTTATCGTATTTGCTTTTACGTTACGGTAAAAGTCAAATTGTCAAAAGTCAAAGTCAAAGGTCAACTTTAAAATGTCAAAGGGTAAAATAGTCATTTTACCTTATGAAAAATTACGGGTTGCTACAGTATCTACCCCTTAAGAGAATTTCGTCCTGGAATTCAGTGTGTGTTTTCCGATGTTGAAGTGTCTAGGAAAATGTGGGTGTATGCGCCGAATTCTAATCTTTGCGTTCTCAAGTTTCTGGTCATAGAATGTGTTATGTACCATTCTAAGTTTTTGGTGGTGGCTTAAGTTGATAATCTAAAGTGTGTTATAGAGTCCAATATATCTCAAGTTTGGCTTTTCTCGATTCTCAAAATGAATCATATGTTACTGTATCGAGGCTTTCAACAAACCTTAATTTCTAAGATGGAGTTTTTGTTAAATTTTAACGCCTTACATTTATGTAATTTTTTCTTTTGGTGATAGTGTGCGGCATGGAGCCTAATTTGTATTTGTATGGTTTTCTTAGTTGTTTTGTGGGTGATCTCTGAACACCTTAGTCTAGCAAATGGTTGACTGACACTTTCGTCTATATAGTGTCTTAAATGGAATAGTTTTGTTGTCGTTAGGGTAACTGTTGTTAATCAAAAGTGTAAGATATTGTTGATGTGAAATGGTTTATATTGATGTGATAATTGTCGTTGTAGGAAAGTCTTGCTAGTGGCAAGTGGTTATCCAAACCATTTCCAAAGTTGATCATGTTTTAGGTGGTTTCGGGATGAAGGCTATATCGTATAATATTTATGTCTACTAGTGTTTGAAAGAAACGTGATACTGTGAAGCTTTACATACTGACTTACAATGGGGTTCAGATAATGATGTGATATGTGGATGATTAAAAGAGTGTAGTGTATGTTTACCATTATTCTTAGGTAGAGATGTCAAGTTTGCTTTAAAATCAAAAGTGAATTTTAAAGGATTATGGCGGAATGATATCTTTGAAACCTAATCAGGCTAGTACTTCTAAGAAATGACGATAAGATTTGATGACTATCCCAAGATAGTAGTTAGGATTATCTCATAAATGAAAACTTTCAAGAATGAAATTAGGTAGTATAAATAAGTGTTAAGATCTCGCTGAGTGGTAAGACACTATCATGTCTCTAGATCTTTTTAATGAATTCTGGTGGTTTATCGAGTTCAAGTAGGAAATTAACCTGAATATATCCCTTGTATAACTATTCTCAGTGTTTGAAAAATTTAAGTCTAACATAGTTAGTCAGACTATGTTCCACTGTCCCTATGTTAAATATAGGTGACTAGACTATATGTAGCCAAGGTTCGATAAATTTTCCAAATACCTAAATTAGTTATACTCGTGATATGTCCATAGTTTTTGAGAAAATATCCATAAAGTAAAGGCGATATCAAACCATTCAGTTGCAAGTCCCGGCCATACAAGACTTGTAACCTATGTTTTCACATTCCATTGCATAGAAGATAGTATGAGTGGATATGGGTGGAAAGGAAATTTTAACTAACTAAAATAGTCCATACTTGGCTAGAATCATGAACTTTTAACAATGAAGGTTTCAAAATAGGACTTTAATGAATGTAGAGAAAGTTGCTGAACTTCATATTTTGTAGATGATGATTTAGTTTATCCTTTAGAAATTCCATTTCTTGTATTTCCATTAGGGAAATTGATAGACTGTGACGGGTTTCATGTAAAACAATATCACATAAGGTTTATAAGATAATTTCTAGAGACTTTGTATAACTTACAATGTCTATGAAGTAAATTAGACCATTGTGTAACTCACAAGGTCTGGGAAATGATGGAGAGATCATTGTGTAGCTCACAATATCTTGAGAAATGATGGAGAGATCATTGTGTAACTCACAATGTCTTGAGAAATGATGGAGAGATCATTGTGTAACTCACAATGTCTTGAAAAATGATGGAGAGATGATTGTGTAACTCACAATGTCTTGAGAAATGATGGAGAGATGATTGTGTAACTCACAATGTCTAGAGAAATGATGGAGAGATCATTATGTAACTCACAATGTCTTGAGAAATGATGGAGAGATCATTGTGTAACTCACAATGTCTTGAGAAATGATGGAGAGATCATTGTGTAACTCACAATGTCTATGGAATAAATGAGTTAATTGCTTTATTTACAGTGTCTAGGGATGTAATTGAGACTACTGTAGGATTTACAGTGTCTGAGAATGTAATGGAGACCACTGTAGGATTTACAGTGTCTGAGAATGTAATAGAGACCACTGTATCTCACAGCGTCATGAAAAATGAATGAGACCATTGTATCTCACAATGTCTGGGAAGAAGGAAAGACCATTGTAATCAGTTACAGTGTCTTGGATAAAGTTTCGTAATCCTAAAATGCACGAGTAGATGCATGAATGGGAGATTGGGAAAATATGATTGTGCCGTAATGCCTTAGAATAGGCATACGCAGATATGTTTAGTACATCTTTTATGGTTGAAATTATGTCGAGTGTATATATCAATATACTAGTGTGTTTGTGTAGCTTAAAATGCTTAAAAGTTACATAATCGTCTAAGGATGGAAGGCACGGAGAACGGAAGGCTATAAAATGTTTTTGTTTGTAAAAGTAGTTATAGTTTATGTCACAATTAGACTCGTTTCTCTATAATTAAGGCTTTGATACCAATCTGTAACACCCCCAATTTCGTGATACGCAGCGGAATTCAAACTGGGTGTTACTCGATGGCACAACAGTCATAATAATAGAAAGCGATATCTAAAGGAGTCATTTTAAAAAGGATTTATCATTCAAATTATTAAAATATATCAGAGTTTACAAAATAGGTCCTAGTTGGTTCCATTGTTTACAAAATACATCAATATAAAGTCTTTGATGTTTTGTGAATGATAAAATTTTATTGCCTTCTTCATTTAGTCCTTGCCCCTCCGTGCCAGCTTCCGAAATTATGGACCTGAAATACATGCTTAAAACTGTCAACACAAAGGTTGAGTGAATCCATAGGTTTATTGTTAAATGTTGAACACATAATGTTTGTGTGGGTTACGTTGTTATACACCCATAATGTTGAAAACAAAACAGTTATTATTTCACTAAGCTCATGCAACCAAGGCGTTAACATGTTCCAATATAAATTGGTGAAATTGTTGGTACCAGCCCTAATAGGTAAAATTTCCGTTTTACCTAATGTTACTCAAATATAGTGTGTTTTTTTGCCTTCAACGGGGCCAACACAAACGGGATTTGTCAATCCCAATAGATCTATTCACAATATTCGTGCTCACTCTCTCTAGTGATTAATGGTTCATGATTAGAAACTTATGTTTGGCAAACGCGGTAACTTAGTGTTAATAAAACAATCAGATAAGCATACAGTTTGAAAGCAATGTGTTCGGTTTAAAATAAAGCATGTATCTCCCCCAAGGGTTTGTAAAACAATTAAGTAATAGAAAGTGGGGCTATGAACTCACTGTAGTGATCAGCAGCGGAGTGTAACGATATATTGTATGTCAACAATAGAGTATGGCAAGACCACGATCTTTAACGATTACCTAAGAAAGCATAGTATTCGTGTTTTAGTATAGTGTACGATATAAGCGCACAAGTATATGTAGTTTGTTGGCTTTCAATATGATGTTGTACATGAATCCTTAAGTTAAAGTATTCCTTAAATGTTGTTTGGCTTATAGACCTTTTATATATAACCTCGTACCATCGTTCAGGCTATCAAAATTAAGAGGTCGTGAAGTAGTTTAACATGTCATATGGTCATTTACTTAGTTTCTCAAAGTCTAGTGAACAAGTTTTAAAAACAAGTTTCGGCCATTAGACTTATACTAACCGTGCGGCTAAGTTATGGTTAAGCAATAATAATCAAGACCATATTAAGGATGTGTCTAAGTTAGACAACCTCAGGACAACAATCTTGACTCGATCTTGTCTTTATATTAGCCTCAAATGATCAATATATCACTTAAAGTTCTCACTAAGGTTGTGTTCTAGTCAACAACATGTCACTTTAGTTTTTGTAGTTTTTAGCATTTTTTGTTCACTTTCTGTTTATATGCTCCCTAGTTTTTGTAGAAAAAGCCATTCCGAGCAACTTTCGTGCTTTACACTTTTGCTGATTCGGACCAGAAAAGGGTCAGAATTGTGATTTAAAATCGTATTAGCAAGCTTTAGTTCTAACACTATATTTTCATCTAGTAAAACATAACTAGGCATAACTTTTTAATCACAATTCATTTTTAAGTGATTCAAAAGGTCAAGTTCATATTTTTATATTT
This sequence comes from Chrysanthemum makinoi, assembly GCA_910596185.1. Taxonomy (NCBI): domain Eukaryota; kingdom Viridiplantae; phylum Streptophyta; class Magnoliopsida; order Asterales; family Asteraceae; genus Chrysanthemum; species Chrysanthemum makinoi. Next base: position 17,389,430 of record OU343223.1, read on the forward strand.
TCTAACAGCTTCTTAAGCTTAATCAAGTTCAAGTTCCAAAGGTTACTTATATCAATAGTCTAATTACAAGTATATACTTATATTTCATTGCAGAAAGTTTGGCTGCACATTTAGTCCTGCCAAAACGACCATAAGTTGAGTTCTACAATGTTTTTTGACACGCGGCTTTCACAAAACTTCAAGTTTAGGTCTTAGCTACATTTCATAAAACTGAGTGAACTTCCAGAAATGAACAGAACACTAGGCTTTTCCCAAATGAAATCTGGTGTGCAGATTTTGACATGTTTCGCCATTTTGGCTCTCATTTACTCATCGGGATGAGTTATGAGGTGCGCCACCCGGCGAAACGACCGTAAGACATAGTTCTAAAAGCCTATCTTACTGAATTAACCTCAAGATTTACTGAGATGATCAGTTTAATCAAACTTTGGGACTATTGCAGAATTCAAATTCATAGAACTTACCTAGGACTTGTTTTAGCTTGTTTTTATGGTCACAACCTCATGTACAATGATGAGTGTCTAAATACTCATCATTTTTGTACAATCTAAACTGCAAAATCATCTGAAAACACTCATAAATGCATCAAAATGATGAAAATATCACAAATCAGTGTTTTATGTGTTTTAAATTCAAAAATATTAAAATCAGATGAAAAATGATTCAAGTTTGCAAAATTGGCAGTTTTAGTCCCCCAAGTTTCAAAAGTTGTCAAAAACAGTCCCTGGTATTTCAAAATCAAGAATTTTATCATTCAAGGTCCCTGAAATATTCTAAGTTGTTAAAAATGGTCCTTGAATGATTCTTTGATCAAATGGCAGAAAAGGTCCATCATCTTTGAAAAATGGCAAAATTAGTCCTTGGATATTTTAAATGGAAAAATGATCAAATATTATCCTTGTACTATCAAAGTTTGTCAATTTTGGTCCTTGTGATAAGTTTGGAAAAGTGGCATGTTCAGTCCTTTATCTTTGGTCAAATTACATTTTTGGTCCTTGTATACTTACTAAACCAAACGGACCCCCTTTGTATTTTGAGCCCAACCAAAACAAATAGAACCCCTGCCAATATCCCTTGACCCCTGTCATAACCAATTGTGAACCCTCCCACCTATTAAAACCAACGGTCAAATAAGTCAAAAACTGGCTACTATTCATCCTCCTCACAGAAAACGCGCCAAACTAGAAACCATGGTGGTTTCCTTGATTTGCTCTATCCTCCCTCTCCACCTGCCTCACCACTTGTATACCTTGTCCCCTCCACCTCCACTAACACCCAAAAGCTTTAATTGATTGAAACCTGCTAAAGAGAAAATTGGCGCCAAAATTACACTTGTATGGTTCTGATGATTTTAGCCAATCCAATGGCTCAGATGAGGTGGGATTCATTCAGAGGTCAACAAGGAGTCACTAAAGTCTATAAAGAGGAGTAGAGAAGCAATGTATCAATATATCTAGTGTAACTTAGTTAAAATTAGTCGTTTTAATCAATTTCAAATCTCCAGTGTATTTTAAAGCTTTCAAGAGTTTTTTTAAGTTATCTCAGTGTAATAACAATATATTTTCAGTTTCAATTTCAAGTTTTAAGTTGCAAATTCAGTTTATGCAGTTTTAACTTCAAAAATCTCATATGCTCTAATGTTGTTGTTGGTTGTTTGTATGGACTGAAATAAGCCACATAAGCTCCTATATAGTTTATAAAAGCTATTAGATACCTTAAAAACCAGTTTAAGAATCAAAAACAGAAAAATCACAAAAATACTCATAAATAGTTGAAAATTCAAAAATCCATTGGAAATGGTGTTCACAGCTGGAGCAGGGTAGATTGTGGATGGCCTTGGGTTAGAAGCTTTATGGAAAGCTATAGGTTGTGTGTTTGTGCATCAGTTCTCAGTTTGTGCTTGGATTCTACTTTGTAAGCCTTTTGTTCATTTTTGCATTTCACTGTTTTAGTTATTTACTAGCTTGAATCTCTGTGTTTTCATAATCATTAGTCTTAGTTAAGTATATTTGAGTATTAATACCAGTATCTTGTTCTTTTTAATTAATAGTTAATAAAAATCTCAGTTTCATAGTTATATTAGAATAATTGTTAATCCTAAGTTTTATGTTGCTATTGCTGTTGTTTTATGTTTATTTAGTCCTAATATATGATAATATAAGTTTGTGAATCAAGTTCAAGGTCTAAATCAGTGTTTTACTTTGAAAAACATCAAATCAGTCTAGTTAAAAGGTGTTTGGATTAGCTTGTTTATCTGTGCTAAAAAGTATTCAAGACAGTGTTATTGCTTGTTCTGTGTCACACTTAGTCCTAACATCTCATTGAAACCATCAAAACCAGTGCTTGATCATTAAAAAGTCAAAATACCATTTGATCATATCTGTCTTGTTCACTGTTGGATTTTTAAGTTCTATGATCATGGTTTTGTGTTAATAAGTTGTTATAATTGCTCAATTTAGTCTTAATACACCTTAGTACATCATAATCAATGCTTAGGATCAATTACAAACTCATAAAAGTCAACTTAGTATAGTAGTTAAAAAGTCAAAATTTTCCCTTGGGTCGTTTTTGAATAAAATAGATTATTTTATATAGGATTATATATTAGTTTTCAACTTTTGAGCTTCTAGCATATTAAAATAGAGCTGCTTATCTTTAACCTAGTATTTTTTATATTTTCCAAACAGCTTATTTAATAGCTTTTTCCTTAGCTTATTTTAGACACCATCTCAAATATGTGCTCTGTGCACAGGTTTATAGTCTTTTTAATAAGCTTGTAAAAAGCTTTTTAGTTGGTCAAATCTTGTGAAACTTGGTTCTTTGGATAGCTAACCAAGCCATCTTAAGGTCCCAAGTTCATTTTTCCATTTTATAGCTTATTTGGTAGGGCTGCAATAAGCCTTTTGTTTGTCCCATTTTATGTATAACTAAGCAACTCTGTGAATTACAAGCTTTTTCATAAGCTTGTAAAAGCTTATCAGGCACCATAGTAAGTAAGCTTGGACTTTTTGGATACCCCACCTAGCCAGCTTGTTGAATCAAGGCTTGTTTTGAGCTTGTGAGCTTATTTTCCTAGCTTAATTTGCCCTTAAACATAGCTGCAGGACTGTTTGGATAGATAGTTTAGCTTAAGTGCTTATTTGCATAGTTTCAGCTTATCATAGTACTTAATTGTGTTTTCTAGCTTAATATTAGTAGCTTGTAGCTTGTTTTAGCTCATTTTCAGCATAATTTTGCTTATTTATCAGCTTATTAAGCCACTTGGCTAAAATCTTGTGCTTAAATCCATTTTCTAGCCAATGTTAAGATAATAAGCTCAAAACTGAGCTTATTAGTCATTTTCATAAAAAGTGGTAGTTGTAAAAATTGCTTATTTTCTTGTGCTTAATAAGTTACAAAAAGAAAATCAAAAAATAAAATGTTTTGCAAAAAGGTGGGGAGGCAGGCTCGAACCTGAGACCTCCCACCTTTGAGAGCGTTAGTGTGTACCTGGATACCAGTTGCCCTTGGGTCTTTGACTGGTTATCTCGTGCACAATTTAATATATAACCCCTCTTTGTCCCGTTTAGCTTATTTAGTTAATTTAGCTTATTTCGAGCTTATTTAAACTAGCTTTTGCAACTTTTATATTTTTCATAAATTTGTATTAGTATTAAGTATTTTATAAAAAAGTTTCAGATTTTTCTCAATAGTTTTAGTATTTTTAAACATTTAATTAGTATAAAATCGTATTTAATTCATAATAAAAAATATAAAAGTCTAAAAAATATAAATCTTTTTTCTAAAATTTTCTTTTGTCATATAGTACGTAATAAAATTGTTTTTAAACTTGTAGGACTTTTATTTCATAAATTTTACGTTTTTACTTGCGAGACTCGCGTAATTTTTATAAATAACGTACGTTTTCATTTTAAATCACATTTTTAGGTAATTTAAGTTTACATTTTAGTTAAAATAGTTTATTTAAGTTAATTTGTTTTATAAAATCACAAAAACATCATTGTAAAAATAGTGATAGCGTTTATTTAATATATTTTAACTTTTTAATTTCCTTTAATTTGCATTTAAGTCGCTGTAATTTATAGAACTTTTTCTTTAGGTATAATTATCTATCAAAATCCTTATTGATCACTATCCTTAGTGATCATTCTATCATCTGATCAAGTTTTTGATACACCATTGAGTCTCCGTGGGACTTAACGACCCGGGAATTCATTATATTCTCTGATCTTCATTGCATTTTGTGTTTGAACTGTTTTAAGTTTCTTACGGTTAGCCATTCACAAGTGGCTAGCTTGCGTGAGATAACTTGACGGTTTGGCACGAATCATACAACATCAATTAAGCCATATTACATATACTACTTATATCAAATTACATCAAATAATTATAGAGATTAATAAAACCATATTGAATGACAAGAAAATAAACTCAAATCTTACAAGGATTAGGATGACAAGTTACTAGTACAACAAGAACAATTCAATCCTTAACCCTTCTAATCTCTAATCCTTGTCTTGAATCTTTATCCATCTTTATAAAACCTTGATAATCACCCCAAAGACCACTTTACTTCAGCCCCTAACCTCTTGTATAACTCCAAATTTAACCATGGAATAACTAAAACAATCCAAGGATCATAACTAGCTACCTAAACCCTTCACTTTTGTAGTATAACTTGTTGTATGGATCAAAGTGGGTGATGATGATTTATGATGAAGGATGGACAGCCATGGAGGAGAGAATGAGAGGATTTGTGCAACTTTTGCATGTAAGGAAGATAGTTATGAAGAGTTATCTTCAAGTGGGGGACAAAAGGATGGTTAAGTGGAGGGTTGTAAGACCAAGGTGTCTAAGACAAGGCCATGTGGCCTTGAGGTGTTGCCTTTGCACGCCACCTCTCCTTGAGGTGGTAGTGTGTGCTTTTATTTGTGATACATTTAGTTTATAAGGTGTAGTTTGGTCCTGGTAATTACTAATGTTAAGCCCTTAAGTCACGAAACTTAAAATCGAGCAACGTAAAAATGGAATACTTACAAAAATGTCTAAACTTATCAATATACTCTAACTATGTATATTAAATGTGTGATAAGTCTCATAGGGTGCGTCTATGTTGTTAAAACCTAATAACGTAGGTTCGAGCACGCGTATTACGTAAAGAGTAAAATATTTACTCAAAAATAACAAAGTGGCAATAGTTCATATAAAACATGACTATGGGTGAAAGTAGAGTATTTTGAACATATAGACTTATCGTAGTCTTGTGTTGGTCACAAGGAAATTTACCAGTTACTACCGGTTATCCTATTTGCTTTTACGTTACCGTAAAAGTCAAATAGTCAAAAGTCAAAGTCAAAGGTCAACTTTAAAAAGTCAAAGGGTAAAATAGTCATTTTACCTTATGAAAAATTACGGGTTGCTACAAATAACAACCCTTATATATGAAATCTTCTAATTCCACCGCAACCAAAAAAACGCAATCATTCAATTTCAAACCCACAACCATATTCCTCATCTCATTTCTAAACTTAAACAAAACCCTTTGCATCCTCTCTGATACAATCCGAACACAATCAAACAAACTAAAACCCGTTCATGCTTCAGTTTATCTTCAAGATCTTCTACAGATCTAAGGTAGCGTATTACATGTTTTTGTTTTTGTGTTTCTTTGAACGAAATAAAGAATGGATTAAATAGCCTTGTTTTTGTTCATTCTTTAATATTTCGAATAACAAAGGAAGGAGCTATGCTCTTCATAGATCGTTGATGGGTTTAGTTCTAACATTCAAGATCTATAAAGATTTGTAAATATGTAAAACAAACTGAGATCCGTTAATGTCATTTCTGTTTTGTTCGAGGCTTGTTTGTGTCTTGAGTTTATTTGTGGTTGTTGTTCGCAGATGGGATTAAGATAGTTATGGATTTGGTGTTGTTTGATTTTGGTTATGTTTATGATTCAATCTATTTTATGTTGTTCTTGTTAAGATTTTGATATGTACTTAACAGTTTAAAATGAAGTACATTATATTATGCATAGCGCATCTTCATTGGAATTTTTAAGATTATTCGATTATTTCATAGATTTTGAAATTTATAAAAAGTCTAATAATTTCTCTTCGTAAATACATATCAAGATCTTGAACTATATAGATTTCTTAGTAATAATTAGGTATATTGACAAGACGAAATTATTAGCCTTCAACCATCTGGTTTGGCTTGTCAAGAAGACTTCCAAATTCTCTTTACATACATTTTTTAATACTGAAAATAGAATTATCCTTTAGTCTTCAGAAAAACCTCTATACAAAAATAGACACCATATATTAAAGTTACATTAGATTCAAAGATACCCATTCTGAAAATGAGTATTTGAGTTATCACAAAGACGAACAAAGAATTTCTCAAAATCTCTTGATAGTAATGACTTTTCAAAATCGTATAAGTATACAACCAAGCTTAATACAAATAAACAAGCTCTATATAAATGAACTCGAACACGAGCCAAGCAGTTTTTTAGACACGTTACGAACGAGCCGAGCTCAAGCTTTATATCATACCACAAACCCGAGTTCAAGCTCAAATCTTAAGGCTCGAACCGAGCCGAGCTTGAGCTCGAGCTTTCTAAAATATAAACGAGTCGAGCTCAAGCTCTGGCAGGCTCGGGCTCGGCTCGGCTCGTTTCCACCCCTACCTATTATCATATCTTTGATACTTTCAGGGAACATTAGAGACAATGTTCAGTTTAAGTGTAGGGAGGGAAAAAAAGGGATACCTTAGAAACTATTTGCTCGCTTGATATTTGTCTTGTCCTTAGTAATAGTGTAATAAACTAAAAGAAATACTTGTTAGGGCAATTTTAGCACCAAATTTTTAATTTTTTATGACACTTATGAGCAAAAATTTAGTCTTAATAAAGCGTTTCATGGATAGGAGTTATATAACTAACACAAAAACCCTTAACACTCAAATTTCACCCCAAAAATGTGAGGTTCGCCTTTAGATATATAGGATAAAAGCATTCATCTTTAATGCTTATTGAGTGTACCAGTAGTATATAGATTCTAGAACTTGTTTTTATGATGCATTCCTAGATCGCTAGTGAGAGTACATTCCTGTAGATAGGATTATCTAAATGATAAGAGGCATTAGGATAACCCTAGTTTTAAACCTATTTAAATAATTACATTGGCCACATCGCTTGAGTAATTACCCCACACCCTTTCAATGTACTCATTTTTAGTACAAGATACCCCTAGTTAACTCCTCGGAGCCTATATTTTCACGGTTCTCGTGATGTTTCGGTTTTCAGAATGTCAATGAAGAGCACTGTTTACAATCCACCCCAAATGTTATACCCAAATCGCCTTAGCCTTCCCTGTATTCACTCATCTTTAGTGCATTATTGTAATATGTTTAAACCCTTAGTTAAATTATCTAGTTGGTTGCTAAGTCGAATCATATCTTGTGTAAATACAGTTTTGGGAGGATTGGGACTCATGGGTTAAGTAGTATTTTATGGATTAACGGGATGGAATGTCAAGTTTAATTTACCTTATCTACATAATTAATTACTCCACATGTTTTGATCCTCGCAATTTGGGTCATTAGTTTAGTTTAATAAAAACTCAAGTGTAGGGAGGTTACTATAAATTCCTTTGCTTTGATGCTATGTTTTGCAGATGGTAGAGTAAGAGTGTATAAAAAAACATACGGGCTACCATATCGCATCTATCTTTTATCTTTTATCATTTATTCTTGTTTAAGTTAAGAAAGTGTCAAGAAAAATACAAAAACAGTTAGTTTAGTAAGTCGAGTCTTGGCTTAGCAACACCTCGTTTTACATGTAACTAGCTTAGATTTTTTACTTGCCACCAGTAAATTCCCCATGTAGTCCATGTTGATTGTTATTTATGTTTTTTTATCCAGAAAGGAGTGGGAATCCAACTAGTGTCTCGGCTTCCCATTAATTTTTTGTAAATCCTTTTGTTTTGTGATGTTTTTGTAAAAAAATAAAAAATAAAAAATAAAAATAAAAATAATAATAATAATAAAGGTGTGGGAGCCCAGATTGTTTCGAGGCTCCCCACTAATTTCTTGTAATCCACTGAATCTGTTTCTAATGAAAGTGATGTTTTTATTAAAAAAAAATAATAAATAAATAAATAAAAAATAAAAAAAAATAAAATAATAATAATAATAATAATAATAATAATAATAGTGAAAGTTATTATTATAATAAAATAATAATAATAATAATAATAATAATAATAATGATATGAGTTTCTCCCCTTCTCATTCTCTTCTTTTGGGGAACTTGAGAAGGATGCGGTGACCTTGCTGAAGCGAATTCGAAAGTTTTCCGTAACCCAAGACATTGGGGCACGTGCTACTATTTATATCTTTAGTAGGATTAGCTTTGTTATAGCTAGAGGAGTGGGGGCTCAGCTAGTATCGCGGCACCCCACTAATTTCTTGTAAATCCTATAAGTTTCTAATAAAGTGATGTTTATAATAATAATAATAATAATAATAATAATAATAATAATAATAATAATAATAATAATAATAATAATAATAATAATTGAAAGGTGTGTCTCTGTGGGCGATTATGGAGACGTCACCTTCTTCTTGATCTGCTGCTCCGACACTACACCATGCCCCACTGATTCAACACTCCGGTTGGAACAGTGATTCAACTGCCTCGTTGAAGTGTGGTGTCTTTTCTTTCTTGTTGTTTTTGGCGTTCTTGGGGCTTGGCGGCTCGTTTTTGGAACCAGCATCATGGTGGCGGGTTCGTAGTATCTTCCACTTGATCATCTTGCTGGGTACGTTGGTGTGGTGACCTTGCCGGATCCCTCTGTTTGACAGTAGGTGGTGTTTTGGTGCTTGGCTCCTGGTAGCGAGTTGCTTAGTTCTTCCTGGTAGCGAGTTGCTTACTTGGTTTGTGGTACTTGCCTTCCCTGGTAGCGAGTTGCTCGTACTACTTCTTCTTTTTTTTGGGTAGCGACTTGCCCAAATTCATAGTGTAGCGGGTTGGTTATCCAACAGGTTTTAACATTTGCTTTCATTGGTGGGGCCCGCATATCCTAGTTGTGTTTTGTCCCTTTAGCAATCATTTGCTATGTTGCGTATGTAGTGGACCATAGCCCATGTGATGATGTTTCTTTTTAATTTAGCACTTATTTGTTTTATTTGAGAGGTGAAAAAAACAAAAAAAAACAAAAAAACAAAAAAACAAACAATAACAAAAAAAAAGCCCTATCTATTTGCGGGCTGGTTAGCTCTTCATGGCTAATCGTGAGGCTTTTAGAATCCCTTGTCCGTTACAAGGTTGTGAAGGGTGCAGTGGGGGAAATGGTAAAGGGCTCACTAAGAAATACTTTATTGACCATTTGAATACGCGCCATTTTAAAACGGATGTTCTAAAAGCTTCATACAAGGATCGGGTTACGAAGTATTTTTCCCTATTCTCAGCGCTTGACCAGGCACTTCATGCGGCGGGAGTCTGGCTTTGCGGGGTGTGTTTTTGTACCCACACCTTTAGTAAAAATTGTAAGCATGCTGACGGGGGAGTGGTCATAGCACCTAGTTTTCATGAAGCTGCGATCTATGGCATCAATGCGCCCCCAGCACCAGTATTAGATGCAGTTAATGGTGCTATCGTTGCATCGGCCATCACTGACGGTGACATTGGTGGAGGGGCCAATCCTGTGGCAATTTCACAGGAGAGCGGGTCAGTTTTTGATATCAACTTACTGGGTCGAGTGTTCTTGAAGAAGTTACGTACGGTTAAATGTATCCCCCTAGGCTGCGGCTCGGGTTCGCCAAGATTTTTCATAATTCACTTGATAAGGTTCTTGCGTGCGCAGGGGATCTTTCGGTATGGGTACAACTCCTCATCCTGCCATGTTTTGTTTTGACCACCTTCACGCCAGCCAACAGAGCCCAACGATGTTTGGGAGAGCGAGAACGGTGTCAACTTGAATGTATATCGCGGGCTATTCTCCGCTGGAAGGATCCTGCAGACAGGTTCGCATTGGTAATGGAACATTTATCTGGGGTCACTTTATCCCTAGGTGGTATGGCGAAACCCAAAGATCTTGATACTGCTAACCTGGTTCAATGTAAACGTAAACTGGGGGACAGACACTTCACCGCTGCCATTAAGGTGCTCACATCCTCTGGTGTCGCCCCCTCTACATCTGACACCTTGCATGAGCTAGAGGCCAAACACCCTCGTGCCCCACCACCAATTTTGTCATTGGACCCTCTGGGTGAAGATGCACTTATTGTGGACAAGGACTTGGTTTTGAATAGGATACGCAGTTTCCCGAAAGGGACATCATGTGGTCGAGACGGGCTTAGGGCACAAAATTTAACAGATATTTTGGGAGGGGTTGCGTCCGCCATTGCCGATGACCTGCTAGGTTCTATCACTGGGGTTGTCAACCTGTTTCTTGATGGAAAGTGCCCTGCTATACTAGGGGAATTTATTGCTAGTGCCCCCTGACTCCGTTGGTTAAGCCGGGTGGAGGCATACGCCTATTGGTTGTCGGCACAGTTTGGGCGTAGGCTCGTGTCGAAGGTTGCTTCTTCTTCAATTGGCAACTCTGTGAATACCTACTTGCAGGACTTTCAATTTGGGGTTGGTGTTTCAGGCGGTTGTGAGGCTGTTCTTCATTCGGTGAATCGACTAATTGAGGCTAAGGGTCACGATGTTGGGCTGTCTATGCTGCTGGTGGGTTTTCAGAACGCTTTCAATCTGGTTGATAGGAGTGTCCTTCTCCAGGAGACCAGGTTGAGATGCCCTTCTATTGCTACTTGGGTCGAGTTTTGCTATGCCAGGCCTGCTAGACTTTATTACGATGATTCTATTCTTTGGTCCTGTCAAGGGGTGCAACAAGGGGATCCACTAGGTCCTTTGTTGTTCGCCCTCGCTTTACACCCCCTTGTCCATGCTATTAATAGGTCCGTGAGCTCTCTCTCCGTGCTTGGTATCTTGACGATGGCACTATTTTCGGGATACTCTTCGGTTGCTAAGGCGCCGACATTATTATGACGGATGGCCCCGCCGGGCTTGTTTTTGAATGTCAATAAGACTGAACTTTTCTGGCCTATGGAGGACCCTAGAAGCAGGGTGTAGGGTGTTTTTCCTATAAATATCTCGCGTCCAGCTGATGGTTTCAAACTACTTGGTGGTCCCGTTAGTTTGAATGAAAGTTTTTGTCAGGAGTTGGCTTTGAAAAGGGTCTCTAAAACTATCTTGCAAATGGAAGCTATTCTTAAACTTAATGACCCCCAATGTGAGCTCCTTCTTCTTCGTAATTGTGCCGGGGTTGCGAAATTATCATACGCTTTGAGGACATGTTCCCCGTTGTACATGCGAGAGGCCCAAGTCCGGTTTGATCAGATGTTACGTGCTTCCTTGGAGAAGATTATCACAGCTTCCGGGCCAGGTTTTGGCGACTGGCAGTGGCGGCTTGCTACCCTCCCAATCAAAATGGGTGGGTTGGGAATCCATGCGGCGAGTGACATTATCCAATATGCTTTCCTCACCTCTCGTTTGCAAACCAGTGATATGCAGGACCGAATTTTGGTCAAAACGGGCATTAACTGGCATGGCCCTTCGTTTCAACATGCTCTCGACAATTTTAACAATGCTTGTAACAAAGACACGTTCTCTGTCGCATCTGACACTCCTGCCCCCCATATGATGAAAACCTTGGCAAAGTGTTATTTCGGTGTCATCGAGAAAGATCTTATTTCAAAGTATTCGTTATGTCCAAGGCAAGTGGCTATCCTCAGCTGTACCCGCGCTCCACATGCACAAGACTTCATGTTCACCATACCTATTGATGGGTTAGGCCAAAGGATGAACCATCGCCAATTCCGGTCGGTACTGTGTTATAGGCTTACCATACCCATGTTTTCCGAAGGTAGTCCTTGCCCGAGTTGCAAGCATCGTATGGACCAATGGGGAGACCATGCAGTTCACTGTTCTAGTGAAGTGGGGGTGAAATTTAGACATAACCTGGTACGTGATATTCTTGTCGACATATGTTCCAAGGTTGGGATTGTGGTGAAAAAAGAGGCCCCAATGGGGTTTCTTTCGAAGGAAGGGAAAGAATTACGTCCGGCAGACTTGTTATTATTTAACTGGTTCCAAGGCAAAGACACGTGTTTGGATGTAACTGGGATCTCTCCTTTTGCGGGTATTGATGCTAATTTGTGGGCTCCAAGGGTAGCTTTACATAACGCGGTGGAGAAAAAGAAAAAGAAATATGTGTCCAAATGTGAAGAAAATGGCTACAAGTTCATCCCGTTTGCTTTTTCTACATTTGGGGAGCTTGACACGGAAGCCTTGGACACACTTTCACGCATCAAGATCAATGTCGTTAGCCACTCGAATAATGTCAAGTGGGGCTTCATCTTTCATAGACTAAGCTTTTGTATTCAGAAAGGAGTGGGAGCCCAACTAGTGTCCCGGCTTCCCACCAATTTCTTGTAATTTCTCTTATGGTTTCTTATGAAGTAATGTTTTAATAATAATAATAATAATAATAATAATAATAATAATAATAATAATAATAATAATAATAATAATAATAATAATAATAATAATAATAATAATAATAATAATAATAATAATAATAATAACTGTGGGCGATCCAGGAGACGATGATCGGCTCGATCTCAATTCCGCGTTCGCCTCGTAGCTTTTGATTCAACAACATGTTGGATCTTTCCTGTCTACCCTCTCCTCGTCCCTTTCTCTCTCGTTCGTTTTTCTTTCGTGTCCATTGTTGATCCTCACCATCAGTTCATTGGTGGGTTTCTTTTCATTTTTAGCTTTTATCTCCTTTGTTTTTGCCTGCTGCTCCCCTCTTGGAGCTTGGTTGTGGTATCCGTTTCCGGTAATCTTGAGTCGTCTAGTTCTCCGTTTTGTCTTTTGGTTCGTTCCGTACATACTACATAGCGAGTTGTTGTAAAGGGGTTGGCTTTTTGTCGTTTCCGTGCATAGCGAGTTGGTGGGTTTCCATGCTAGTGTTTTGACCTTGCATGTGTTGCGTGTTGTCCAGGCATGCATGCTTTGTCCATATTCTGGTTTGGTGGGTCCCCCTTAGCGAGTTGCTTATTCTTTGTCTTTTTGATTGCTGTTTGACTTCTATATTGGGTTTCTTTATTATTCCTTTGGTTATTTCACTTAATTTAGTCTTAGGTTTTTTTCTTGCGGGTATTATAAAAAAAATAAAAAAAAATAAATAAATAAATAAATAAAATCTATGGCTATTATTCGGTTTCATTGTCCCTTTGCTGGTTTAAGTGGTTGTCAAGACGGCAGTGGGAATGGGCTTACCAAAACCTCGTTGATTTCTCATCTTCGTGATCGTCATTTCAATGAGGATGCGCTAGCCACCACCAAACTTTCTTTGGCCACTAATCTGGTTGTTTTTTAGGCTGCTGAGGTTACGTTGAAATGTATGGGTCTTTGGTTGTGTGGGGTTTGTTTTAAGACGCATACTCTTCGCTCTAAATGTCGGCATGGATCTGCTTTTGTGCCTCCTCCCGATAGCGGTGATGGTGTTGTTAGATTTGTGTTATTTGATCTCGCTAAGCCCTAAGTTTCCTCTTCTGTTCAGCTCGCTTGCGTTGAAGATTTGGCTTTGGAAGAGCACTCTAGTTTTGATCTACACTTACTTGACACCTTGCTCGCTAAAGGGTTGCATACTGTCAAATCCATCCCTCCAAAGTGCCGTTTGGGATTCTCTCGTGTTTTGAAAGGATCTCTTGATAAGGTGATCTGCACACCTGAAGACATTTCTTGTTGGGTTAGCCTGTTAGCCTTGCCTCTTTGTCTCCTTAAAACCTTTTGCCCGAGGAGTAACATGGAGTTCAGGTCTGCTACTAAACGCCAGCGTCAAGAAGAATATATCGCTAATGCCATTCGGGCTTGGGGTACGCCTGGTGGTAGTCTGCAACTTGTTAGAGAGGTTTTAGCCGAACCCTCCCCTACTTGGTCTAATATTGAGGAGGAAAACCTGGAATTGGGTGAGCGCAATGTCAAGCAATGTAGGAGGAAGATTTGTGATGGCCATTATACTGCCGCTGTCAGAGTTCTTTCTTCTTCCGGTGTTGCTCCTTACAATGATACTACACTTGAGGACCTAAAGGCTAAGCATCCCTTCAAGTCTGCTCCTTCACTGCCTGATATACCTATTGATCATCATAACCTCATTGCGTCTCCTGCTGTGGTTCTTGACATGATTAAGAGTTTCCCCCGTGGTACATCTTGTGGTCGAGATGGTTTACGCGCCCAACACCTGTTGGATTGTTTTAGCGGTGCTGTTGTGGCTATATCTGATGAGTTAATCAACTCCATCACCCAGGTGGTAAATCTTTTTCTTGATGGTAAGTGTCCTAAGGCCTTGGGCGAGTATATTTCCGTGCTCCTCTCACACCGCTGATCAAACCAGGTGGTGGTATCCGTCCTATTGCAGTGGGGACTGTCTGGAGGCGTTTAGTCTCCAAGGTGGGAGCTTCTATGATTGGCCACTCTTTAGATGGATACTTGAATGATCTACAGTTTGGAGTCGGGGTTTCTGGAGGAGGGGAGGCCATCCTTCATGCTGTGAATCGGTTTGTTGAAGACCATGGAGATGATGTGGGTCTTTCGATGTTGTTGGTGGATTTCAAAAACGCCTTCAATCTGGTGGACCGTGAGGTTATGTTACAAGAGGTTCGCCTCCATTGTCCTGCCATATCACGTTGGGTTGAATTTTGTTACTCTAGCCCAGCCAGATTATATTATGGGGAACACACTTTATGGTCACACCAAGGCGTGCAACAAGGTGACCCTCTTGGACCTCTCCTTTTTGCGTTGGTGCTACATCCTTTGGCCCGCAAGATCAAAGACTTCTTTTCTCTCCCCTTTCAAGCTTGGTACCTAGATGATGGTACGATCATTGGAGATACTCTGTTGGTTGGGAAGGCCCTGGAACTCATTATGATCGATGGACCTCGTTATGGATTGCACCTCAACGTCGATAAAACTGAGGTTTTTTGGCCAAGGGAAGATCCTAGAAGCAGACTCGCAGGTGTTTTCCCCCCTAATATTGCCCGGCCCCTGCATGGTGTAAAATTACTGGGTGGGCCTGTTGGTGTTGACCTTGAGTTTAGCAGAAGCTCGTTTTTGAAACGAGTTTCTAAAACTATTGAACTTATGGACGCTGTTGCTAAGCTTAATGATCCCTAATGTGAGTTGCTACTTCTCCGTGCATGTGCTGGCATTTCCAAGCTATATTTCTCTATGCGCACATGCTCCCCCCGTGTCTTTGAATGTGCTCAGATTTCTTTCGATGAAGCGCTTCGCTCCTCTTTGGAGCGAATTGTCACTACCTCTGGGCCTGGGTTTGGAAATTGGCAATGGAGACTAGCCACTCTTCCTTTTGAATTTGGGGGACTTGGTGTATATGCTGCTGGTGATGTTTTGAATTATGCCTTCCTTGCTTCTAGACTCCAATCGCCACCTACATGATCTGAACTTCTCCGACATCGGTGTTGGTGCTTCTGGATCTTCCTTTGATGATGCCCTCGGGGTTTTAATGAGAAAATGGAGACCGACCTTTGGGTAGCTCTTGTGAAATTGCTGCCCCAAACTCATGAAGAAATTGGCGATTTATATTTCACACGTGTCACAAAAGAGGCCTGAATCCACCTCTCGCTTATCTGCCAGCAGATGGCCCTATGGAGATCGCAAATGGAAGACCATACTTCGACCGCTCGAGTGGTCCCGATAGCTGAGGGGACTGACTATGAATGCCGAACTTACAGATGTGTACTATGTTATCGGCTAGGCATTCCCTCTTCTCAGTTCAGATGCCGTGTTCGGCTTGCTCCAAGGTTTTCACAGGGGATATTTACGGAGACCATGTTGTATCGTGTGCTGGCACCATTGGTATTAAACATCGGCACAACATAGTGCGTGACACTTTGATTGATATTTGTTCTCGATCTGGGGTCTCAGCTCGTAAAGAGGTTGACATCGGATTGGGTGGAGAAACGGAGCAAGTCTTACGCGCCAGATATCTTGCTCTATTCTTGGGATGGAGGGCATGACGTATGTGTCGATTTGACGGGGTCGTCCCCCCTCACTCAAAATGATATGATGGATTTTGTGCCAGTCGTAGTGGTTGACGCCGCAAAACGTAAGCGCATCAAATACGGAGCCAAATGTACAGACATTAGATATGGGTTCACCCCTTTCTCATTTTCCTCCTTAGGAGAACTTGAGGTTGACGCGGTGACCTTACTTAAGCGGATCCGAAAGTTCTCTATAACTCAAGACATTGGGCTGCGCGTCTGCTCATATCTTCGTAGGGATTAGTTTTGCTATTGCTAAAGGTGTGGGAGCCCAGATTGTTTCGAGGCTCCCTACTAATTTCTTGTAATCCATGAACTGTTTCTAATGAAAGTGATGTAATAATTAATAATAATAATAAAAAATAATATAATAATAATATTATAATAATAATAATAATAATAATAATAATAATAATAATAATAATAATAATAATAATAATAATAATAATAATAATAATAATAATAATAATAAGGAGATGATGATCGGCTCGATCTCAATTCCGCGTTCGCCTCGTAGCTTTTGATTCAACAACATGTTGGATCTTTCCTGTCTACCCTCTCCTCGTCCCTTTCTCTCTCGTTCGTTTTTCTTTCGTGTCCATTGTTGATCCTCACCATCGCCTCATTGGTGGGTTTCTTTTCATTTTAGCTTTATCTCCTTTGTTTTGCCTCGCTCCTCTCTTGGAGCTTGGTCGTGGTATCCGCTTCCGTAATCTTGAGTCGTCTAGTTCTCCGTTTTGTCTTTTGGTTCGTTCCGTACATATACATAGCGAGTTGGTGTAAAGGGTTGGCTTTTGTCGTTTCGTGCATAGCGAGTTGGTGGGTTTCCATGCTAGTGTTTTGACCTTGCATGTGTTGCGTGTTGTCCAGGCATGCATGCTTTGTCCATATTCTGGTTTGGTGGGTCCCCCTTAGCGAGTTGCTTATTCTTTGTCTTTTTGATTGTTGTTTGACTTCTATATTGGGTTTCTTTATTATTCCTTTGGTTATTTCACTTAATTTAGTCTTAGGTTTTTTTCTTGCGGGTATTATAAAAAAATAATAAAAATAAAATAAAATAAATAAAATCTATGGCTATTATTCGGTTTCATTGTCCCTTTGCTGGTTTAAGTGGTTGTCAAGACGGCAGTGGGAATGGGCTTACCAAAACCTCGTTGATTTCTCATCTTCGTGATCGTCATTTCAATGAGGATGCGCTAGCCACCACCAAACTTTCTTTGGCCACTAACTGGTTTTTTTAGGTCAGCCGAGGTTACGTTGAAACGTATGGGTCTTTGGTTGTGTGGGGTTTGTTTTAAGACGCACACTCTTCGCTCTAAATGTCGGCATGGATCTGCTTTTGTGCCTCCTCCCGATAGCGGTGATGGTGTTGTTAGATTTGTGTTATTTGATCTCGCTAAGCCCCAAGTTTCCTCTCAAATTCGGCCTTGCGTTGAAGATTTGGCTTTGGAAGAGCACTCTAGTTTTGATCTACACTTACTTGACACCTTGCTCGCTAAAGGGTTGCATACTCGTCAAATCCATCCCTCCAAAGTGCCGTTTGGGATTCTCTCGTGTTTTGAAAGGAGCTCTTGATAAGGTGACATGCACACCTGAAGACATTTCTTGTTGGGTTAGCCTGTTAGCCTTGCCTCTTTGTTTCCTTAAAACCTTTTGCCCGAGGAGTAACATGGAGTGCGTGCATACTAAACGCCAACGCCAAGAAGAATATATCGCTAATGCCATTCGCTTGGGGTACGCCTCGGTGGTAGTCTGCAACTTATTAGAGAGGTTTTAGCCGAACCCTCCCCTACTTGGTCTAATATTGAGGAGGAAAACACTGAATTGGGTGAGCGCAATGTCAAGCAATGTAGGAGGAAGATTTGTGATGGCCATTATATACCACCGCCGAGTTCTTTCTTCTTCCGTGTTGCTCCTTACAATGATACTACCCTTGAGGACCTAAAGGCTAAGCATCCCTTCAAGTCCGCTCCTTCACCGCCTCGATATACCTATTGATCATCATAACCTCATTGTGTCTCCCCGGCTGTGGTTCTTGACATGATTAAGAGTTTCCCGTGGTACATCTTGTGGTCGATGGTTTACGCCACCAACACCTCGTTGGATTGTTTTAGCGGTGCCGCTGTGGCTATATCCGATGAGTTAATCAACTCCATCACCCGTGTGGTAAATCATTTTCTTGATGGTAAGTGTCCTAAGGCTTTGGGCAGTATATTGCGCGGTCCTCTCACACCGCCGATCAAACCATGTGGTGGTATCCGCCCTATTGCAGTTGGGACTGTCTGGAGGCATTTAGTCTCCAAGGTGGGAGCTTCTATGATTGGCCACTCTTTAGATGGATACTTGAATGATCTACAGTTTGGAGTCGGGGTTTCTGGAGGAGGGGAGGCCATCCTTCATGCTGTGAATCGGTTTGTTGAAGACCGTGGAGATGATGTGGGTCTTTCGATGTTGTTGGTAGATTTCAAAAACGCCTCAATGGTGGACCGTGAGGTTATGTTACAAGAGGTTCGCTTCCATTGTCCCGCCATATCACGTTGGGTTGAATTTTGTTACAAATCTCCGACCCAGCCAGATTATATTATGGGGAACACACTTTATGGTCACACCAAGGCGCGGCAACAAGGTGATCTCTTGGACCTCTCCTTTGGCGCTTGGTGCTACATCCTTTGGCCCGCGAAGATCAAAGACTCCTCTCCCCTTCAAGCTTGGTACCTAGATGATGGTACGATCATTGGAGATACTCTGTTGGTTGGGAAGGCCCTGGAACTCATTATGATCGATGGACCTCGTTATGGATTGCACTCAACGCCGATAAAATGAGGTTTTTGGCCGGGGGAAGATCCTAGAAGCATCGCAGGTGTTTTCCCTCAATATTCCGCCCTCGCATGGTGTAAAATTACCGGGTGGGCCTCGTTGGTGTTGATCTTGAGTTTAGCAAGAAGCTCGCTTTTGAAACGAAGTTTCTAAAACTATTGAACTTATGGATGCTGTTTGCTAAGCTTAATAATCCCTAATGTGAGTTGTTATTTCCTGCTGCATGTGCCGCATTTCCAAGCTATATTTCTTCTGCGCGCATATTACGCTCCCCGTCTTTGAACGCGGCTCGCATTTCTTTCGATGAAGCGCCGCCCTCTTTGGAGCGAATTGTCACCGGCCCTGGTTTGGAAATTGGCAATGGAGACTGGCCACTCTTCCTTTTGAATTTGGGGGACTTGGTGTATATGTCAGCGCGGTGATGTTTTGAATTATGCCTTCCTTGCTTCTAGACTCCAATCGGCCAGCCTACGACCAACTTCCCTACCGGTGTGTTGGTGCTTCCGGATCTTCCTTTGATGATGCCCTGCGTGGTTTTAACGAGAAAATGAATTTGGCTCCGACCTTGTATAGGTGAATCCACCTTCGCTTATACCGTGATTGCGCCCGACATGCACTATGTTATCCTAAAGAAATTCACAAATATACGTGACACAATCCTCACCAAAGAGGCTGAATGGTGCTTCGATCTTCCTTTGATGATGGCGCCCCCTCGCGGGTTTTAAGGTCGAGACCTTATGGAAGGAGACCACTTATCTTCGTGCTTCTTGTGGAAATTCGAGTGGTCAAACGATCCGCGAAGAAATTCATGACATGATATTTGCCATGTCACAAAAGAGTACAATCCTATCGGCTATCCGCATGATGGCCCTTCATGCCAGATAGCGTGTCGGCTTGGTTATTTCCAAGGTTTTCACAGGGACTCGGTGACCATGGTATCGTGGTGGCCCTATACCATTCACGTATTGCACTATCGGAACCGTGCGCTCACATGATTACTAGTTTTGTACTTGTTCTCGACCGTCTCCTCTGATCGAGGTTGTACATCGTCCATTGGGTGGAGAAAGGTTTAGCTACAGTGGGCCGTTTTAGCCGATATCCATGTCAGATCTCGATTCGTACTCGCACCGTGACGTATGAACATTTGACGGGTCACAAACATACTCAAAATGGTATGAGTGTCCTAAGGCTTGATTTTGCTCTCCGCCTCGTAGTGACTGTCTGGAGGCATTTAGTCTCCGACGTCACAGTACCGTGAAATCAAATGACATTTCGACTTGGACCGTGAGGTTATGAAAGGGATGCCATATCACGGTTGAATTTTGTCTTACACTGGACCGCAACAGGTGAGATACATCCTTTCATTTTCCTCCCAGAGAACTCGGGATGACGCCGTGACTTACTTAATTGACTCCGGTCGACCCCTCGTTTTGAAACTCTCTATTGAATAACTCTTAATGATCCCCAATGTGATGCGGCATTTCCAAGACATTCGAAAGTGAGCGAATTGTCACGCCGCCACAAATACGGCTTCTAGACTCCAAAATATCAATAGCCATGAAACTATAGCTCTTGTGTGGATAATTGGCGTTCACCCTTTCTCATTTTCCTCCTTGGAGAACTCGATTGCAATATTTACTTTAAGCGGATCCGAAGTTCTTCTTATAACTCAAGACATTGATACCGCTCATATCTTGAGGGATTAGTTTTGCTATTGCAATGCAGTGTATTGTTTCGAGGCTCCCCACTAATTTCTTGTAATCCACTGAATCTGTTTCTAATAGGGGTGTGCAAGAAACCGAAAAACCGAACCTAAACCTAAAAACTGGCAAGAACGAAACCAAACAAACCGAAACCGATTGAAAACCGATGGTTCGTTTTTATATTTTGAAAACCGCGTTTTTGGTTCGGTTTGGTTTTAGCTTTAAAAACCGATAAATAGAAACCGAACCGACATTAAAGTCAAAATGCATATAAGACCGAATCGATCCACAACTTAACACCGAAGTTTTTGTGTTGCTCTATGACACATATACAACTATTTTTAGGATTTTATATGGTCATTTGTTTCTTATTGTCATTATTGTGTTTTTCGTTTTTCTTAATGGTTGTTTCGATTGTTTCTTCAAAGCTTTGAAGGTGTTATTTTACAATATTTGTCAAATCTACTTTGAAAAAGCAAAGCTAGATAAATCTTATACAAACCGAGAAAACCAAAAACTAAACCAAAAAACCGACAACCGAAAAACCAAACCGACACAAAACTGAAACCGAATGGTTTCTAAAAATCAAAACCGAATTTTTTGTTCTGGGTTTCGGTTTTATACAAAACCGAGCCAAACCATAACATGCAAGTAAACTTTCTAATGAAAGTGAAGTTTTTATAAAAAAAAAATAAAAAAAAATAAATAAATAAAATAAAATAATAATAATAATAATAATAATAATAATAATAATAATAATAATAATAATAATAATAAGAATAATAATAAGAATAATAATGATAACAATAAGAATAACAATAAGAATAACAACAACAACAACAACAACAACAATAATAATAATAATAATAAGAGTTAATTACATAAATTGTCCTTGTGGTTTGGTAAAAGTTACGGATCTTGTTCCTGTGGGTTTTTTTTAGCGGGTTTCGGCCCTATGGTTTACAAATCTTACGCATCTTGTCCCCATGTCTGACCCGATCTCAAGAAAGGACCTCCCTTGCAGTTACTCCCTAACGTGAGGGCAAACATTGTATTTTAGTTTTAACGATCGTTATACAAACCACATGGACAATTTATGTAATTTACTCTTTAAAAAAAAGGTTTTTCTTTTTAATTTTATTATTCAAAAAAAATTTAATTTTATTACGATTAAATTTTTTAATAAAAAAAAATTTAAAAAATTTAATTTTAATTTTATTATAATAAATTTTAAAAAAAAACAATATTTAATTTTAATATAATAAATTAAAAAACTATTTTTAATTTTTTTTTTAATTTTAAAAAAATCAAAAAAATTATAATAAAACTAAAAAAATTAATTTTAATTTTATTATTATATTTTTCTTTAAAAAACTGTTTTTTCTTTTAAAAAAAATAATTTTATTAAAAAGTTTAAAATAAAATTAAAAAAAAAAACGAAAAAAACAAACTTTATTTAATTTTATTATAAAATGGATGAAGGTGTATAAAAAAACTTTTTTATACGGTTTCGTCCGTTTTATACGTTTCATTTGTTTTTATAAAACGGACGAAAACGGTATAAAACGTTTTATAAAACAAATGAAACGTATAAAACGGTATAAAACGTTTTATACGTTTCATTTTTTATACGTTTCATTTGTTTTGAAACGGTATAAAAAGGTATAAAAAATGAACGAAACCGTATATACGTATAAAAAACGGTATAAAACATTAATTTTTTCATTTGTTTTTATACCGTTTTATACGTATAAAAAACGAACGAAACCGTATAAAAACAAATGAGACGTATAAAACGGACGAAACCGTATAAAAACGTAGTGTCAAGAGTGGGGCTTTTATTTTTCACAGACTTAGCTTTTGTATTCAGAAAGGAGTGGGAGCCCAACTAGTGTCTCGGCTTCCCACCAATTTCTTGTAATCCTTTTGGTTTTCTAATGAAGTGATGTTTTCATAAATAAAATAAAATAATAATAATAATAATAATAATAATAATAATAATAATAATAATAATAATAATAATAATAATAATAATAATAATAATAATAATAATAATAATAATAATAATAATAATAATAATAATAATAATAATAATAATACGTGACGTATGTGTTGATCTTACGGGTTCGTCGCCTTTGACGTAATCCGGGTTGATTGATTTTATACCGTATGCGTATCATGATGCAAGACCGCTGCGAACGTGCAAGTCAAGATGCTAAATGCGGATATTGGATATGGGTTTCTCCCCTTCTTTTTCTTCTTTCGGAGAACTTGAGAAAGATGCGTTACCTTACTTAAGCATATTGACGATTCTCTATGACTCAAGACATTGGCGCTGCAGTGCAGCTCATATTTTTAATAGGATTGGTTTTGCCATTGCTAGAGTGCTGGGCTCAATTGGTTTGTAGCTCCCCACCAATTTTTTGTAATCCTATGAGTTTTTAATAAAAGTGTTGTTTATTATTAAAAATAAAAAAAAATAAATAAATAAAAAATAATAATAATAATAATAATAATAATAATAATAATAATAATAATAATAATAATAATAATAATAATAATAATAATAATAAACAACTCTAGCGACCTCATGGGATCATCTTGATCTCGATGTGTCTTCATCATACTTCAACTCCCTCAGTTGAATTATGTTTGTGTATATTAGGTTTTCTTTCTTCTTCTCCTTCGTTTAGTTCACTTTCTCTTTGTTCAGGGCATTGTTTGTTTCTGGTTGGGTCGGGGTGTTTTCTGCTCCTTCCAAACGGGCAGTTCTTGGTTGTGGTGATCTCATCAGAAAACCAATAAATCCTTGGGTTCGGGTTGTCTTTCCAATCGGGTTGTAAAATCTTTCTGGTAGCGACTTGGGGGTTCTTGTGTTTTGACACAGAATTCTGTAAAGTGGTTGTTTGCTTGCTCCTTTGGGTAGCAACTTGCCTTTTCACCTTCTGGTAGCAACTTGGTTTTTAAACCCTCGTTGTGTTTTGTATTGGTGGGGCCCGCGTGGTTTGTTTACTTGCTCTTCTTTCTGGGTAGCGTATTGGTTTTTCATTCTCTGGTAGCGACTTGCCTTTTTAACCTTTGGGTGTGTTTTGTATTGGTGGGGCCCGCACTGGTTGTTGTTGTGTTTCTTGTTTTATTTTTCATTTAACCTTAGATTGTTTTCTAGTAGTTTCAATTTATTTATGTGTTGCTTTTATTTTATTTAGTTTAGGTTTGTTTTCATACGGTTAAAAAAAATTATCTTTATGGCTATTATTCGGTTTCATTGTCCCTTTGCTGGTTTAAGTGGTTGTCAAGACGGTAGTGGGAATGGGCTTACCAAAACCTCGTTGATTTCTCATCTTCGTGATCGTCATTTCAATGAGGATGCGCTAGCCACCACCAAACTTTCCTTGGCCACTAATCTGGTTGTTTTTTAGGCTGCTGAGGTTACGTTGAAACGTATGGGTCTTTGGTTGTGTGGGATTTGTTTTAAGACGCATACTCTTCGCTCTAAATGTCGGCATGGATCTGATTCTCAAGCCACCCATCATTGCGTGATGGTGTTGTTAGATTTGTGTTATTTGATCTCGCAAGCCCCAAGTTCCCTTCGCTCAATTCGCTTATGCGTTGAAGATTTGGTTTTGGAAGAGCACTCTAGTTTTGATTTACACTTGCTCGACACTTTGCTCGCTAAAGGGTTGCACACTGTCAAATCCATCCCTCCAAAATGCCGTTTGGGATTCTCTCGTGTTTTGAAAGGAGCTCTTGATAAGGTGATATGCACACCTGATGACATATCTTGTTGGGTTAGCCTGTTAGCCTTGCCTCTTTGTCTCCTTAAAACCTTTTGCCCAAGGAGTAACATGGAGTGTAGGTTCATACTACTGCGCCAAGAAGAATATATTGCTAATGCCATTCGGTCTTGGGGTACGCCTGGTGGTAGTTTGCAGCTTGTTAGAGAGGTTTGAACCCTCCCCTGCTTGATCTAACATTGAAGAAGAAAACCTGGAGTTGAGTGAGCGTAATGTCAAGCAATGTAGGAGGAAGATTTGTGATGGTCATTATACTGCTGCTGTCAGAGTTCTTTCTTCTTTAGGTGTTGCTCCTTACAATGATACTACCCTTGAGGACCTTAAGGCTAAGCATCCCTTCAAGTCTACTCCTTCACTGCCTGATATACCTATTGATCATCATAACCTCATTGCATCTCCTGCTGTAGTTATTGACATGATTAAGAGTTTCCCCCGTGGTACATCTTGTGGTCGAGATGGTTTACGCACCCAACACCTATTGGATTGTTTTAGCGGTGCTGCTGTGGCTATATCTGATGAGCTAATCAACTCCATCACCCAGGTGGTGAATATTTTTCTTGATGGTAAGTGTCCTAAGGCTTTTGGCGAGTATATTTCCAGTGCTCCTCTCACACCACTGATCAAACTAGGTGGTGGTATCCGTCCTATTACGGTGGGGACTGTCTGGAGACGTTTAGTCTCCAAGGTAGGAGCTTCTATGATTGGCCACTCTTTAGATAGATACTTGAATGATCTACAGTTCGGTGTTGGGGTTTCTGGAGGAGGGGAGGCCATTCTTCATGCCGTGAATCGGTTTGTTGAAGACCGTGGAGATGAAGTGGGTCTTTCGATGTTGTTGGTGGATTTCAAGAACGCCTTCAATATGGTGGAAAGTGAGGTTATGTTACAGAGCTACCATTGTCCTCGCCATATCATGTTGGGTTGAATTTTTTACCCGCCCAACCAGTTATATATGGGAACACACTTTATGGTCACACCAAGGCATGCGCAAGTGTGACCTTGGACCTCTCCTTTACGTTGGTGCTACATCCTTTGGCTCGCAAAATCAAAGACTCCTTTTCTCTCCCCCTTCAAGCTTGGTACCTAGACGATGGTACGATCATTAGAGATACTCTGTTTGTTGGGAAGGCCCTGGAGCTCATTATGATAGATGGACCTCGTTATGGTTTACACCTCAACGTCGATAAAGCAGGTTTTGGCCAAGGGAAGATCCTAGAAGGCACTCGCAGTGTTTTCCCTCCTAATATTGCCCGGCCCCTACATGGTGTAAAATTATTGGGTGGGCCTGTTGGTGTAGACCTTGAATTTAGCAGTAAGCTCGTTTTGAAACGAGTCTCTAAAACCATTGAACTTATGGACGTTGTTGCTAAGCTTAATGATCCCGATGTGAGTCTGCTGCTTCTCCGCATGTTTGGCATTTCCAAGTCAGTATTTCTATGCGCACATGTCCCCGTGTCTTTAAACGCGTTCTCGATTTCATTCGATGAAGCACTTCGCCTTCTTTGAGTGAATTGTCACCGCCTCTCGGGCGGGTTGGAAATTGGCATGGATATCGCCACCCTTCCTTTCGAATTAGGGGCTTGGTATACGCCTGCTAGTAATGTTTTGAATTATGCCTTCCTTGCTTCTAGACTTGAATCGCCACCCTACGACTGAAGTTCTCCCAACTGGGTGTTGGTGCTTCGGATCTTCCTTTGATGATGCCCTACATGTTTTTAACGAGAAAATGGAGACCGAACTTTTGGGTAGCTCTTGTGAGATTGTTGCCCCAAACTCATGAAGAAATTGGCAGATTTATATTTCACACGTGTCACAAAAGAGGCTGAATCCACCTTACGCTTATCTCTAGACAGATGGCCCTATGGAGATCGCAAATGGAAGACCATACTTCGTGACCGCTCGAGTAGTCCCGATAGTTGGGTGGGGCGACTATGAATGCCAAAACCTACCGTGTGTTTTATGCTACCGTCTAGGTGTTCCCTTTTCTACTCGAGATGCCATGCTCGCTTGTTCCAAGGTTTTACGGGTGATATCTATGGGGATCATGTTGTATCATGCGCAGGTATTATTGGTATTAAACATCGACACAATGTAGTGCGTGATACTCTCGCTGATATCTGCTCCCGTGTAGGGTTTCGGCCAAAGAAGTTGATATCGGGCTCTGCGGAGAGAGGACAAACACCTACGCCGGATGACTTGTTACTTTACTCGTAGGAAAGAGGCCTTGATGTGTGTGTTGATCTTATCGGGTCATCGCCCCGACGCAAACGGTATGACTGACTTTGTGGTATGCCCGTGATAGATGCCGCGCACAGCAAAACGTGTCAATTACGGACCAAATGCTGACATTAGATATGGGTTCATCCTCTCTTTTCTTCCTTTGGTGAACTCAAGAAGGAGGCTGACCTCTGAAGTGAATCCAAAGTTTCATCACTCAAGATATTGGCCAGTGGTGCTAACTATATTTTTAGTAGGGTTTGTTTTGCTATTAGAGGAGTGGGGGCCGTTAGTTTCTGCTCCCCACTAATTTCTTGTAATTCCCTATGATTTTCTAATGAAGATGTTTTATAATAATAATAATAATAATAATAATAATAATAATAATAATAATAATAATAATAATAATAATAATAATAATAATACAAAAATATAAATAATGAGCGATGGTGTAAATGTCATTTTCATATTTTGGTAAGGAGGTTATTAGTGCATTTTTATTTTTTATTTGCACATTTCAAAGGTACAATTAGTTAAAACATGTTATATATAAAGTACAATTGGCTAATGTGTATATAATTGAGTATTTCAATAAAAATATGAGTGTACACATCAAATCTCATTTTGATTGATACAGTTGAAAAAAAATATTAGATCCATTTGTTTTAGCTCGATTCTTAGTACTCCAATTTCAATCATGGTCATCTAGTTGTTTACTTAAAGTAGACTTCATAACTTCTTTAAATCAACTCAAAACCAACAACTATTTGAAAACCAAATAGTCTCCTCGAGATTAATAATTTGTTGCAAAAAGTTTAAAATTTGATAATTAGCCTACCTGAAAAGTCTCAAAACTATGTAAACGATAGTGTTTAAACATACTCAACAGTGTCAGCACACGTTGACAAACATAGCTAAATTATGTAACTCTGTAACATGTGAGATTTAATGTTAGATTTCTATCAAAAAATGTTGAAGTTATTTGTGCAAGCTGCTCTTCTATAAGTTGAGGGGCTAGTTATGTCATTTCAGAAGTTGTTTATGCCTTAAAAGAAGAAAAGTGTTGATTGTCAAGTTTCTCATTCTGGAAGGCTAAAGTGAAATATCTTGAGTATATATTGAGTCATCCAGATCTAGGGTTTGTATCATTCATTCATTCAGTCTTCTATTCTGGTTATTTTCTCTCTCAAGTGTTTCTACACATACTCGTGTATTCTGGTAGTTGATTCAAGATCAAAAACCTTTGATCTTGTTAGTTTGTGTGATTAAGAGTGTTTGTAGTGAGGTTGTGTGGTGTCCTTCTGAAGGAGATCACATCTTGTCTTTTTTATTCGTTTGGTAAGCACCTATTTAGGGACTTATCTGCCATAGCAGTTGATTAATAAAATAAACCAAGGGGTGGTTGGCTGGGTGTAATATCTGGTTGTTGTGTGTTCTTTACCATTTTTACATGGTATCAGAGCCACGGTTTTGATGTGGTGGTTCTTGGTTTGAGTCTTGAATGAGGGTTTGTTACCTAATTTGGGGATTTTTGGATCTGGTGTTGTTATTGGTTAATTGAGGTCGTATTCTTTACGGTCGTGGTGAGTTTCATCTGTTTAGGTGAGATATGGTGGATTTCTGTGGGATTAGAAAATTAGGGTTTCTGAAACCCTAATTTGATATTTGGGGTTTCTTGATTCTTGGTATTTGTTATTGTTTGAGGGCTCTTGTTGGGTGATCTTTAGCTCTAAAATTAGAGTTGTTGATTATTTTCTTCCGTTGCTGGTTTATTGCTCTATAAGTAATCTTTCTCTCTTAAGAATAACAAGTGTTTGGTTAATTGGGTGCAAACGGGTTCCGTTAACATCTTGACCCTCCATCTTGAATGGTGTGGATACGCTTCCGCCAACCCTGTGTCATTAATGTGATTCTTGTTGTTTCTCGGGTGTGAGTTTATTTTTTCTTTTGATTAGTATAGTGTTTGTTGTGTCTAGATTGCTGGAGGATAGGTTCTTGGGATTGTTGGAAGTTGTTGATTGTTGGTTGTGGTTTATTATTTGTTTGGTTATCTGTTGTAGTAGTTGTTTAGTTATTATTTATTTCTCTTCTGGTTCTTGTTTGATTCTTGTGTTTCTTATTCTTTCATCATGTCTAAAAATGGTGAGCCTAATGGTGTTAATAATGTTCTGATCAATAATCTTGGTGCTGGTAATCCTCTACATATTCAAACTAATGACAATAGTAACTACTCTAATTCAATTCAAATTAAGTGGTACTGAAAATTATAAAATATGGTCTGGTGCTATGAAACTTGATTTACAAGCTAGAAATAAGTATATTTTTGTTGATGGAACATGTTTAAGAGAATCTTTTATTACTAGTGATGTTTTGACTGCTCAATGGGATAAATGCAATGCTATTGTTTTGACTTGGCTTTAGAATTCTGTGTCTCAAGATGTTTATATGGGTCTTGTCTATTTTGAAAATGTTGCATCTGTCTGGAAAGAATTAAAGGAAACATATGATAAAGTTGATGGTTCTGTTGTCTATAATCTGTTACAGAAAATTAATTGTGTTAAACAAGGTGGTAGCTCTGTGGCTGATTATTATCATAGGATTAACTCTCTTTGGAGAGAATTTGATGCTATAACTAAGTTGCCTATATATGTTTGTGTGAAGTTAAATGCTCTTGTGAAGCTAGTAAAGAATAAGTGTTGCATAAGCAACTTATGAGGTTGATGTAGTTTCTCATGGGTTTAGATGATTGTTATCAACCTGTTAGAACTTCTTTGTTAACTAGGGATCCTCTCCAGGAGGTTAAAGGCGCTTATATTACTGTTTCTAGAGAGGAATCTCACAGAGGTGTTCCTGAGTCTTCTAGTGTTACTGAATCTAAACTAAATGCTTCATCATTTGCTGTTAAAACTTTTAATAACAATAGAAGGGGGTTTAACAACAACAATAATAATAATACTAGAAGTACTAATAACAACATTGTTAATAGAGGATCTAATCCTAATCTAAATTGTAAAAATTGTGGAAAGATTGGATACACTATAGAGAGATGTTATGAAATTGTTGGTTTTCCTCCTGGATTTTCTAAAACCAATGGCTCTTTTAAGCAAAATGGTTTTAAACAAACTTATAATGCTGATGTTGAGGTTAAACAAAATGAAAAGTCATCTTCTACTAGTACTTCTTTTGGTTTTACTTCTGAACAGATGAAGAAATTTATGTCTTTGATTAATGATTCTCCATCTGGAAGCATACATGCCAATATGGCAGGTAGGGCTTCATTCTTTAATCACAATGTCTGGTTTAATATAAATTTTTCTAAATATTATTTTGCCAATTCTAGTCTTACTGTTAAGACTCTTACCTTGGGGTGGGTTATTGACTCTGGTGCTAATCAGCACCTTACTATTTCTACTGATGGAATGTTTAATGTTGCTGATATATCTAGTTTAAAAATAACTATTGGTCACCCTAATGGTACTCTAGCTACTATAAGTCATGTTGGTAATCTGAAGCTTACTAAGAATGTGGTTTTGTATGATGTTTTAGTTATTCCTGGTTATTGTGTTAGCCTGTTATCTGTTAATAAACTTATCAGAGATGGTTTGTTGGTTTTGATGAGGATAAGTGTTATATTTAGGACTTGAAAAGGGAGAATGTCTTAGGGACTGATAGTCAGTCTGATGGCCTTTATTTGTTTGATATGCAACCTGAAAATTATGTGAGTAAATGTAACATGATCATGTCTTATAATGTGTCTAAGTTTGTTTGGCATAACAGACTGGGTCATCCTGCTGATCCAGTCCTGAATGTTCTTAAGTCTGATCTTGGTTTCTCCAAAAATGCTTATGTGCATGTATGTGAGATCTGTCATAAGGCTAAGCAAACAAGGGAACCATTTCCTTTGTCTGACCATAAGTCTGAGACATTGGGTGAACTTGTTCATCTAGACTTATGGGGTCCATACAAAGTCACTAGCAGATAAGGTTATAAGTACTTCTTAACTGTGGTTGATCACTATTCTATGGCAGTATGGGTATACTTAGTAAAAACTAAGGGTGAAGTGTTTGATGTTTTTGTGTCTTTTATAAACATGTTTTATAATCAGTTCAATTCAAAGATTAAAAATGTAAGATCTGATAATGGAACAGAATTTGTGAATAAAAAAATGCACCAAGTTTTTTCTAATCTTGGCATAATACATCAAACTTCTTGTGCTCATACTCCTCAGCAAAATGGGATTTCTGAAAGGAAACATAGACACTTGCTTAATGTGGCAAGGAGTCTTATGTTTCAGGGGGAATTCTTTAAGATTCTGGTCTAATTTTATTTTAACTGTTGTCTATCTGATTAACAGGCTGCCATCTTATGTTCTAAAAGGTAAATGTCCCTTTGAGATGATTCATAAAAGAAAACCTAATCTTTCCCATTTGAGGTCTTTTGGTTGTCTATGTTTTGCAACTATTTTAAATAATCATGATAAAATGAGTTTTAGGTCTAAAAAATGTGTTTTAGTTGGATATTCTACAGTAAAAAAAGCTTATAAACTTTTGAGTTTGGATACAAGAAATGTGTTTTTTCATAGAGATGTAAGGTTTTATGTAAAAAAAATTTCCTCTTAAAATGAAAACCTATGATTATGCAGATGCACAAAGTGCAAGGGAAGCAGATCATGTGAATTTTTTTGATAATCTGGGGTCTCAAAGTCCCAATGATGAAGGGAGAGATTCACCAGTTGATGATGGTAGTGAGCCACCTTCCTTTCACTAGAATAATCTAGTCGACTACCCATGAAAAATACCCACAAATGCTCATACATGGGTGTTTACCCACAGTTTACCTACGAACTACCCACAATTATAGAACTAAAAAACAAACCTATTTTACTCATGAATTTCCCATGAGTTTCGCCACAAAATTACCCATGATTGTAAATTTTGTATCCATTCCATGAGTAATTTACTTCGCCAATATATCTCCACCGGTTTACCCATGAAATGAGTTCTCTGGTTAAGGATGTGGGTAACATCATGGGTAAATTTCAGTACCCACGATTATGCATAACCTCTTTTTTTGTGGGTAATTTTGGTGAGTAATTTGTGGGTATATATAAACCCATGATCTTACCCTCATTGTGTCAAAATGAACAAACCGTAGCTAGATTTTACGGTTTACACTATATATATTGTTAACCTTGACTTAAAGAATTCTCAAACATAAATCCTTAGACTTTTATAAGCCAAATTTTTCTTAATTTCACCGCTTATCATTTTTGGACTACGAAAGTGATAAATCCTTTTATTAGATCCTCCAATCCCTATATAATATTACACGTGATTAATAATGTATGTGATAATGTGAAATTGCCCCGCTCCTATTTTTTCACGTCCCGCCATTGTTTTGATAATATAGTCCCACCCAAGCCAAATCAAAATTTGAATCAAGCATTATCATCAAATAACTGTCTACCCACTATCCTTTATTTTCCCGATCTTATCGTCACTAACTATGAGCAAGTGAGTCCTTAATATCATATCATCATTTCTTGTTGCCAAAAACGTAACAAATATGCGTACTATGTCTCCTAAATATCATATTATCATTTCTTCATCGTTTTCCGAAATCGATAGAGAAATGCTCGAGTAAACTATTATATATATCTTTTGTTTGCGATATAATGTTAGGAACTAGTTTTATTTTATTTATTCTTGTAATTTTAGCTATTTGACCATCTTTTTGTAGGTAACTCACGCTTTCCTGACCGACTTTCTGATCTGTTGTTATGCGAATCACAACTCACCATGATAAATGACGACCATACCAAATATCATCAACATGGTATGTAGAACTTCGAATTTAGTGAATTACACTTAATATTCTATTTGACACAACATCATTGGTACGTATTAGGTGCCACTTACATAATACATTCATCATACTGTGACATTATTCTTTTTTCTTTTTCTTTTAATTAGAATGGCACTATACTTGAAATCCGACCCCCAAGTTAAACCATCCAAACAGGCAGGCCTCGGGATCCGAACCATCATGAGATACATGCGAAAGGAAACTTCTAGAACTCACGGCTTCGCACTAGAAGGAAAACATGGATTTTTTGTTTCTTGCGAGACTCGAACCCTGGGTAAAACCTCCTCCAAGCCTCAGAAGAAGCCCAAGTGACTAACTGAGCAAAGCCAGTTGGTTAAGTGACAAGTTTTTCCTATTTACTACTCGTATGTTTTAACTACTATTTTGATATTACCTAATTGTTAAGTTAGAAATAAAAATATACTTCCAACTAATGTACCGGTATTTGTTTTTCTTTTCGATATAGTTTTGTTTACATCATGTTCCAACAAATGTTGTATCTCGATTGTGCAGTGTATCATCATTCAGCTTTGTACAAAGGAAGCTCTTGAAATTTGGGAGGAAAGGCTCTATGCTGCAAAGGAGATAGTGAAAGCTCTAGACTTGTGCGGGTTACAAAGATATCATCATGCCTTCACTAAATACTATGAAATGTAATAGTAATAAGTTTTATGTCACTATGGTATCATTTTCCCCCCTTAAGTTATAGGGTCGAAATTTTATATAAGATTGATTGTTTATTTTAAATTAGTTTTTGTTATATTTTTTCTATTTATGTGTATAGTAAACACAAGTGAGTACTTGTGGCACGTAAACTTTACCCGTGGATACATCTGTAGATTAGTCACAATGATGAAACTTTTTAGCCGCAATGTAACAAAAAATTTTGGGAAATTTAGCCATTAAGGTATGTTATTGCCTACAAATGGCTATGGGTAAATTTAAATTATTTACCTTTGATTTTACAAACGAATATTTTGTGGGCAATACTACCCACCGATCACACACAACTACAACAAATGGGCAATTTGTGGTATTCACTGAAATCCCATGAAAACTTTACACATGAAATTCACATAGTTACCCATAAAGCATGTCGTTTGTAACATTACCCACATGCGGAATATTTTGTGGCTAAACATTTACCCTCGGAGGTTTTACCCATTATGCATGGTTTGTGGGTAATCCGTGGGTAATCTTCAATTACCCACGGATTTAGGTCATTTACCCACACATTTGGTCAGTGGGTAATCGATAGAATTCTTGTAGTGTTTGATGCGGCAGATAATACACAAGGTATTACAACAAATACTGCACAAATGCATAAGGAAGGGTGGCAATCTGCAACTAACTATGGTGACCAAAACTGGTCTGAGGGCAATGTTGGTCAAAATTTAAATGAATCATCTCAAACCAGTCAAGTTAATAATGATGTGTAGTCTCCTGTTTTAAGAAGGTCTAATAGAGAAACTAAGCAACCTGTTAGGTTTAATGATTATGTGCTTAGTTCCAAGCTCAGACATGGTATAGAGAAGTATGTTGATTATAGGAGATTGAATGTGTCAAATAAATACTTTGAATAAATCTGTTGAGCCTATGTGTTATAATGATGCTGTTAAAGACCCTAATTGGGTTGATGTTATGAATAATGAAGTTAAGGCTTTAAATAGAAATAATACTTGGACTGAATGTGATTTACCTCTGGGAAAACCTATTGGTTCTAAGTGGATATGGAAAATAAATATAAGTCTACAGGAGAAGTTGAAAGGTATAAAGCTAGGCTTGTTGCTAAGGGCTTTAATCAAAGAGAAGGATTTGATTATGATGAAACTTTTAGTCCTGTAGTTAAGATAGTTACTGTGAGAAGTTTGATTAGTATTGCTGTTAATATGTCTTGGCCATTATATCAGTTAGATGTAAACAATGCTTTCTTGTATGGTGATTTGGTTGAAGATGTTTACATGACTTCTACGAAGGTTATAACGAGAATGATAAAAATAACGTATGCAAGCTTAATAAGTCTTTCTATGGTCTTAAACAGGCACCAAGGCAGTGAAATGCTAAACTCACTGCTGCCTTGGTTGAACATGGTTTTGTTCAAAGCAAATTTGATTACTCTTTGTACATTAAACAAAAAGGATCTATATTTGTTGTTCTTCTTGTTTATGTGGATGATATTGTGATTACAAGCAATAATGAATCTGAGATTAGTAGCTTTAAAAGGTTTTTAAACTCTAAGTTTTTAATTAAAGGCCTTGGTGAGCTCAAATATTTCTTGGTATTGAAGTCTTAAGGAATGAAAAGGGGGTTTGTATGTCTCAAAGGAAGTATTGTTTAGAATTGTTATATGAGTATGGTTTGTTGGCTGCAAAGCTAGTGGACACTCTTCTTCTTGAGAATACTGTTTTGAATCATACTGAGTCTAACAAAGACAAGTGCTTAAACAATATTACTGCTTATCAAAAGTTAGTTGGAAAACTTATATACCTCACTAATACCAGTCCTGATATTAGCTATATTGTTCACTGTTATATGCATTATCCTTTACAGTCTCATATTAAGTCTGCTTTAAGAGTTTTGAAACACTTAAAAGGGTCACCTGGGTCTGGTTGCAATTTAATAAAGAATCTAGTATTAAGTTGAGTGCATATTCTGATGCAGACTGGGCTAAATGTCCAAAACTAGAAAATCTTTTACTAGTTTTTGTGTTTTTTTTTTTGGGTGATTCATTGATTTCATGGAGAAGTAAAAAAAAACTACTTTGTCTAAGAGTTCAGCAGAGGCTGAATATAGAAGCCTTGCTTATGTGGCTTGTGAAGTTATTTGGTTGGGTAACTTGTTGCATAGTTTGGGTCTAAATAGGTTGTTTCCAGTGAATATGTATTGTGATAGTAGTGCAGCCATAGAAACTGCAGCTAACCCTGTGTTTCATGAAAAAACAAATCATTTTGAGTTAGATGTGCATTTTGTTAGAGAAAAGGTGGCTACTGGTGTTATTGTGACTAACAAAGTTCATACAGATGAGCAGACTGCATACATTTTTACAAAGTGTCTTGGTGGGTCTCAACATAAGGTTCTTTGCAAAAATCTTGGTTTGTTTGACATGTTTGCAGGTGTTAAAAATTCTGGTATGGATAACAAAGGAGTTGATGATGGTTGTGGTAATCAGCTTGAGGAGGGGTGTTGAAGTTATTTGTGCAAGCTGCTATTTAATAAGTTGAGGGGCTAGTTATGTCATTGCTCAAAAGTTGTTTATGCTTTAAAAGAAGAAAAGTGCTGATTGTCAAGTTTCTCATTCTAGAGGGCTAAAGTGGAAATATCTTGAGTATATATTGAGTCATCCAGATCTAGGGTTTGTATCATTCATTCATTCAGTCTTGTATTCTGATTATTTTCTCTCTCAAGTGTTTCTACACATACTGTACTGTAGTTGATTCAAGGTCAAACACCTTTGATCTTGTTAGTTTGTGTGATTAAGAGTGTTTGTAGTGAGGTTGTGTGGTGTCCTTCTGAAGGAGATCACATCTTGTCTTTTGTATTCGTTTGGTAAGCACCTATTTAGGGACTTATCTCATACAGTTGATTAATAAAATACACCGAGGATGGTTACTGGGTGTAATATCGTCTGTGTGTGTTCTTTACCATTTTACAAAATCCAAAGCTAAAACATAAATCAATGTCAAATTTATCATGATTACGATTTTTAGTCAAAGCTCATATATTTTGGGTATGTTTATTGGTGAGTGTTTGAGATCTCGTGGAAAACTAGACATTAATAAATGTTTTGTTTTGCGACAAAATTTATATTCCCTCCGTCTCAAAATTATTGTCCTCGTTTGACTTTTTCGGTATTTCTTTTACAATTTTGACCTTAAATATTTTTGTTTGTTCTATATAATACTTGATGCAAAATATATGAATGGATTGCGTTTTAAATGTATTTTCATTGGTATAATTTCATCGGCTATTTTATATCACAAACAAAAATATTTAATGTTAAAGTTGAAAAAGAAAGACCGAAAAAGTCAAACGGAGACAATAATTTTGAGACGAGTAAGTAAGCTTATCAAATTCAAAGGTTTGCTTTTCTTTTACAAGCTACTTGAAATATCTTAAGAGTATGGGAATTTTTGAAATGATTAATTATATTTTTTTTGGGTAAAGTTCCCCATTAAAATATATTACACCAAAAAAACATTTATATGATTAATTATATTAATACCCTTGAATCAATATCTATATCTTTGTCAAATGTCTATTTCACAGTCATAAGCTCCAGCTTTAGCTAGTTTGTCATAAAAATAACCCATTGTATAAGCTTCAGCTAGTTCTGCAATATATGAACTTTAGCCCTTTCTTTCCGAATAAGAATAAACTGAGATAGACCAGCAAGTTTGAAAAAGAAAAAAAAGCTATAAATAGAAAGACCCTTAATAGTTAATTTGATTCTGTGGAAATCAGTGGCCACTATTAGAATTCAAAAAAGTCAAATAAAGCATTGTTTCATATTCAAGAATCATTTCCACAAACTTCACACAAGGCATATATGCGGACATCATCATCATAAAAGGTCACCAAACATGTTGTGTGTGTTTTGGTGAGCTGCAAAGTCAAAGTTTCAAATAAACCAATATTTTTGGGCCAAGGTAACTAAGTTTGGAGACTCATGGCGCTCGGTGTGGGAGGTGATTCGCCCGCCAAAGGCACCAAAGGACCAATGGCGCATTAAACCTACACCATGGATCCCGTCGTCCATTCGCCATCCGACATTTAGCAGGTGAAATCACGACCCACCATTTTTTTTTTTTTTGAGTGTGTAGGTATTTTTAATGTGGTACTTTGATGGACCCAAAGTATTATTGGGAGGGTGATAAGGTGGCGGATAATAACTGTTATTCGTCACTACCACACCGACCACTCTAACAAGTTGTTCTTACTCAATAACATACTTTGTGCTAAACATAGTTTATATTTTTGTATAATGATTTGTTAACAACAACTTTATAAGTTTAGTTTAATTATTTCATGTTTATAAAAATGACATTAAGTGAACTCATATACTTCGTAATTATACAATTTAATCATTTTAAACATGGTACGTGATGTTAACTATGAAACATTTGACGTTCATTAGGTGCTAATTATGTATATTACGGTTTTAGCCTGCTTTTTATAAGTTTCCTTACAATCGAAAGACTAATGATATGAAGCTCGTTCAAGTTGGGGTATACGATGAACGCAAAGTTACATGAAAGCAAGTCTAGACAAACACGAAACAATAATTGGAATACGATGTCCTTGTTGGCTTGTTGCCATCCTTGGTTCGACACCTAAAGATGCGTTGCTTTCACATATCACATCTTGTCTTTGTTTCGTGTTCTAAACCCTGAATGGTTTGTACTGACTACTAATATTTTGTAGTTTATCCAAATAATGTGATGTTAGGTAATGTTGGGCAAGTCATTTGTCAAGATTAATTCATGTGTAATGTTTTCATGATCCGTGTATACTTCTTACTTCTATTATGTAGAAGTATTCTTATTAGAGCAGTTACAATCGTAACACCATAACACCAATAACACCGTCCACGTCAGCGCCACATCAGCTTTAACATTTAACATTAACATAAAAAAAAAACACCCACAACAATAACATCTCAATAATATCAATAACATTCCCAACAATTTACAAAAACAACCCCTCATTTAGGGGCATTAAAAAAAAAAACGGGCGTTAGCCTTAACGCCAGGGACTAACGCCGAAATAACGGGAGGTCCAGGGTGATAACGGCATAACGACGTTAATTTGCTAAAAACGCCGTTGTGGCGTTACGTTTGTGTTTGCTCTTAGTACTCATGCAAGGCACGATGACACGGGCGGACCCCAGGGTGGTTTTCGGATATTTACAAGAACAAAATTTTCGTTAAATATCATGATTTTTTTTAAAATAAGCATAGTTCTGAAAATCTGTGTCACATAAATACATACTTTGTTTATTTATTTCTTAATTTAAGGTAGTTAATATATACGTTGTGATGATATAACCACTTTTGCATACAGATAAATGTGAGATTTGATATGCACATCACAATAATAAATAATATTTACGTCGCACATATGCAATTTTTTTGTTATATATATATATTTTTTTAAGATTATACAGGGATTATTAAAGTTTTATGGTAATTTATGATTGACTACGACATACTTGACTCAAACAAACCCATCATAATCAATAAACATCTCTCGTATATACGCAAAGCTTCCAAAGAAAATATCCGAATGGTAAATAAAGGACATGTTAACACTATCTATCACGTCAACCTCAAACGTATACGTCTTGTCTTGTGCTTAAAATTAGACGAATTTTCATATTTGGACCATTTTCTACTTTATGGTCCACTTTTTTATATATTTAAAAAAACCGTTTTATAATTTTAGTCTTGTGTAACTTTATTGAAAACTTGACATGTTTTTAAAAGTTGGTAGAGGTGTTTTTTATCAAATCGAAGTTACATTTTATACGATCAATGTTATGTTTTACTATACCAGTTTATCTTATTAAACAAGTGAACCGTGAGTCTCTTCTTTTATTAAAAATCAGTAGTATGTTTTACTTTTTTATTTATTTATATATTTTTTGAATAAAAAAGTAAGACTCACGGTTAACTTTTTGAATATGACAAACTGGTGTAGCAAAAACATAACATTGGTCGTATAAAATGTCACTTAATCTAGCAAAAGCCTCTACAAACTTTTTAAACACTTGTCGAAGTCGAATTTGAGACTAAATTTGAAAGTGATGAAGTAAAAATAAGAAATGATTTAGCGACTTCATTTTTATTGGACACTTAACTGATGCATTAAACTGTTGTATTGTAAATATACACGGCTTTAACCTGTTGTATATATGAATGTCCAAATCAAAAAATCTAGTATAAAATGGACCAAAGTTAAAGTTTCTTCAAAAATTATTACAAGTTGTAGTCTTCTAGATTCACCCGAACAATCTAAGAAAGTAGATATGACAAATTTATCTGCCAACAAAGAGAATTTGGTTACTTTCGATTTCCACAAATGAATCAAGTTAATACAGTAAAAAGTTTAACTTAAAGTAAAACTGGTCAAATGATTAAAGTCGTCAAAACTATATTTTTTGAAACGACTACATTTTTTGAAATCACTCATATACAAACAAGAATCAAGAAATCACTCGTGAGATTGTAAGCACTAATCAACCATTAAAAAATGTTAAGCAGTTCATTAAAAAATCAACGTTTATTTCGATAAAGATTCTATGTTGGATGTTCTTTTATATTTGTAATAACACAAGTTTTTTATTTTGTCATGCTTTAGGGGGTGTTTGGGTAAAAGTGTGGTTCCTCAAATATGTTTACAAAATGACGTTTTGAAACTGCACCTTTTCATTCACTTTTTGAAAACGCAGTTTTGAGGCATAAAAAAGCAAATAATCACTTCTCATCCAAACACTATAAACTAGATTATTGCGTTTTGAAAACGCAATAATCAGATAATCCACCTCCAAATGCAATCCCAAACACCCCCTGTAAAGCTAACCACAATCGATTGGTTATGGACATAGATCGACCGATTTTAAAGTCGGTCGAGCTTAATGTGAGAAATCAAGAATATCGGTTGTCGTATGAGTTTTGGAAATATGGGTCGAGCTTTTTATAATCGATTGGTTATGGACATAGATCGATATTAAAGTCTGTCGAGTTTAATGTGGGAAATCAAGAATATCGGTTGTCGTATGAGTTTTGGAATATGGGTCGAGTTTTCGACTGATTATGCAAATTTTTTATTATTACTACTGCTCACAAATTTCCCGTTTGACTTTTTCGGTCTTTCCTTTTCAACTTTGACCTTAAATATTTTTATTTGTGTTATACAAAAATTATTAAAAATTATACCAATGAAAATACATTTAAAAACCCAATCAATTCATATATATTGCATCAAGTATTATATAACACAAACAAAAATACTCAATGTCAAAGTTGTTATAAAAGGACCGAAAAAGTCAAAATGAGACTATAATTTTGGGACGGAGGGAGTATTATTATATTTTTTTTAACATAAAATAAAATATAAATAACACAAAATATTACCCACGCTCTGCTTCAAATTCAAATTAAAGGCTACAGTACGAGCGGGAGGATTCAAGATTCAAATTCAAAAATTTCCCCTTATATATCCACACTCTTTTGTTTCTCATACATACAACTCACACACATATTCTCAACAATGTCTCATGAAAGACTTCTCCCAACAATTCTCCAGTCAGCACGACTTCTCACAATAGTTCCCCAGTCCACACGACTTCTCACAAAGAAATCCCCAGCTCCAACCCAACGGAAAATGATGTTTATAACACTCCACCGGAAGATATCTTTCCGGTAGTCCCAACGGAAAATGAACCGGTTAAAACTTCACCGGTTGTGGAACACCAGCCCAATTCGTTTAATCTTACTAAGGTTCAGCTCCGACTACTTGAGCAGGATGAGGAAGTTAGGAGAGAAACAGAAGAAAGAGAACTACAAGAGGAAGCTGCTCGTATGGAGCAAGAAGCAAGGGAAACCCAATACCGCCAAGACAACTTGTTTGACATCTTGGAAAGAGAGTATGAAGAGGCCAGGATTGCTGAAACTTTTGAATAATATTGGGACGAGGGTGAAAACTCAGACTTTTCGTTGTAATTTGTATTTTCATTTTTAGTGTCGTAGTTTGTTAATCTGTAATTCGTGTTTTCAATTTAATGTTTAATGTATGTAATGTTTTGTTTTTAATGAATTTTAAATTTGTTATTTAAAATAATTGAACTAAAAAATAATAAAATAAATAGATAAAAAATAAAGGATCACCGACTGTGACAATTTAATCGTGTCTAGATATCAAAGAGAAAAAGCTGATTTAACATGATCATGCTCGATCACGATTGTGTTCAGCCCAAATATTCTTGTTGTTGTTTATGGGAAACTACTCCACATAAAAAATTATAATGTTACAAGAGGTTTGGCATGACAAAATTTATTTTACAAGTATAATGACGTGGACGAGTGGTCCGGATCTGCCAGAATGGGTCAAAGCCCCACATCGCCTACCATTCTTCAATGCCTAAACCCTAATCCATACCTATATATATACACACGCAGGTTATCTCTAAAACTAACACTTTTTGCTATGCCAGTAGCATACTATCCTTGATCGTCGGAGGTGGACCCCGGCCTACGCCCGGGTCGCTCCTAACGGTTCTCTTTGTTACGTGTCTACTAAGGCACGGAAGATGACTAACGCCAGTAGAGTAGTCGTGAATGCACCAGAGATTATGCTTCAACAACGACATCACTAAAATATGAATAAAGAGCGATGGTGTAAAAGTCATCTTCATATTCTAATAATTAAAGTCGAAAAAAATAATTAGATCCACGTGTTTTAGCTTGATTCATATTTTAGTAAAGTAAGATCTTTAAGGTAATTTTATATTTTTATCCAATCACTAGTGGTGTGGTTGTTTACTTAAAGTAGACTTTATCACTTTCTAAAAATCCATATATTAGATCAACTTAAAACCAACAACTATTTGAAACCATATAGTTTTCAATCACATTTAAGAAGAATGTTACAACAACAAAAGTATATGATGTATCATGTAAACTTGTGGATGCAGATAAAAAATAAAATTCAAAAGTAAGTTAGAAAATGTTACTAATTGTATGACAAGTCATTTTATGAAAAGTTTGTTAATTTCTTTTGTAATTATATCAGTTTTCAACATTTAAAGCTAACACTAAATCGTTATTTATAAATTGTTGTAAAAGTATTGAAAACTAATGATTAGCCTACAAAATAGTCTCAAAACCAATATGTATAAGATAATGTTTAAACCAAGTCAGCAAACCGCTTACGAAAATGTATGTTCACCTTGATAAACATAACCATTTAAAAAAAAAAAAAAAATCATCATATCTAAAATCAACCGAACTACAAACACACACTTGAATAGTAACCAGACATAAAATATTTAATCTTAGATCTCTATCAAAAAATCAAAATAAAAACGCATATCTAAGTATTTAACTCAAATTTATTAGAGCAAAGGGTATGGTAACACACCATCTGCGTTAAACCTTAACGCAAACACATTAAAGTATGTTAACCATACCGTGTTTCTGAGTTAAAGTCGCGTTAACGTGGAAGAGTTAAGAAGCTAACACAGCGTTAAGCTGCTGCTTCAAAAAATAAAATAAATAAATAAATAAATACCCCCTACACACAAGAATGTTACCGTTACATTTAAAAGAAAAAAAAAATCATTTTATCCCCCCTCAACATCAAACGACTAGTTTGCCTAAAAAAAAAAAAAAAAAAATCAAACCCATTTTCTTTTCTTTTTTTGGTAAAAGAGATTTTTCACCCTGGTAAAATATATTACAACAAAAACAATGAAGTACAAAGGATGAGGGTGATTCTCATCTCGCCCCTTAGAAACTTACAGCACTCCTATACCAATAAAAACATCATTCCTATAACTTACAATATAAGAGTGACAAACCACTCTTATAACTAATCATCGACTACACCACTTATAAAAAACATAAATGCACTTCAAGTAAAATACTTGAATCTTCAAAGTCATCATAGTAGTCCAAACTTCCGGCGTCAACCAACCCGAGTAACCATGATTGCGCGCAAAACATAGGGATTA
This sequence comes from Chrysanthemum makinoi, assembly GCA_910596185.1. Classification (NCBI taxonomy): domain Eukaryota; kingdom Viridiplantae; phylum Streptophyta; class Magnoliopsida; order Asterales; family Asteraceae; genus Chrysanthemum; species Chrysanthemum makinoi. The sequence goes on from OU343223.1 coordinate 17,432,695, forward strand.
ACACCTAACCCACATAACGTACCAATTGACCCATTAGATGAAGAATTACGCAAAGAAAGCGATCAAAAAGTACTAACAAAGCGACACGCTTTATCCTTAAGATACTACCCAAAAGATTGACTCCATATGAACTTCATAACGACAAGGTGCAATAACCTTGTCACAATGAAACCAAGATAAAGACGATAGGATGTAACAAACAAATAAGGTTTTAGAAAACCCTAACAACCATGCATCGAACCTACAACATACATGCCATGATCACCCCATCAAAATGACCGCGTAATATCAATTTCGGCATGAATAAGCACCATGCAGCGAACCAGGGTGATGAAACCCTAACATGTAGATCGAATGTAAAAATAAGGACCAGATCCAAAACATGGTAACATGAAAGCTGCGAACATATCACACCCAAACGATCTATAGAGTTTTTGAATAAGAACCCTATAAACTTAACTTCAAGTGAGCGGAGACACAAACTTAACATCCGTGTCGATCCACCACAAATCAATTCATAGAGAATCCAAAGAAACCCTAAAATCACCATCGATAACAATCCAAAACCGGGATCATGGAACAATAATAAGGTTAGCATAAAACCGATTCGAATCACCAAAATAGGGCCACAAATCCCTAACAACCACCGATAAGACATACATCTCTCCAAACCCAACTTATTAGGCCACTTATATCTACTAAAGAACCTTGCCATCATCGGATCCACGGCGAGAAAAACCACCGGCTAAAGAAAAAAGCGAAACCCTAACAAGGGTTCCATTCCAATAGATCCACGACCAAAGAGTAGAATGATGATACATAGAGGCTTCGGCTCCTTAAAATCAAGATAAGAAACCCTAATAAAAATTAGGGTCATAATATAGCACAAAGAACCACAAAAACATCATCATGTAAAGATCACCAAACGATTAAGGTTTACCATGATCGTTCCCCAAAGACATGGCAATTAAAAATAAGACCGATTAAGGATATACAATCCAACCCGACAATAAAAACAGATTGCCACCATGGAGATTTCGTTAGATATATACAAAGAAAAAACTGCAGCCGCCATCTCCTTGATATAAAAAAACATATCCCAAAACATCGTATTGCATACCCAATAACAAAAAAGAATTGTTAGAGGGTAGAGAGGACGGGTAGAGGTGGTTTTTTTGGCCGGAAAGAGATGGGAGAATGGCGGCCTGAAATCTCCATTAATATTTTTGCTAAAATCAAACCCATTTTCCCACCACTATAAATACCAAATTAACACACATTTTTTTTTTCACACTTCCACTACTCAATATCAAGTTTATATACTTCCTCTCTAACAAAAAAACCTTGTTCATTCACAATGGATCAAAATCAAAGTGAAGAATTACCTCAAAGATCGTCAGCGAGATGACTAAACCGACTTTGATTTTATGATGGTCGCAGTCAATATCAAGAATGCTTGGAACAAGCGGCGGCTCAACTCAGCGGACTCGAACCCGATATATCGTGAACGTGAGCTTTCCGAAAATGTTTCCATAACGAATATTTCATTCGAGGTTGTAAGTATACTGAACCGGAATTTTGAAGAAGATTTCAGTATGAGTGAAAACTATTTCAACAAATAGTCGAAGGTATTGAATCTTATACTTCTGAATTTATTCCAGACCATTTTACATTCTTTAGCCAATCACCCAATGCTACGGGTTGAATGAGTTTAAGTGTTCTTATGAAGTGTACGCCGCCACGTCAATTGGCGCACGACAATCGCCACTCGGCGCCTTGAGATGAATATTTGAAAAAGGGTGAGCATACTCGCGTGATTGTCTTGATAATTTTAAAAAGTACTGATGACGTATAGTCGCATTCGGGTCATGAACCCGACCAATAACGCTACTAGCAATCAAGCCCAAGACGAATGTTGGTCCCGAGAATCTGCTCACTCAAGGCCCAAACCGAAGTTATTTATGGTCCTAGATATCGGATATCTCTTATTTATGAGATATGCATACGCTTCACCGACTTAGGCGGATACGCCAAGGTTGGGGAACACGAAACCAACAAGGATTTCGTGTATATAAGGCATCTCGCCCCTCATTAAAGGTGCGACATCTAAAAACCCTAACTCTCCACTAAACCCTAAAACCGATACTTACTCACTGGGATAATCGTGGGGAGACAATCCCACGATAAGCCTAATGGTGTTTTCGCTTTCTTAGTGCGATGTCTCAAGCATCAAGGTCTAATTGATACGGAACCGAGTCTAAACAAGGAACGCCCAACTTTTGTATCAACAAGTGGCGCCATTCGTGGGACCAATCACTAAGAACTAGAATGACAAAATACGGAAACCCAAAACCGTGATACGATAGTGACCTACAAGGGAAAAGCAAAGAAGCCGAATCAACCTCTAAGCGCTCCTCTGGACAACCAAGCATGCACCAAAAGCCAAGGGTCGCCCGCCTTCAATGCATTGTTGAACTCACAAGACGGACAACCCATGCACCACAACAACAACCACCAGAGGTTAAGACCCATCACAGACCTTTTACCACTCTCCAATCGCCGGAAACGGATACTACAAATCCACCAGCACTGACCAAACAAGTGTCCGTGAGGTGGAAACATACACTCTCGCTTAGAAGGGGTCACGCGCCAATTAGCTGCTGACTTCGCGGTCTCAAAACTATGAGACCGGGTCCTCTCATGCAAGAGGAAGGAAAAGAGGTCGAATGTGAGCCCAAAAGCCCCTCTCAACTCACATACAGAGTATGAGACATCCCCATCACATCACCAAAAGGGAGAGGCGAAAGAAGGATAGCCGCCCCGCTGTTTACCGGATCTGGAGGAGAAGTTGGGAATCGATGAAGCAACTCCGACCTACAAAGATCCGGAAGAACACTAAGAGGACGGACGGCGTACTACCGCCAGGTTTGTAGCCACAGTGGTCCATGATAGGCTTCGACGACGGCACTCCCTAAGTGAGCTCTTCAAGCTCGATTCTCAGGATGGGGCCGCCAGTTACCGAAGAGGAGGCTCGCCCTTCCTCGTAATTCCTCGGACAACGAAGACGCTGGAACAGACACCGGAAGTCCGGGGAAGATATCACACCATGAGGAGGAAGATATGTTCTTCCGGCGCCGCCAAAAGGTGGATGCATTCACCGGGCGATCACCGATTTCTAAGAGATAATAGAAGGCGCATGCCCGCCAATGTGAAAACCTACGATGGAACAGGTGATCCGGACGATCACCTAAAATTTTTTGAATCAGCCGCTACCATCGAAAATTGGCTAAACCTCGTGTGGTGCCATATGTTCAATTCCACATTAGTGGGAAATGCGCCAAACCGTTCGCAAGAAGCTTCCTGCCAGAAGTATTGATGGCTTTGAAGAGTTAAGGGTTGGGCTGCCAGGTCTCAACTTCACTCAAAGAAGATGCGCCAAAAACCCCGCTGGAACTTGCCGTGGTAAAACAAATGGGGAATCTACAAGCTTTATGTTGAGCGCCACAATGATGAGTGCATACATGCCAAGGCATGCCCCCAAATACTAAAGATCTAAGGGTTCATGAACGGATCAATAACCGGAACTCATCAAAAGGTTGAACCATCAAGGTCCCCCAAACCTTGATGATCTTATGAAACGACGCAGGTCCTTATACAAGGAGAAGCGGCCACATGACAAAGAAGAAAGGCTATTCAAACTATAGGTCACAAGAAACACTTTAGAGAGACAATCCAATGACCGTAGTAGCAACCGCAACAAGAACTAACACCAAGCACAAGGAAGCTTGTACGAGAGAATGACAAGTATACCCCACAC